>JAEMWC010000101.1:940000-970000 GCA_016490735.1 Pachyseris speciosa | reverse complement strand
AGGCAAGCAATGTCCTGTAGACTTCTGTATAATAGTGAAGGTAGTTTAGCCCAGATCAGAAACTGATCATAATCATCATAAGCATAAAGTAGTATTTGCTACAGTCCTTAAACAAGGCACTTTAAATGAAAGCAACAACCAAAAAAAAAAAGCTTACAAAAAAAAAAAAAACTAATGCATGTAAGCAGCATGAGCTCCCTAGATGAGCAGAGGTTGCTCCTGGAGCAAATACCAAATATGTTTAAATATATTAAAAAAACTACAAAGCACTGTCACTGAAAATGGCACATAGACCCCTTTTTAAACCCTTTCTAATATGATTTTCTTGCATTGCTTGCTTTGCAGAAATGTGGGAGGATTTGCATGTAATACAATTGCAATTTTGCTGTTGTGTGTACTGCTACTGCTATAATAATTATGATTTAATTGTTATCATCATTATTACTATTGCCTTTATTTCTTTATGGGTAATGGAAGTTTCTGATCATATAATGTTCCAGTTTAACTACTTTATATCCTTCAAGGCAAAATTTGCTCAAATAAAAACTAGATTTATTGAGCTTTTGGTCATTTCAACAGACAAAATTCAACTTACCAGTGATAAGCGATAATTATGTTTGGCAAAAACAAATTGATAGGCAGGCTAAATGGTTTCTTAGCTGCTACATCTTAAATGATATATTCTTTGATGTATTTTAAGTCTTCACTTGATATTCATAAAAGATCCTTGTAAATTGCAATTGTCTTTTACAGATAAAAACAAAATAAATAAATATCCTTTCTTTACCCTCGGTAGTAAGCATTTATAGCACAAAGGCTAGTGGGACTGAGCAAATACAGAAACAAATAATTCAAATAAACATAACATCATAAGAATCCCAACTCGATGGAGGCAAACCAGTTGGCTATTTACAAGGATGGCCGAGGAGTTGAACCAGGGACTACCCAGAACAACACCAGCTAGTGGCTAGAGCGGGATTTGAACCTGGGGTGACCGCATTGAAATCCAGCGCCCCAAACCACTCGGCCATCCTGCCAACTTACCACTAGTTTGACTATAATTACATCAATCAAAACTTAATTATTGTCTAAAAAGGTAAACAATTCATCTCAGAGGTGAAAGATGACATTCAAGTAGTTTGATTGATTAGAGCTAAGGGTTGAAAGATAACCAACTGTGTAATGAACATCAATTAGTATTTGCTTCAGTCCTTAAAAAAATAAGACAGACACACCCAACAAGCCAAATCAACCAAAAGCTGTAGAAAGGCATTTTTAAGTACCTTATGGTGTTTAAAGTCTGTTTAAAGTGATGTTTTCATAAGCTAGAAGAAGTTCATCTGTTCGGATTCCCTAGCTGAAATTTTAATTGCCCAAAATTGTTAGGGAACAAAATCTTCCTTTGAGAAAATACTAGCTAAAATGAACTTTCCGCAAACTTTCCAGGGAACTATTTTCTTTCTGAAAATGCTAGTTGACGTTTTTGACTGCCAGAAACAGCAATTACAACCTTTTTGAAAACCTCAGGGGCTATGTTTCGCAATTGCGAATCTTTTAGGCCACGTTTTAGTTACGGAAATCCGAGTGCACTCTTTAATCAATGCCAAAAACACAAGGCGAATTACCCTCCACCGAACAGATATCTACCGAAACTTGTCGTTGGGTGCCCCTGAAAAGACACTTCAAATAAAAGCAACAACCAAAAAAAACCTTACTAGAAAAACAAACAATTTTATGGTTGTTTTAGTACTGTAAGCACAGCTTTTGATGATCACGTACAGTACACTATAATGTAACAGGAACATGTTTGAAATGTCAACTTTTAGGATGTAGAGAAATCCTAGCATTCAAATTAAAGATGCTTTACATGAAAACCAACCAGACAATTAAAAAAAAAAACATGCATTGCAATAAGATAATTTAAGTGACTGCCAATTCACTTTCCTTAATGTACACTGGTCAAGTGTACAAAATGTGTTAAAAGCATGATGAAGATTATATGCACATTTTCTTTACCCTAATGCATGGGTATGCTGACTGTGTGAAAGCTAAAATGCAGAATATTATACATCCAACCTTTTTTCGGCTCCCTAACAACAGTTTGGATTACTATAAAAAAAAATAATAATAAAAACCATGAAATCAGTGGTAAAATTTTTTAGCAGTCCACTGTAACTGAATATGGAGGATTTTTTTCTGACTACTAATATACAACTAAAACCATTTTCTTTGCCAATCCCTGTAAAATATGCTCTTAGTCTGTGCATTGCCAGCATGGGAATGGAATGTACCTTGAAAAGTTGGCCCATCCTTTTCAAGAGCTTCCTCTCATTAATGATTAGTTTCTTGGCAAAAATCATAGACAAATGATTGTAACCTAATTCTGTAGAAATACATGAAATATGGTTTTGGCAACAAAGACAGGAAAATCCCACTGATATATAGCAGTTAGGTGGCACCTTAGGAGAATGGGTATTTTACAGTAAGTAGCCATCCCCTCACTCACAAAATGAAGTTTAAAAAACACTCGGACAAAAATAAAACAACAAATAACTTAATGAGAGGAAAAAAAACTGCTGTCCATTACTGGACTGTAAAGAAACAGTTGCATAATTTGTTATTTCTTTACCACTTTGCATAATTTTTAATTAATTAATTACTTAATTAATTAATTGGGATTTTGTCACAGGAAGCATCATTTCAGTCGAATAGCCACTTATATATATTTGTGCAATGGGGTCAAAAACTGGATCAGAGATTAGAGCAGTTTTCACTTGAGTGTCAAAAGTAATTAATTCTCCTTTGCTTTGGTTTCGCTTTACTTCGCTCTGTGATTGTTTGCCAAAACTTGCGCCACTTTCCCAGCCAATCAGAAGCAAAACCAAAACCAATCAAGATCTGTTTTGTTACAGGTATGCCTAGAGGCATCCTTAAGGAGGGTCTTGAGGTTATCCCTCAATCGTGACTTCCATGCCTGCATTTTCCTGTGCTTGGAGCCCAGCTACATGTAATTGCTTCGAATTCTAATTGGTTCATCGTACTGTTTTGGTCTGTTGTGATTGGCTGGAGTAATTACTTTGGTTTAAGTTTTATGACACTCAATTGAAAAGTGCTCTACAGTTTTGTTATGATCAAATCACTGGGTGAAATTTGTGTGCTTACTGGTAAGTCCTCTTCTGCTGACTTGTGGGCAGAGTCTTGTTCTTCATTCACGTTGATTGTTGTACCCTCTTGGGCTGGATTAACATCAAGACTCTCTTTGGTGCCCTCATCTTGTGAAGGTTTAGTGGACTCTTCCCTTTCTGTGCTGGTCACTGGAATAACATCTTCTTCCTGGTTTGTGGAATTTTCTTGCAGACAAGCTGATTCTTCATTATTCTTCACACTCTCTTTTGTAAAACCAGGCTCTTCAAAATTGTTCTGATGTTTGGCATGTTCAGCTGTTAATGTCACACCCATCTCTTTGATGCGGTCATCATGTGAAGGTAAAGTGGACTCATCACTTTCTGTGCTGGTCACTGGAATAACATCTTCCTCGTGGTTTGTAGAATTTTCTTGCAGACAAGCTGATTCTTCATTATTCTTCACACTCTCTTTTGAAAAATCAGGCTCCTCAAAAGTGCTCTGATGTTTGGCATTTTCGGCAGTTGATGTCACACCCATTTCTTCTTTGTCATTTTCCATCCCCTTGTTCTCAAGTCCGATCTCAGTGACAGTGTGTACTTCACAGTTAATGGTTGCTGCAGTTTCAACCTCTTTCTGACCAGCCTTTCCACCATCAAATGATAGAGTTTCTTCCTTAGGTTCAAGACTCAAAGGATGGTTTACAAACACCTGAGGAATCCAATTTTTCAGTTCCAGCACTTGCCAAATGGAAGCCCTCACTTCTCCCATCTTCCTCCACACTCTCCCTTCCAGAGTGAGGTCTAATAACAGCAGATCGGCAACACAGCAAGGAAAGGTGAACAGGTAATATGCACAAGCCATGAAGAAGGCCCAGCACGACGATACCCAGGAACATTCGGAAAAATATGCGGAATATCTCTGAGGCAGCAAAGCCAAGTACAATCATTCCAAGAAAAGTACTGAATCCTGATAAGGAAAAAAAAGAAACAGGTCAGTTATATAATTATATACAATGTATTAAATATAATCAGGCAACTTGGATTGACACAATGAGACATGTCTGTTCTCTTAAGTACTTCAATAACAATAAAATGTCACATCATGATCATAATATTAAACCATTTTGAGAGTTAATTCTTTCAATCAATTGAACTTGAGAACAATTCATACTCTTATACTTCTAAAGAGGAATATGTGAATAGTATATTTTATTACTTCATCAAAATTAAAAGTAACTCTGTGTACTATAAGATAGGGAACAAGGAAAACTTGAACACAAGAATGAAAGATCTTATCTGCAGTAAACCCTTTTTGTCTCACAGTGAAGTCTGAGACAGGCACAAGTGGCCCTTTCAACAACTTTTTACCCTACTATGCATACAGTGTACATATATATGCCATGAAATCCCACCTAATCAGATTTATACCATGCCATACAAAATACAGCCAATCAGAATTTGCAGGAAAGCTGTTGTATGTTCGTCAGTATTCCACTGGACCTTCCCATTGATCAGCAAAATTCAATGGTATCACACCCAACCTTCCCATCGTACATTGAGATTCCTAACTTAACTCACCTAACTTAATTGATAAACAGTTACAAAATCTGTGTGGGTTTGTGGAACATAAATCACACTTTAGCTAATTGACCAATCAAAACATGTGCATTACTCTTTTTAATTTGTAGAAGAAAATTCAAATTTTGCCCTTTTTACCTCATCGATGATGTAGTCTCAGTGAGGTGTTGACTGAGGGGTCAAATTATGCAAATGACTGTCACTCCCCACTGTTAGCACTATTTTTTGCCAATTGCAAGGTGGTGCAGCCTGGTACTATAAAAAATGGAGCCAATAAAAACACACATTTCATTGTGTTGCAATGGTGTAACAATTTGCTTGTTGGCCTGTTCAAAAGCAGCATCTTTGGGATTTTCTGCTACCTTTGCCCCAATCTTTAGTTCAATAAATACTGGGAAATTGTTTTTACATCATCAGATGGTGATTTGCAAAGATGATCCTAGAGATATTCAGCTACTCCACATTTGTTAAATGAAGACCGAATGTGAAGTGGTTGAATTCAAATCAATAAACTTTATTTGGTGAGCAGGAAGAAGTTGTTTGCAAATTCATCGATGAGGTATCTCATGGACTTTTTGACTGTTTTAAATTTGGGAAGACACTAAAGGCTGACTTGACTAACCTCCCATGAAAACGCTTGCACCCAGTGTGGTCAGAGCCTCCACTACTCGCTCATTGGCTGTTGCCTTGTTTGATGTCACATATGCATGTGCAATGTGTGCACTGTAATCGACTGCAAAACCAATAGCCATGACGAGGTTGATCATGGACACAGAGTTCAAAGACACATTCCAGATTACCATCAGGCCAAAGAGCTCACATATCAGCGCCACAAAATTGAACATCACAAACAGTGTCACTGTGCAGTCAACTAAAAAGGGGCTTGTGATGACTAACACTGTTATGGCTGCTATCACAAGGTTTCTTGTGGTCTCATGGGTTGTTATAGCATACTGTTCAAAGAAGATGAATAGTCGTGTGATAGGAAAGGCGTTGAGCTTGGACTTTTCTGCAATGTCACTTCGGAGTGTTAGCATTGCATTTTTTTGGAATGTAGAACTGCTAGAATTTTTCATGAAGCCAAAGATACGTGAAGCTTCTAATTTCTCCCCATCCTTTGAAAACTTCAGGTCTTGAGCAAAATAAGAATTAGTGGGAACACGGAGGAATTCTTTTAGTTGTGGCAAGAATGCAGTACCATGGATGCTTGTGTTTCTTGCCTTTGTAAATTGTACAAAGGAGTCCATCCACGAGAGTGACTCATTTCTATAATATTTGTTGTCTACAACAATGTTGGATAGCTTTCTGAGTTCTTTCTGGGTAGATTCTTTCCCATAATCAATGTCCCCTGTCTCAACGATGCTTACTGGAATGGAGATCTCAAAGTGTTTTTCTTCAGCAGACAAAAATCGTTTCAGGTAAGAATCATCCCTTGCCAGGATATTCCTATCAAATGCTTCATCAACTCTAGTGACACCATAAATTCCAGCACCAAGCAAAGCCAAAGATAAAGTGATAACTGCAGCTTTTGTCACAGGATAAGTCAGGAACTTGCCCCAGGCCCTCATAACACGATTTGATGTCTGTGGAAGAGGCTCATCCCAGGCTGGTGCACCTTCCTTTGGTGGAGGGGCTCGACAGAATGGTAAGAAGTCTCGGCGGCCTGCCCTGATTCTCTTAACATCATAAAGCATGATGGCAACAAAGTATGTAACTATCATCAAAAAGCTGAGAGTAACAGTCAGTGCAGCATAGATGCAGAAATACCTGGAAGAAATAATGGACAAATTGAGTGAGTTGTATTCTCTTGAATGATCTCTCAAGTGCAAAAGACTTGATTATACATACAGTGTAAAGACTTGATAAAGGCAAACTTTACTGCCCCTTAAAGCTGCCAATTGGAGTGCCATCACCTTTGAATCCACCACCTTTAACACTTAAATTTGTCATTGATGTTAACTTTCTTTGCCAGTAACCCTCACCATGAAAATAATTCCTATAATTTTTGAACAAAAACTTAAACACAAAGCCATTTCAAACCAATGCAAACAAATTCTGTGTAAAAATTTTTGTTTTCATTCGATGACACTTATGTTTTCACATATTCGAATGCTAAATAAAGGTAAACAAATGTCCATGGTATCATATGTTCAATCAAGCGTAATGTGGTGAGAAATAAAGATAATCATCTCCTGTGAAATGCGCCTCCGACAATTTTCAGTTGTCAAAAGATTTTGAATCTTCGACAGCCTCTGCAAAATATACCTCACTTATTCTGTCTTCATTCTGAGCTACTGTACTTTGAGCAAAATAATTTTGAACAAACTTTGGCTCACAAAAGGTACGTTTCGTAACCATATGGAAATAAGAGGATATTTTGTTTCGTCTGTATGCAAATTTTGGCATAGGCTCACAGAATATCTGGCCAGGTTTTCATGGTTTTTCCAGCCAGTTTATCGGCAGCCTTTTGAATTCTTGTTTACCAGTTTTTTATCCTTTGTTAAGCACATGCATATGCAAATTAGGGAAGCGATCAAGAAACAAAAGGTTCTGAGTATAATACGCAGCGTAAAAATTCATGAAAAAAATCTTAGGAAAAAGTGCACATTATACATGGGTAAATGCGGTAAACTGTTACTTGGTATTACAGTATTTCTAGAACAAACTACTCTTCTACTAGAGTGGTTTCAAAACTCCCATTCCACAACGTATATTAATCAATGAACAACAGTCAAGATACAACAAACGAATCAAATCGTAAAATAGAAAAATGTATTACACTGCATTTCAAACCCATCTATAGGCTTGATAGTTCCCTATATCACCTCCCTGACACAGTATCTTACTTACTCCATGAGCTTACCACAGGATGCCTTTGATTTGTATATGGTTTTTCTTGAAATATTAGAAATGGAAACTGACAAAAAAGGTTATGGGGCAATGTTGTTCTATTGAATCAAAGGCCACATGCAAAAATTCAGCTGATTTGGACTGAAGAAAGAAAAAGGCCCTAAAAGTCATTTGGGTTGGTTATGCCCCCAGCCCTTCATATCTTAGACTCTGCTCATTAACATTCATAAGCTCACTTGTATGCATAGCATACTAGTAATAATCAAAGCTCAGAAAGTGTGTTCGAAGTGATGCAAGTGAAATTAATTTACAAGCTGTGGTTGCCTATCAAGTAACCTTCGATCTTGAAATCACTGGGGTATCTCATTACAACTACATATTTATGCAAATATTCAGTTCATGTCAATGCAACACACAGCTTCGCTTCCAGCTTAACCGATCACAGCTATGAACAAGAAATTCTGCGAGAATTAGAAGCGGCCTTTTTTACCATCTGAGCCGGATTAATGCACAGGATAAGTTCAAGTTGATCGTAATTCAATTTTTGTCACCTTTCAGTTGGCATGACAGTCAATTCATCACTCTGAATGATAAAGTATTTAAAATTCGATCATGTGTTTAGAGAAGGTTTTGGTGGCCTAGTGGGTTAGTGTGCTCTTTTCGCATTGTAATGGCAGCTTAGGGTCGGTGGTTCAAACTTCCACAGAGTGAATATTTTTTTCCTTGATCTCTTTTTTTTCCTATTCCTTTTCACTTGTTTTTCTTTTTTCTTTTGTCAACGCTTAAGCTGTAAACCTATTTTGCAATTTTTGGGGAGCAGGGTTGGCGCAGTGGTGAGAGCACTCGCCTTCCACCAATGTGTCCCGGGTTCGATTCCCGGACTCGGTGTCATAAGTGGGCTGAGTTTGTTGGTTCTCTACTCTGCTCCGAGAGGTTTTTCTCCGGGTACTCCGGTTTTCCCCTCTCCTCAAAAACCAACATTTGATTTAATTTGATTTGATTTGAGATTTGTAATTAGTAGGCGAAGAGCCACCTTGTGGAAGTACTACTAATAAATCGTTATTATTATTATTATTATTATTATTATTATTATTTAACACGGAAAAGTACTGAACTGATTCTATGGATATTCGATACGTGAGAATCCAAGGCCAGCTGAAGCTTCACAAAACATTGGCACTTCGATTTGTTTGACAATTTCAAAGAAAGCGAACAATTTGGTATAAATCTGCGTCTTCGATCCGTTGACCAGTTTCTTGACGATAACCGATATCTCAATACTACTACAGGGTTCGCATGCACCTTGAAAGTCCTTGAATTTGAAAACCAAAATTCAAGGCCTTGAAAGTCCGTGAAAAGTACATTGGGTCCTTGAAAAACCTTGAAATTTGCTGTTTGACTGTTTCCACTTAGTGGAAGAACTAGAAAAGACTTAGACTTGAACAAATCTTGGAGTTATCCCTTAAATTGGATCATCTTGTGTCACATTCTAATGGCATTTTTTACTGGATGGAAAGCTTGAAAAATTGGAATTGAGCCCTGGAATGTCCTTGAAAAGTGCTTGAATTTTTAGTCCAATAAAGAGTACGAACCCTGCTACTAAGGTATGTTCAAACAACGCCACGCAAAAGATCTGTGTTGGTTGATTTCACTTCCGCTAGTACTTCCAGTATTGCACCATCACTAACTCGGTCAATATTTGTTTATCTTCAAAACCAGGTCAAAAGGAACGCTCAAATAAATTCATTTCCTATAATTCTGACTAAACATTTATTTTTGAAAGGATTTCGCCATTTCCGACTCTGACCCCTGTATTTTATAGCCACCAAAATCTACAAGTTCAGTTTAAAAACATTTACGGTCTTCCGAATAGCTTTAGTTAAGTCATCGGTGTTGTGAAATACTGCTCAAAATAAACGCTTTCAAATAAATTCCTTTCCTACTGGATGTAGATTGGAGTAATTCAATTCTGACAAAACATTTCTTTCCTCTGTAACCCTTGAGCATTGAAAGGCTTTTAAAGAGACTATGCGTGACCGACCTAATGACTTTAATTACTACAAAATTCTCTAGTGACTGCAAGATGTCTCATTAGTGCAATCGGATGAGGGACCGAGATTGGGATCTGAAGGTGGCGAGTTCAAGTCCGGGCACCGTTAGTAGAAACTTGTTTCTTTATTTATGTCATTGTTTCTTCCTCTGGCCGAGAGGGGCATGGGCCTCTCGACAGACACCATGACGAAAAATAACCACAAAAAAAGGGTATTACTAGAAGTGGCTCGTCGCTAAGCGACAGCCGCTTAAATAACAAAGACGAAAAGTTCTTCCAACCAAGAGTGTTTTCAAATCAACATTAAATTAGCTTATAGGAGCAAAAAAGCTTTTGGTTTTCTTGCGTACGAGCAAACAAGTTGTCTGTGCACATGTACATGCTTCGCCTCCCTGCAAACGATCACTCTGATGGCAAATAGTGCTGTTTTGCAAACATTTGCAAGCCGGCCAAAATACAGGACCATAGAGATATACTATTTCAGCTCAAATCATCACTCAAACAATTTGTAAAAAGCAAATTAAAATTTTACCGTCCCATAGCATCCCTTAAGTCCATGGTTAAGAATTTTGTAGGTTGTGTTTTATTTCTTTATTTATTATAATTTAATGGCAAGTTACAAATAAAAATAGAAATTAAAAAAAAGCCATGGGGATAATCTGTAAAAGAGTAGTATTTACACTCCATACTAAGACAGATCACCAATAAGCTATTAACTAAAGATAACCCTTACCAAACCAACATATATGTCAACTATCTGTAACTATCTGTAACATATCTGTGACAGCACTGCAATTATCTGCAGTAGGTGTTTCCATATCTGTAAAATATCTGTAGGTAATTTACAGATATTTTGCAGATACGTAAGAGTTCTCTTGAAATATCTGTTAACTATCTGCAGTGCCATGCATACATTATAGATCTTTATTGTTGTGCAGGTTTGATGTAGAATAAATATTTTATTAAGTTTAAAGGACAAATTCAATTTCTTGTCATAAGTTGAAACCAGTATAAATTATTAAATTTCCAACATTTTCATTCAATTAATTATAATTTAGGGAAAAGAAATAAACTGGTTCTGTAGATATTAGAGCATTTATTAATTTGAACTGTAACCTTTTTGTTCAACTCACAAAACACTCACTGAATGTCCATAGCACTTTGAGCAAATATTTCATCCACTGCTTTCACTGGCAAACTCACACATTTTGTTGGCTGATACTGTTGTAAATGGCAACTCCTTGAAAAGTTCCTCTATACAGTGTTTTGTTTCCAAAGACGCAAGATTGATGAAGAGACAGGGTGAAGAAGCAACAATTAAGTGAGGTGATTTTTGCTCATTTTCGGATTTGACTGTTACAGTGGTTTTTCTTTCACTTCGACCACTTTAAGTTGATAGGACCACAAAAAAACTTTTCCTTTCGCCCTTGAGTACTTATATAAACCGTGTGTTTCTTCAGAGAACCTCTTGCTTTCCCAATATTTATCCATCGCAAGATCGCCTTGAACACTTCAGTCCGCCATGTTGAATTTGAACAAGCTAGTTCCCAGGAAGGCCGTGAAGTCATTAACACATGCGCAACTCGACTTGAACGTCACATGGCATGTGTAAACAATGGGACAGTGTGATTATAGCGGAGCTCCTGCGGCCCGAAGGGCCGCCAAGCGGAGCACCATACCTATAGAAACCCGTCAACTGCTTTTCTCATGGTAAAAATGGCTAGCGGTATTGCTCGTGGGCGCGTACGCACGACGACGACGACGGAGTCGCCCAATAATTAATAATATCCTAATAATAATCATAATAATCTAACATGGCGGCTATACTCCACCTGGCCCAGCTGACTAGTTTACAGCTAGTTTACAGCGTACGTCTTTGATACTGGACATCCATCTTACAGCCAATTGACACCTGTCAAAACAAGGTATCTGCTGACCAGTGTCACGTGACCATATCGCGGGCTCAAGTTAAGACCTCATCGAGGTCAGCTGGTTGTTTTTTTAAGTTGACCGCTGACCAGGTACTTGATTTCGATTGGCTCGTAGGCTCAAGCCAGGTGTGGGACACCCAAACCAAATCGAGCCTTTTAAATTTTTCGCGCGCTTTCTGCGGCTCGTAATTTCACATTCAGTTCGTTTCTTTATTTTGAGCAAAACAACTTCATCTTCTTCGATCGAAGTTTGTCTTTCGCATAAAAATCAAGAACTTGTCAAAAGATACTCCGGAAGGTGAATTTTCAAGTGATGAAAGGAAGCACGAAAGATTTTTCTCAGGAAAACTTGGGTCGATTGTGCGGTTGAAAACAGTATAATTCAACGCTTCAAGGGCTTTCACTTCACCGCGGCATCTTGCATCTCACCAAGAAAAGTCACTTAACAGTTCACCGGTATTAATGGGAGGAATGAGTAGCTCAAACTCTGTGGAAGAAGCTCTTTCTTTGAACAAACCGTTTGCTATTTTTGCGGATGCTTGTTTTTACTTTACTGAAGCTTACGTATTTTCAAGTGGTAGAAACCTCTACAACACAGCGCAGGACAGTGAGGTAAATTAAATAAATAGAAGCTTAACATTTGGTTTAATCGTTGTTACTTTTGTTCAGGAATAAAACTTTTCTCTCGAATGGATATAAATAACAATCATCTTTCTCGTTTTGGACGCAAAGAAGTAGTTTAATTGTTTGTTTGTTTTGTTACGTTGTTTTCTTTGCAAGCGAACGAGTGTTTTTACTCGGCTTGGCTGACTGTTTTTCGACCTTGGTACCTCAACAGCGTTCAGAAACTTTTGCCCTTATCTTAATAACACGTAATCACAATGAGTCCTCGTAAAATTAAGCATTAAAGGCGGAAACTCAAGCTCGAGTAAAAAACAAACAAAAACAAAACACAAAAAAAGCCGATCAAATGCATGTGCATGTGCACGTCTCAAAATCTGACATAAAGTTGTCAAAATGCTGTCAAAAATGTTAAAGACCAGCGCGCTTCACTCGTCTTTAGAGATTTTCGTCGAAAGCGGCCTTTAAACAACAATTTCGCCGTCTATAAACACGCCGTCTTAATTTGTTTGAACCGGTAAGAATCAGCGTTTGGATGTTAAAAACACCGAAATGGGTTGACTGGCTGGGCTGGCTTTGATAATTTTTATTGTGAACGGGTCTGCGAGAGAAATGCTGTTGTGGTTTGGCAAGCGCTTTCTTCGTTAACTTGATGACGCTTTGCCACTGAGAATCATTAATTGAAGAAGGTTCTTCGGAAGACATGGGAAGTACCAGTAAAACTATCAAAGCTCTTTAGCGTTTTGTGTCGGCCAAGGAAAGATTTTGTGGGAAATGGCGCTATTATTCAGCTCTGTCGCGTTCCGAGTGATTGCTGCCTTAGTGATTCCTGTCGACTGCTCTAAACGATCAGGTGTGGACCTCTTTTTTTGTCTTTTCTACGGACATGAATTGCTAAGCAATTTTTGTTACTTGTCTAATTTCTCCGCTAGATTAATCAGTACAAGCTATTTTTATGACAAGCTAGTCTTGTTTAATTTCTCCACCTTCTCCTTCTTCGAGCAAAACACTCGCATCGTACCTTGTTCGCTTGTAGTGTATTTTTTTATCCGCTTTGAATTCCATTACGCTTTCATCTGAAAGTAGTTAGGACTCACGAATGTCTGTCTTTTTTTTGCAAACGTTTGCTATCGAAAACTCTTCGTTTTTGCTCAATTGTTTTGGACACAAATTAAACTAGCCTGCGTCGCAGACGTAACAAAACCCCGGTTAGTACCGTCTGCGAAGCAGCGCCAAATTCCTTGTTCTGTACCAGAATTTGAGTACGCGTTATGATTGGCTCGTCAACAAAAGGAACAAGGAATTTGGCGCTGCTTCGCAGACGGTACTAACCAGGGTTAGTTAACGTCTGCAACGCAGGCTAAAATTAAACTGGCCCAAATGAGGCCATGCGAAGTTGCTCGGTGAGAGTGTGCAGCTCCGATTCTAGGCTTGGCCTGGCTAAATATATATTTATGGCCTTCAGCTTTTCTTTTTATAATCGCTACATACCAGACTGGAATGGTGTTCCATCGAACATCATGCACGCACCTTCTTTAAGCAGTTTTAAGTCCTATCTATTACATTATTTGTGTCAATTTTAAATCAGATGTAGCTTGTGAGTGATAAGTATGTAATTTAACTAGGTTAGCTTTGGATTGTATTTCAATCTTACTTCTTTATTTTTAGTGTCAATCTCAAAGCAGGGGTGACTTGTAAGAGACAAGAATTCGATTTAATTTGATTACGTTAGCTTTGGGCTACGTTTAATTAAATTTCACCTCTTAGTTTTTAGAATGTGTAATACAGTAATAGCCCACGTTTAAGAACCTGAATTTTCCAATTTAGCCTAAATAGGTTCTTATATAAATG
Organism: Pachyseris speciosa; assembly: GCA_016490735.1. Lineage (NCBI taxonomy): Eukaryota > Metazoa > Cnidaria > Anthozoa > Scleractinia > Pachyseridae > Pachyseris > Pachyseris speciosa. The sequence continues at coordinate 955,994 of JAEMWC010000101.1, read as the reverse complement.
GTACTTATACCAAAGTTAGGCTACCAAAGTTCTTAAAATAGGTTCTTATATTTTCATATGAATTTTATCTGAATATACTATATATATGATAAATATCATCTCATAATACAGTATAAATCATTTATTTGTACCATAGAGAAATGCCTATAGGCAGTTCAGTGCAGGTACAGTATATGTCCTTAACAAAACATAACAAAGAAACTCATTCAGCAGTTTCTACCTTTACACTTTTACAGCAACCCCACTGATAAGAACCTAACTTAAAATTTTAGCCTTAATAGGTTCTTATGTGGAGGGGGCTTAAAATGAAAATTTTAGCCTAACAGGTTCTTAAAACCCAGGTTCTTATACGTGGACTATTACTGTATTAGATAATATTCTTTGTAGGGGAATTTACTTTCTCCCAATTATTCTCCAGTCATGCACTTTTTTTTGTATCAACTTAGATGTATTCGAATGAAAAGGAATTATTAAACTTAAAACTTAAAATTAAACTTAAAGTAAGCTCTTTCTCATCAAATGAATGTACTTCCTTCTCCTGCATGCAGTCTTTCAATTAATTTTATTCATAGCTGGTCACACCAATCTTGTGGTATGTTTGGATGACATTTGGCACTAATGTTTAATGGGATTTTTGATGTTTGATGAAGTATGTTGTGCAATTTCAAATGTACATGGAGAAATGTGAGACTAGTCCTTACCTTTCTTGCAAAATAGAAAATCAAGTTAAGAGGGCTAACACAGATTTCGAGCACTTTTGCTTTGGTGAATCATTACCTTAAATCCTCATACTACATTGTTAATTACCTTGATAGTGATATCAACCAAATGCCCAATATTTTATTATCAAGTTGCTTAGTCTTGCACTTGGCTGGCCAGAAGAGCAGCTGGATTTCTTTTTGAAAACACTGTAGGTGCATTGATTGATGAGCTTAATGTCAGCAAGAAGTTTTTGTGGATAGTAAGGTTAAGAAGTAACTGATCAAAAGAAATATCTTGGTCTTAATGCATATCATCTAAATATTTTTATTGATTTCCATGTATCTTTCTTTCATAATTTTTTTGAGGCATACATTTATCCAGAGGATACACAATTTCTGATTTCCAACTGTCTCATGGGAGGCTTTGGATAACTGAAATTGCATTCATTATGAAGTGATGATCTGAATTACTATATATCTGATGTCGGATACTGATTCAAAATAGCATTCACCAGGTTTCTCCACCAATTTCTAGTGGCTCTAAACCACAACTAAGTAGCCTACAGGTGAACGGGGAAACAGACCTGTCCTTAGGTATTGCTCTAAGATGTTAAGAAATGTTTTGTTTGAAAAATTTATAGATGCAAACTAGCGTTGCAGGTTCTTTTTTACACAAAGTATTAAAGATTATTTTAAAAAAAACCTACCTCAATATTTTTATTTTGCTTTTTAACATCTCCAAACTCAATTTGCAAAGGACTTTTTATTACCTTACTCAATAGAACGTTTGTTTATAGGGGGGGGGGGGGGGGTTCATATCTGCTAGCAGTTCTGGACTAGGGGGTCCAAATCTGATCCACAAGCAGATCTGGACTGGAGGGTCCAAATCCACTGTGCCACTTGCTCAGATCACCTTTCCATACTATTTTTTACAGCATTGGGTCTGTAGCTTGAGTGAGGTCAGATGGGTGATATGACAAGCAGACTATATGTAAATGCCAGTAGAAAAAGAATGCTTTTGGAGCTCCGCTTTTAGGCTTGGCTAAATATATATATTACGTTCTTGCGCGTGGGTTTGAACAGTTACAGAGAAGTTTTATGGACTTGGCTGCGCTATACTGCTAAAATGTTCAATTCCCCAGGATTTTGCGACTAAAACAGATCAGTTGAGGTGAAGAAAACAGACAGACATATAGTTCATAAGCCACAAAATGTCCCAGGCTGTCTAGAGAGAAAGGTTAGAAGTTAAATAAATAATAAATATATTTATATAGCGCCTATATAAAATTCTAAACGCTTTACAATTCATATGTACAAAGATATAATGCTACCACAATACTTTTTGTTAAAATGTCCTTAAAAATGTCTCAAAATTCAACGAATGTCTGTATTAAAGGTAAAATGAAAATAAAAGTGTCCTCGGATGTCACTGTTCTTTATAAAAAGCTTCATTAAAAAGGTGTGTTTTCAGTTTATTTTTGAAATTATGAAGGTTTTCAGTCTCTCTAATGTGTAGAGGAAGACTGTTCCATATTTTTGGGCCAGCCACTGCAAATGCACGATCACCAAATGCTTTGCATCTTGTTCGAGGAATGATCAAAAGGTTTTCGTTGTTACTACGCAGGGAATAGCGTGATGTAGGCTAATTGGTTGTAACATCCTACTCAGACAGGGTGGCGCCATTCCTTTGAGGGCTTTGAATACTAGTAAAGCGATTTTGAACTTTACTCGAAAACCAATTGGAAGCCAATGTAGACTCTTCAGGACTGGTGTTATATGACTGTATCTAGGGACCTGTTGAGTAACACGTGCAGCTGCATTTAAGACTTTTTGAGGTCGATCTATTTGACACTTTGGTACACCATACAAAAGTGAGTTACAATATAATGTTGAAATGCATTGTTTGGATTACAGATTTCTCAATTCATATCATACATGTATATCGCTTGTCATAAGTTCGAATTTTTCATCTCCGATACTTTTCCTTCTTTTTTGTACCATTGCCACATCGTTCTTTAGTTCTGAAGTGTTAAAGAATTATTCTAGAATTGTTCTAGAATTATATTGACTGATCATTTGAGCATTACTGAAATTAAAAAATTAACTTTGTGATAGAATTTATTCGAAAAGTGGCTGACCTTTTCCACCCTAGAAAGAGTGTTCTCTCAGAGTTCACATACTTTGAAGCATTCTTTGACTTTTTTTGACTAAATCAAAACCTTGAGAGTCCTTGTGAAGCTTTAGAAGATTGGTTTAAGCCTTGCTGCTCAGGACTGTAAGAATGATAGTATTTCAAATGTAGTCAACTTGTTGCCAACAGACCTAACATTATACCTAGATTGTTTAACTCATTCACAACGGGCATTTCTTACGTGTTTTTCTGTAATTTTCAAAGGTTTGAGGTCAAGTCGATCTGGTTATTCCATATAAGGAGTTACCACGGAAATTTCGCTGGTCCACAACATCGAAGACTCTATCTTTCATGTCACACTTGTCACGCTAGCTGTCGTTTATCTGTAAACAATCAGTCAGCTACAACTCGGTACTAAGGTATTTCATTGATAAGTGTGTTTTTTCGAGCCATTTTCCACCTCAGAAGCCCCCTGCCTGGCATCATAAAGCTGGGTTGGTGGGTAGAGGCAATCCTCTGGAAGAAGACAGAGGTGAGAAGCAATTTCACACCAAGTGAGCCGCCAAAAGGTTTCGATCGAGTCATGGTGATTCATGAAGTGAAGTTGTGTTCCTAGCCAATATATGAGTAGATTCCAGGACCTCGCATGGCAATTTTCACGAGTTTTGACATGTAAATAATGCAATTGCTGCAAAATTTTGCCAGCAGGACCAGGTGGCTCGACACTTATAAAAAATATCTGAAATGGAAATTGGCAGACTAACACGCAGCAGTTATCCAAGGATATCCCAGAATTCCTTTGGGTCACAAAGCCAACATGTAAGACCAGTGAGAGCAACTGAAATCAAATAGTGTTACCCAGGTCGGGCTAAGGAAGTAAGTGGGCAAATTGGAACAGATTGCAAGAAGTAGAGTTGAAGTTTACTGCCAATGTGGACTAATTAGCTTGAAGAGGGTTTCTCGTCTTCAAAACTTCAAAACAAAGTTGTTTATATTTGGTGCTGTTCTAAAAGTTACAGGTTTTCAAAGCACCGGTCTTCAGACTAGTAATATATGAAGATGCAATACCATGCACAGCCTTAAAAGTAAATAAAATAACTTTAAAAATTATTCTGAATTTCAAAGGCAGCCAGTGTAGGTCTACCATGACTGGAATGATGAGTGAGTAGCGTGGTGTGTTTGTAAGAAGTCTTGTGGCTGTGTTTTGTACACGTTTGGATAGCTGGTATACCGTATAGAACTGCCAGTTGCAGTAATCTAGGTGGCTGATGACTAATGCTTGAATTAACGTCTTAGCAGCTTCAAATGATAAAAATTTATGTATACGTCTAATATTGTAGATGTAGTAAAATGCTGACTGACATGTCAGTCTGGAAATGAAATGACTGAGAGGGACTTATTGTTCGATAGTGTGACGTGTAGACTGTAAGGCAGTTAAAACATCGATTTATTGATACGAAACTTACGTGGCCCAGTGTCGATCGCCTCTTAATCGCATTACCCGCCTGGTGGTTGAAAGCCATCCTAAAGTCCCGCAAGTCACTAGCGCTTCTGAAAGAAAGCAGTTGTATTTTTTCTGTGCTTACCAAGTCACGAAGAGATTTCAGTTGACTCTTGGGTTTTGGAGTACAGATTTGGAGCCAGGCGGAAAAAGTCTCAAAACAGCTCTCGTCTCAAAAGCGGCGCGTCATTGCTAGTCTCAGTCGATTTCTCAAAGGTTGAGTGCAGGAAGTTTGGAAAGCGAGAGACATTTTTAGACTTTAGGCGAAAATATTATGTTTGGAGAGTCATCGTTCTTTGCACATTGAGGGTGTAATTAACCCACAATTCACTGCAGCCAAAGAGGGTGCTGTCTGAGAAGTCAAAACTTCTCGCTGGGGGTGGTGGGTTGGGGCAGATTATTCAGTTCATCAAAACCAATCCTAAGACTTCGGAAACATTATGGAGAATTCATCTAAGCACCTAATACTGGGAAATCGGCATGAAGAGAAGTCCGCCCATTTTTGACAAGTATATTGAAAACAATCCAGGGAAAAGTTGCATTGGCTCGCGCGGCAAATATTCAAAGCAAAAGCGCAAAATGTACTTGCCACGGATGTAAACATCGGATCTGTGAATGATCATCGCAGTTACGATTACATTATATTTAAGCAGTAGTGAAAATAAGCCTGAAAAAACAAAAACAAAACAAACAAACAAAAAAGACAGGCTTGTACAGGATTCGAACCCACGACCTCTGCAATACCAGTGAATTGCTCTACCAGCTGAGCTTGTTGGTTCGTAACATACCCATGAGTGATGAATATTCAGTAAACATGCTGCCGAATTTTAACATACAAATCACTTTTGAGTCGATCACCGAGGTTGTTTTGCTTCTATGGAGGTTTGTAAACATCAGCAAAAAGTATTTTCACACGAGATAAACATCAGCAAAAAGTATTTACATGAATGAGTCATTGTGTGACACATCAGACTATGGGGATTCAATTTCACATTTATGCAGATTTTTTGCCTTTCCAAGCCAATTAATTTCAGAAAATAGTTTAGTATTTTGTTTAAATTCTTTCACTGTTGATTTTAAATGCAATTGATTTTTAATGCAATTTTTAATGCAATTTTCATTCCATTTGTTCCATTCGACGACGAAAAATGAATCCATCAAAAATGTTTCAAATGCCCAAAGCACTTGCAAATCCAGTTAAAGTCCTGTCAAGAAGCGAAAAATGATGGAAAACAGCTTACATTTTTGACTCTTAATATTTGCCCTTGAACACCATCAACTTGAATTTTCGGTGTTGCTTATGAACAGGAGTTGTTTTTGGCCAAGAACTTTCTTCAAATAAAAACACCCCTGCAAAAATACGTCCTGCCTGGGCCGGCCTGGTCCAGTAAATAAACGAAACAATGCTTGGCCCAACATGGCCTAGCCAGGCCTTGGCTGGCCAAGGCCGGCCCAGGCCAGTCAAACTTGGGTTTATGGAGAATTCTGCTGGCCTGGGCCAGCCCTGCCTCTACTTGGCCAGCTGATATTACAGTGTACTTGTTAAGAAAGCTTTTACTGGCCTCAGCTGGCCCTGACCGGCTTAAGTCAGTATATGCTGGACTTTTAACTAAGGGGGAAGCCTGTTCCAGGTGTTCAGATTGTGGCGAGAAGCAAAGGTTATTGCAATAATGAAAGATGTTGCAGCAAGTGGGAAAGACGAGGACAGACTGGGGAGAGGGGTCACATGCAATTTCTTCACAATTTTTTATCCTTATTTAGTAAGTAGGAAGATATTGGTTGTTTACCATTTAGCAAAAACCCCCGGAAATTTTGGTTGGAATGTAAATGGAAAGCCTATTTTGGTCTTCCCAAACTGAAAATTTCTGGGGAAAATGGAATTTCTTGAAAGGTAGTAAAAAATTCCTAAATGGAAATGTGAGTTCCATTTCCTCATTTCTACCATTTCCAGGCCTTTCAGCTTGGATTGCTTCATAAACCTGACCGTTGGGAATTTTTGTGTTAATGGAAGACGCACACCCCACGGAAAATTTTCATTTTGGTTTGATGCGCACCGTTTACTGCAACAGTCGACAAACTGGCCTTCCCATGTTAAATATGGTAAACTATTTTCTACATGGTGTGTTTTCCTTGTTTGTGTCTATCAGGTAAATGCCAATATTCTGAGAGCAAAGAGTTTCCAACAGTAAAAGCATGCACATAACTATGCCTTGTGTGTAAACATCTGCTGGAGAAGCATTGGACGGCTGAATTTAACCTCAAGTTTCCATTCCAATGTGTTGACTATATAATGCTTGATTTGTTCAGACTGAAATTTGTTCGATCTACTTAACCATGTCTTCATAAAATGTTGACAGGGTGCCTTTGTTTGTTTCCCTTTCAGGCAAGGATGGTAGAAAAATAGATAAGTTTACTTAGAATTAGGCAAGCCACTAGGGATACAAAAAATAAATATAACTTACTGCACTGTTTGAAAGATTCCAAGTCATCAAAGAATGTTGAGGACGGTCGTTTAAAATAATTTAGGGAAAAGAACTTACACAGTTTGTTGGCTGATCCTGTTGTAAATGTTAACTCCTTGAAAAGTTCCTCTATACACCGTTTTGCTTCCAAAGACGCAAGTTTGATGAAGTGACAGAGTGAAGTTAAGAAGCAACAAGTGAAGTGATTTTTGCTCATTTTCGGATTTTACTGTTGCAGTAGTTTTTCTTTCACTTGGACCACTTTAAGTTGATAAAACCACACAAAAATGTTTCCTCTCGTCTCTGAGTACTTATGTAAGCCATGTATTTCTTCAGGGAACCTCTTGTTTTCCCAATTAATCCATCACAAAATCGCCTTGAACTTCAGTCCGCCATGTTGAATTTGAAAAAGCTTGTTCCCAGGAAGGCCGTGAGGCTATTAACGCATGCGCAACTCGACTTGAACGTCACATGGCGTGTTAACCGCGGTCAAACGTAAAAAAGTAAGAAAAGTCCTTTAAAGATAAGGTTTTTACGTTGAGAGCTCAAAGATGATAAGTTTTTCTTCAGTCTGTGAGTTTACTAAATCATTTTACGAATTACTAAAACAGTTTTAGGAACAATAAGGTGAATTGGTTTTCCTGAAGTCACGCATTGAAACAGAAAACAAAAACATACCACGCCGAACAGTCTCCACATTCTTCGCTTTAAAAAACCTTAAAACTTTTTTAGTAATTCATGAAATGATTTAGTAAACTCACAGACTGATGAAAACTCAGCATCTTTGAACTCTCAACGTAAAAACCTTATCTTTAGAGGACTTTTCTTATTTTTTTACGTTTGACCGCGGTTAACATGGCGTGTGTAAACAATGCGAAAGTGTGATTTTACCTTCTGCCGCGTGGGTTTGAACACATACAGAGGAGTTTTACGGACTCGACTGCATTATACTGGTAAAAGGTTCGATTCCGCAGGATTTTACGACTAAAACACATCGGTTGAAGTGAAGAAAACGGACAGACATATAGCTCACAAGCCACAAAATGTCCCAGGCTGTCTAGAGAGAAAGGTTAGATGTTGAAATGCATAGTTTGGATCACAGATAACTCGACTCGACATTGCTTGTCAGAAGTTCGAATTTTTCATTTCCGATTCTTTATCTTCTGTTTTGTATCTTTGCCTCATTGTTCTTTAGTTCTGAACGGCTAAAGTTCTAAGAATATGTTCATTTGCGTGTGATTTGAAGGACTAGAAGTGGGAATACCTGAATCGGTTGTTCATCACTTTCAAACTCGAAGGCATCGTTTGATTTCTTTAAATCAGATCTTTCGATTGCAACAACTTTCTGTCAATGAAATTAAATTATATCGACTGATCATTTGAGCATCACTGACATCAATAATAAACTTTGCATGGAATTTATTTGAAAAATGGCAGTCACCTTTTCCACCGTGCAAAGAGTGTTCCCTTAGACTTCACACACATTGAACCATTCTTTGACTTCTTTCGACTAAATCAAAACCTTGAGAATCCTTGTAAAGCTTTAGAAGATTCGTTTAAGCCGGTTCCCGGAATTGCTGCTCAGCACTTTAAGATTGTTTTAAATGTAGTGAGTTGTTAGAAGCAATTTAGCAATAAAAAGTACAATTGTTGTGACTGAGGCTAAATGTGTGTTTTCATTTCAAACCCAAGGGTTTTGGCCAGTAACTGTCCCTAGTTCACTGAGCTTGCTCCAGGAAGAGTAGCCCCCAAAATAGCTGAAGGTCGTAAAATGGCCAGTGGCCGGCCTCGGTCAGGCCAGGCCAGCCTGGGCTGGCCAGATATCAAGCCAGTTTTTCAGTGATGAGGGCTGGCCTAGGCCGGCCCAGGCCAGCCACTCATTAGCATTTTTCGGCATTAGCATTTTTGAAAAATGTTAATTTTGGGCCGGCCCAGGCTGGCCAGATTGGGCCGGACTGTGCCAGCCCAGGCCTCTTTTGCGCGGGCAGTGAGCTGTCTTTAATATTTTATTTCTCAGCCATCAACAAGGTTTTTGCACACTGTTTGGAGTCAACCGATCCTACTGTACACAGTTTTCAACTAAACTCAACTCAACTTTATTAAATAGAAACATTTTACAGTATATGACTGATCTGCAGGTAAGCACTAGCTAATCTAGGTGCATCAGCCTGTGTAAAAATATATAAATAAATGTACAGCAGACAAGAAAGGAGGAATTTATGTAAATAAAGAAATATACCTAATTGCTAATAGCATTAAACTAAACAGCGGTAGCTTGAATTTTACACGTATATCAAATACTGCCATTAACTAGTTTTTAAGTTTTTAAGCCAAACAACCTTCTTCATTGATCACTGTACTTATATCGGCCAAAGCCTTTCCAAAAGAATTTAGAGTCAACCAGGGAAACCGTGTGCTGTTTTGACTCTGACGAATCCTTTAAGTTGATTCATACTCAAACAAGGCCACTTACCCTAACGTTAATGCTAACGGTAGCCGTGTGCTTTCACCAAGTCGGACAAAATCTTTGTGCGCTGATTTAAGGTTAATCAAGGCTGTTGCGTCCTGTTTTTATGTCAACCAAGAATGTTGCACACTGTTTTGGAGCCAATTAAGCTTTTTACGTGCTATGATTAATATAAGCAAGACATGGGTAATAAGTGCTACATTTCAGCAAAGTTGACCATAATGTGCACTATTTCTGAGTCAGATGGGCATCTTGTGTGCTGTTTTAATGAGTCCAAAACACACATTGCGCATTTTGTCTAACTGATCAGTGATGTTCTGTGTTGTCTTATGTCAGATACGAGCATTTGGCACTTAGCTTCCAAATGAAGAATACCCTTGGGCATTGATTTTATGAATGTCAATGAGTAGACTCTATGATATGAAGGGCTGGGTGCACAACCGACCCAAATGACCTTCAGGGCCTTTTTTTGCACACCATTTTTCTTAAAAAAAAAAATGGAAACTGGCAAAAAAAGGTATGGGGCAATTTTGTTCTAGACATACAACAATTCAGCTGATTTGGACAGAAAAAAGAGAAAGGCCCTAAAAGTCATTTGGGTTCAATGGTTATGCCCCCCCCCCCCGCCCATCCCTTCAATTAATGAAAATGGTTTTTAACAAGGTTATAGCTAGGTGTACCAATAATTCTGTTTTCCATACCTGATAGCTGGAAATGAAGTGGATGTGCTAACTGCAAAAGCAACCAAGTCTGTGAGAGTTGTCATGGTCACTGTGGCTCCTGAACGTGCCATCACTGCTTTGATTACATCAGTTTTTGACATGTCACGTGGCTGGCGGTCGAGCTCATCCACCAGGATAAACATGTCATCAATGCCGATCCCAAGAACCAAGAAAGGCAACACACCCACAAGACTGACAAAGGGAATGCGGCACCACATGGCCAGTCCAAACCCAGCTAGTATCCCAAGAGCCACTGCAAACACTCCTGCATTAGCGAGCAACGAATGACCGGTCAGTGGATTCAGGAACTTGCCAAGCATGAAGCAAGCAAAGCTGATCATGAGGGTGAAGGTGATTGAGACGAGGGTGATGTCAGAGCCACTGCTTTCAGCTATGGCATCATCCAGACTTCTTCCACTTGAGTAGTGCACTTCAAAGCAAGGTAGAGTGTCTACCAGTGTGGATACTTTGTCAATAAACATCTTCTCCCAATTTAGAACTTTTTCGTTTGTGTCGTCATCATCAGGATCATGAATAAGATACACCATTTGCAGGACTTTTGCATCAATAATGCTGCCGTTCTGTCGAGTAGCACTGCCAAACATACGGCCGAAGTTGAACGGGAAGGGTCGGCCATTGCGCATCAGACTTGTTGGGTTACTGTACGCTCTGTTAACCTCTAGTTGAACCTGTTCCAAGGTCTTGTTGTCAAGATTACTCTCATTGTACTGCAAGAATTCCAGTGGGTTGATCATCATACAGTCTTCCACTGACTTAGCTTTGTCTCCTGACAGTGTAACACAATAGTCGGTGTAAGATTCCAACCCAATAACTGCACGATAAGCTTTGAAGGCCTGCTGCAGGCAATCAGGAACAAGAACATTGGGGTGATCAGGAGATGCCACTAAAAGGATGATTTCTTCTCGGTACTTTATGCGGAAGTACTTCTCAGCAGTGTTGAGGTTATCTATGGCCTGGCTGCTTTGCGGAATGAACAGTTTTTCTGTTCTGTTCTCTGGCTGGAACCAGACAAAACCCACAGAGCAGATGCTAACGAATGCAAGACATACTGAGATGGTCACCAATGGATGCTTTGCAATTCTTTCACCCAACCAACCAAAGAAGTGCTCCAAAAGATGCAAATACCATCTGCAGCATGATGACCACCAATAACATGGACTGAACTGACCTGGGCAGCAACCACTGCAAATATTAAAACATTCAATTATTAGAGATTTAAATCAAATATTTATCAAATATGGACTGATAGCAACTGCCAGAGGCGCCTTTACAGGCTGACGTCTGATCTCACCCTAGAGAAAAATTGTAAACCACCATGAAACTATGTGATATGTCCGGTATATAAATCCATTACCATTACTGATAATTTGTAAGGATGGCTTTTGTCATCTGCTGACGTTACAAGAAGGGTGTTTTTGAACATATTTTAATTTCAGTAAGTGAAACACAATTGCAATGGATACAGTGTAGGTACGTGTTAAGAGAGCATTACCTCAGATAAGGTATTAAATGACTATACACATCACTATAATTATTGCTTATTGAACACTTTGATCTCTGCCTTATCCCAATCTTTACCCCTAATTGTGGTCTCTGCATGTCTAGATTCATATTCATGAGATTGAAATTTAACTATAATCTTGGTAAGTGCATGAACATCTTGGCCAAATCTGGTTGTTGCATTATATATACATGTAAATCTAGATGGAGGGAAGACATGTAGAAACAAACCTTGTACAGTATTTTTGCATGCCGCTTTAAAAGATTTGCATGCAGTTTATGCCGGTTATTAAGATACATAGCTGTCAGTAAGGTCATATATTTACCAACAAATGGAAACAACAACGTCAAACTCGTGCCTTTTTTACCAGCTAGGCTATGATGCTTACACCAAGGTAACGTTTTCTTTGAGAGATGTTTCAAAGAGCAGATATATAGCTGACCTTCTTTCTCAATGACTCGAATGAATGAGAAGTAAACAATTATTCCAAATCCATTGTTTTTTAAGATATTGGATGAGTTTTAGCACTCAAAGAAAGTGAGCTGTTACTGTCCGTTAATTTTCTCAACTAAAAGAATAAAGGACACGTGACAGTCTCTAACCGACATACATGTACACATACAAAAACTCAAGTACACAAGTAATCCAAATGGTTGACATAAGCTTACTTTATTCGCAGCCGCAAGAAACCGCAACTGTGTGGTAAAAATGGTTTTCAAGTCACTCTTGCTTGAGTCCTTTCCGCTTTCTACCTTTGCTGAGATGCAAAGCCAAATTACTTTACAGAAACACTTTTTTCGCCAATTTGTAACCTCTTTTATGGACCAAAAATATTGGGCGAATGTTTTCTTTTCTCCACAATAGATTCTAGAAAGAAGATCATCCAATCAATTTTAAAACGATTACCATCTGCTACAACTGTTAGCATTACCGTGCAACTAAAAAGCGACGGAAGAACCGAAGAACTTAGAGGCGAGAGGCCCGACTTCCTGTTCTAATCGTCAACCCAGTAAGCCTCATTTCAGTCCTTGAGTACAATTTCATAGTTTCTGCCCCTCAAATTCCACTTCTTAAGTTTTCGTACTGGATATTTGCATCTTTCACAAAGTATGCTTTCATCGCGAAAATCAAATCATACAAGAAACGACACAAGAAACCGACCGCGTTATTTCCTTCCCAGTCTCCCCATCATCATTTAACACGCTGGCTCATTCACTGAATTCGCGTGACATGATGATGGTTGTTTACCATTTACCACAAATTCCCTGAAATTCCGGTTGGAATGTAAATGGTAAACGTTTTCCTGGTTCGTCCCACTGGAAAATTCCTGGGAAAAATGGGAGTTCTGGGTTGTTTACGATTTACCAAAAAAATCCGAAATTTCGGTTGGAATGTAAATGGAAAGCCTATTTTGGTCTTCCCAAACGGAAAATTTCCGGGCAAAACGGAGGGTGCTTACCATTTGTCAGAAAAATCCGGATGGAATGACCGTTGAATAATGGTAAGCGATTTTCCGAATTTACCGACCAACGGGATGAGATTGGCGCTTACCATTTACTGCAAAGCATTCCGTCATGAGCACTCACTCGTTCTGGCGCTAAAGGACCTGGAAACGGAACGATTTGCTCAAATGGTAAGCAATTTTCCGAAATTCGGTTCCGAACGGGAAAAGAGGACTACCTCTGGAGGTTGTCCACAATTTCCGAAAAGATTTTCCGGAAAACTACCTTACCATTTGACTTCAAACCGAAATTTCCGGAGTTTTCTGACAAATGGTAAGCACCCGGAATTTCTTGAAAGGTAGTCCAAAATTTCCAAACGGAAATGTGCGTTCCATTTGCTCATTTCTACTAGTTCCAGGCCTTTCGGCTCGATCGCTGTGTAAATCCGACGGTTGGGAATGTTTGTGTAAATGGAACACGCCCGTCTCATCGAAATTTTCATTTGGATGTTTGATGCGTACCATTTACTGCAACCGTCGACCAACCGGTTTTCCCATGTAAATGGTAAACAACCCAAAAGGTAGTCTTCTTGGTTGGGACGTTCCAGATGGAAATTCGTTTACCATTTAAATTTTTCTAGGTTTCGTACTAGTTTCAGTCCTCTTGGCTTTTGGCCGAGCGTAATCCATTTATCAGCGAGCGCAACGTGACCATCCGGAAATTTTAGGCAAATGGTAAACAAAACGCACCGTTCCTTCCGAACGAAAATTCCCAACCGAAATTTCCGGAATTATTTTCTAAATGGTAAACAACCCGTAATTCTGGAACGACTCGGGAAGAGCAATTACTTTTAAAACAGTCAGAGAAGAAGAAATATTTATTAAACCAAGTGATCCAAAGAGTAGAAGGCTGTGCTGACTCTGTGCTACTGACGTTTGCGAAAAGGACTGCAATAGTGGACCCAAGTTCTGCTGCAGCTGCAGCAACTCTCTCGAGTTTAGAAGGGGCTGTCGAATAGGCAAGCAAAAAAGACGTGTTTAGCTATGGCTGACCCGTCAAGACGTTTCTTGTGTTCTGTTGGTAAGTAGCCAATCCAAAGTCCCTGTAACGGATGGGTTTATATTTTCAATGAATAACCGACAGTGACTGAAGGTGTGTTGCTATAGTTTTCTCAAGAAGCAGTAAGAAGCAGTTAGCTTATGAGCAACGTGATAAGGCTTTTATCCCTGACGCCAGTCAACGTGGTCGAGGAAAATGAGCAGACTTTTGTGTAAATTTTAGTTACCCTCTCGTGACTAATGATAATTGACACTTTTAATTAAAACTTCCGTAGACTCTGAGATCCTACCACATGTCGAACAGCAAACAATTCTATTTTAGCCTGATTGCGAAAGTCTCCTTGACTTAATTTCCTTGCTTCACAAGGAAGCAAGGAAGTTGGAGACGTTCTCGCGCAAGCTATTCTGAGTCAAGATTAATGCACATTTTTAAAAACTGTACTTTTCCAGCACATGGAACAAATAATTGCCATACCCACAGAAAATAAGGTTAGCTGTCTTTTCGGTGCGTAAGTAACCATTCCTTGCCATTTACACGGAAAACCCGGAAATTCTGGTTGGAAAATGAAATGGTACATAGCATTCCATTTGGAACGTTTCAGAAATTATAGGTCATCGGCTTAATCAATGCACTTTTTCTTTTCTTTTTGAGCTTTCCAATTGATATTAGTGCATTTTGTGATTTGTCCATTTTGCGGCGTTTGGACAAGCTGCAGCACTGAATATTTACACCTAAAATTTCCACCCGGGTGGATCGTGGAAATGGTAAGCGTCCCTGTTTTTTTTATATATATATATATTTTTACACAGGGTGATCCGCCTAGATTAGCTAGTGCTACCTGCGGATCAGTCATATACTGTAAAATGTTTCTATTTAGGGCCCGTTTATATGGTCTCGGGTACCCGAGACAACCCTCCCCCCGAGACAACTTTACCGAGCGTTTATATGAGAATTGCGTGACCGACACAAAGTTGACCCTACTAAGTTATTCAAAGCACGTCTCAAATTTACAAATCTTCATTTGCCCATCTTTCCTTGTATTTGGTCGCTCTTTGATTGAATATCGTCAATATTGATTGAAAATTTCCTTCCTATGTTCATTTTTGCTTCGATACTTCTTTTTATAAAAGGGCCAGTGAGCCATCAGCCAATTCGAAGTTTATAACGTGTCACATAACTTAGCTTCGTACTTAGCTCCGAATCAGTTTCTTCCCCGCTCTATCTGATCACTGTGGGTAATGCTGGCTTTTAAAAAATAAATTTGCGTTTTTTAACTCAACTCGCATAGGCGCATATTTAATATTTGGCCGTCTTGCCTCGGGTAGGCGAGACAAAGTGTCTACATGAGAAAAAGTTGTCCCGCTTGCCAGGGTTACCCTACCTGCCGAGGCGAGACAACTCGCCTACCCGAGTTGTCTCGCCCACCCGAGTTGTCTCGCCCATTTCATGTAAACGGTTTGTAGAGCTTTTCAAAGAAATAAGTAGAAAAATAGCTCGCCCAGGGTAACTCGGGGGGAGGGTTGTCTCGGGTACCCGAGACCATATAAACAGGCCCCTAGTATAGTTGAGGTTTGAAACTCGAAACCGACTTCCTCAGTCCAATGACGTAATCCTATTCGTTGATGTGTTTGACCACGGTTGCATATTTATCAAAACATTGTAGCCGAATAGAGATGAAAATAACGAATTTACTGCGGCTCATCGAGCCAAGACATCCATAGCAAATTGGGAATAAGGAGTTTTCTAGCTCTATCGACGTTTTCCAGCTACAGTCCCGATCGGATGAAAGTGGATAATTAAGAGGTACGAACGTCGCTAGGGTACAGGCGCCATTTGTTTTCGTTTCTATCTGTGTTTTCTTTCTAGATGCAAGAAATCTAGATATGATTTGCGCAAAATACGTCTTCCGTAGTATTTTTGCAAAGTCAAATGATGTACCTCTTTTTGGATAGTCAAATGATACAGCTATATTTCTATATGTATATGT
>JAEMWC010000101.1:920000-935000 GCA_016490735.1 Pachyseris speciosa | reverse complement strand
CATTTTATTAAAAACAAAACAAAGTAATGTAAATCACTGACTGGATATGGACGGAAGTAAGTCATGCTCCTGATCCTCTACTCACATTTTACCTTTTCCTTACATCAATAATTATGCTTGTTTATTCCATGCCAGAAGATCAATGAATTCATGTACTCAGAAGTTTGTTTTTATAATGCAAGCACTACTTTTTACAAGAGGGCAATTTTCTCTGAGTTAATTGATCCAGAAATTAACGTTTGCTCTCTCTTGCACGACACATGTTCTCTTAAATTGAGAAAGAAAACTCAAAACAACAGCCATTTGAATGGCAAGAGAGACTGGGAGTGAATGAGCCGTTTTGGTCAGCAGTCACTGAACTCAGGGCTCATACATGAAGTACCTACGCAGAAAAAAACCGTTGCTTTATTCTGGCGGATTTTCACGTTGTTGATAAGCACATCTCTCCCAATTTTCCTTTGTTTTGAGCTTAAAATGATGTCTCAAAACACTAAAAGCACATGAATGATCTTTTGAAACAGGTAAGCTTTAGTTAAAAGCAAATTATATTTTGATATTATTTTGATGAACGATTGACTTCAAATGTTTGACTGAAGATCGACCATGTGCTTTTTTCCTCGAGACTGCAAGCTAATTTCAGGCCATTTAAATGTACTAAGAACTCTGTAACCTTCCCATGGCATAATAGTACCTTTTTTAAAGGAAAAAAATGTCTTTTAGTTCAACTGGACAATTTTGACTCGATTTGTTTTATAATGACTGTAGATTGCGTGTCTTGGTTGTTTGTGTTGTTGATTTCTGTCAGTGTATTCAAAATAAAGTTGAAGATCAGTCATGGAGTATTTCACATTGTAAGCTGTTCCTATAAATTAGGGAGTAATACAGATCACTGAAGACAGTGATCTCTTGGAAGACTCATTTTAACCCCACAGTTTTTTTTATGCAGATGCTTAACGCTCACAGTTGTTATGAGGGCTCAGGACTCGTCCTCTCAAGCCTAGGCACCAAATGCTTCCCGTCAAGCTTAATAGTCTTTAGGACTTCACATTTAAATAACTGTAGCTATTATCTCTTAACTGCTTAAGTTTGTTGTGATAATTATGTGAGAGTGTAGAAATAGAATTTGTAGATTCTGAGTTTAAGACAACAATTCTCTTGATCTGAACTGTGATGGATCATTTAAAGACCCATGTTCATCCGAGAGGCCTTGCGCGCGTTTGTTATTGTTTTTAACCGTCTCTGTTGTTCATTTTTGCGATCTGATTGGTTTACCAGATTCTCCCACTGAGTTCCAGTGGCATGACACATAACAATGAAATGATAATTGATTTATTATTCTATATTCCTGTGATTTGAATCTTTTCGTGTCTGAGAAAGAAATCAGTTCCTCCAAAAACGCTGCAAATAAGTGTGGTTCATCATGTAAAACTTTCAGCGACTGAGGAAGCGAGGGAAGTCAATCGTTTCGCTTGCATTTACTAGTATGGCTAACTAAAAGCTATGCAATAAAGGATTCCCAATAATTAAATAAGTTGTGCCGCCTTGAATACACCTAGTCCATATATTTAATTTTAGTGCTCCATAAGGCTTACCTTATCATTATAGAAATTGCTGGGAAGAGAAACAAACAGTGTTCGACTTGATGGATGCTCATTTATCAGATACAAAACCACGATCGAGTCTGGTTCATTTGCAGATAAATTAGAACCGCATGATCAAAATATTCACCAAGGTCGGACATCAGTTGAAATCTGGCATATCGCTACGACAGATTCAAGTTCGGAGGTACCAGATCATCCCTTTTCTTTGCTTAAAAATACTAGCTAAGCAAAGTCTGAGATGGGCATCTTCCTTTGGGTTAACACTGTACAGCACTGTCAACTCCGAGATCAGAGGTCAAATTTTCAAATGGCAGCGACCCTATGCATGTATCAACAAAGTAACGGGACAAAAGTCGCATTTTGCCAGGAAAATTATGAAACAAATTCAAGGAGACAACAGCCTTACAATGGAAGACAATATTCCAACATGTTTGTGCAGAATTACCTTCAGGTTGACCCCAAACTAAACGGATTTTTAACAAGAGCCCGCCAGCAAGTAATTTCGCGTTACTCGAAGTTCAACAACACTAGTTGCCTACAAGGTCTTTTCCTCACTGCTATGACGACTGTTGTTGAAAGTATTGACGCAAATGAAGAGAGAGGATGTTAAGAAACCACAACGACAAGAATTAGCGATACTCGGGAAATAAGCCGGATGAACAAGGATTATTTTCGCAAAATAACGCTCACTGGCGATTTGCGTATTTTCCGTCTGTGAGATTCAGTGTGGCGCGCAATGCGTCTTGGATGAACATGGGTCTTTAAACTTACTATAATAAATATTACAATTTCTCTTACCTTTTTTGCAAATGTGCACTACATGTATCTGAAATTTTACTATAACAAAGCAGACATGATAAAAAACTAACCAATTTCTGTTGTTTTTTGGTGTTTTGGGAGCAATGTTACTTGTCGTTTCTACCCCTTGGAAGGCCTAAACCATACTCTGGAAGTAACTTATCAAACTTTACTTAACATGTATCTGTCTGGGGGTATTTTTTAATTTGCATTAAAGTTATTTTAAACCTATTTTGTGCATTCATTAGCTCTATTTAAAGGTACTATATTTTAAAACCCTATTTGACTGTTTAAGGCTATCTTCAGTCCTATATTTTTTTAATAAATACATTCAGATACCTGAGAGATCTTTTGTTTTAGTTCTGAGGTTGTCTTACAGTAGAATTCAATCAATTCCTAGGAATTCTTTGGAATTCTAATTAAGTTTGGCTAAAGGTAAAAAAATTCCAAGGAATTCCTAGCACATCAAAATAATGATAGCTACGACTATTTTTGTGATTTTGGGAAGTACAAAGTAGTACACAGTCTTGCAAAGGTTTATCCAAGATCCCTGGAGATCTTTCGCAAGATTATATGAGTTCCTTTAAGATCTTGGCAAGATCCACAAAAGATCCTTTAAGATCCTTGAAGATCTTTTGCAAAGTTATTAAAGATCCTCAAAGATCTGGGCAAGATCTGTGAAGGGTCCTTGAAGATCCTCAAAGATCTTCAAAGGATCCTTAAAGATCCTTAAAGGTCTTTGGTAAGGTTATTGAAGATCCTCAAAGATCTGGCCAAGATCTGCAAAGGATCCTTGTAGATCCTTAAAGATCTTGGCAAGATCTGCAAAGGATCCTTAATGATCTTTGGCAAGATTATTGAAGATCCTCAAAGATCTTGGCAAGATCTGCAAAGGATCCTTAAAGATCTTGCCAAGATCTTCAAAGATCTTGGCAAGAAAGTTGAGGATCCTTAAGGATCTTGGCAAGGATCCTTGAGGATCCTCAAAGATCTTCGCATTAGGATCCTCAAAGATCTTCATGAAGATCTTTGAGGATCTTTGAAGATCCTTAAAGGATTTTCACCAGGGTTATTCACTGACCTTTACAGATTGAACACCGGGGCCTGTGGAACAGCCCGCTACAGGAAAGGTATTGCCCAGGAATTTAAAACAGCCCAGGTAAAAAGAAAGGGAAACAAATTTGTTATGAACAATGGAACTCTGCTGGCTGTGAAATTTAAAGACAGGACTGTTTTCCAGATGTTATCATCTGTTCATTCAGTGAATGAAGTTGAGATTGGCCTTAATAATCATGGAACTGGCCTTCCAATTACAAAGCCCGAGATTGTCCATGATTACAACAAGTTCATGGGAGCAGTTGACCGGTGCGACCAAATGGTTGCTTATTCATGTTTTAGGTGACGCACAATGAAATGGTGGAGGAAAGTGTTTTTCCACTTGTTTTCCTTGACAATCCTGGATGCCTAAATTCTGTACAAGGAAAGAACCCAATCACCTGTCCTACACAGAACCTTCCGTAGGGAACTTGTGAAGTAGCTTATAACAAGCTCTGTTATTTCTCCCTCTCTTACTCCAAGAGGCCGTCCAAGGATTGACAGTCCTCTCCAACCTGGATATCATTTCCCAGAGAAAATACAGGGCACGTACTGGGAAGAAGACCAACATCAGCCAATCCAGTTTGCAGTTTGTTTTCCTGCCTAGAAGAAGATTTTGGCAAGGACAGGAAAGAAGAGGAAGAGGCCAGGAAAAGAGTCCAGTTTTCAGTGCACTGTCTGCAAAATGGCCTTGTGCATCCAAGACTGCTTTCAGCTATACCACACTGCTCAGGACTATGTTGCTGCCTATGTTCATAAACATGATGCGAACAATGATAATGCCGATGATGACAACTAATTACTAAACTTTATTGATGATAACCATGTTTTTTTATTATAACCACTATTTGTTGTTTGATTTTCTAGTAAATCCACACTCAGTAACAGCTGATAACTATAAGACTACAGCTGTGTTTACTGCATATATATATTTAAAATGTTGGACATGCAACTTCAAAAAAAAAAACAAATTATGTTTATCAAATAGTGATTATGAGTTGATAAATAATAATGTAGTCTTGCCGCTATAAAAAAAACTACCACAGTCACAGAAGTTCTTAGAGTGATTATTTTAGTAAGTTGATAGAATCAGAGTTCAACTGTGTTTGCCATGTAGGGTTAAATTGATAATTGGAGAAGAAATAAATTATTTTGATGTAGTTTTGTAAATAGATAATTTTTGCCAATTTTTTTTTCAACAAATATTATTTCATAGATGGATTTTGTAATCAATTTAAATGCAAAAGATATATTTTTTAGCATAATCATAAAGTCAATTTATTGAGCTTTAATTTGCAAAATGTTAACTTTGCAAAATGTTAACTTTGCAAAATGTTAGATCTTGACATGCTTATTACTTTTCAACAATAAAAAATGGGGGTCACTGAGCTTGTTTTTGAGTTATTTTTGCTTAAAGCTAAATTAGGGGTGTTTCTAACAGGTTAAAGTGTTGCTATGGTGACCTATTGAGAGGAAAAACTTTCCATAACTTGTTCAACAACGATTGGGCATTTGTTTGATACCACTAAAAAGGTCACAACTCATAAAGATTGGTAGTGAGGATCCAATTTATTATAAGAGCTAGAAAGTGCTAGAAACCGGTGTCAGCCACCTTAAGTGATGGCCGTCTTTAAAAGCGGGAACGGGAAATGCAAGAATGGGAATGGGGAACGGGGAACGGGAAACGGGGAATCTTTAAAAGCGGGAATCCCAGTTTAAAATGAAGAGTCTTTAAAAGCGGGAATATTTAAACTGAGCAATCTTCAAAAGTGGGAAGTAGAAAAGTAGAAATGGGGGAAGTAGAATGTAACACTAATTATAGAGCTCTGGTGATTAAATTAGAGTCGAAAATACATCAGTAAGGCAAAATGTACAATAACATAAGTATAAAATAATATAACTGTTTTTTTTTTACATGTTTTATGTTTTTTAATTATGTTTGGCTATCAAGTAGGAAAAGTTTGTATTTCTTCTTAAAAACATTGTAAGGCAGACACTTAACTACCATTGGAATTGTTTCCCAGATTTGTGATGCCACTACTCTGAACCCGTGCTAGCCCATAATTAGTTCTAGAAGATGGTCTGTATAGGTTTTGACTACGTGGCAAATCTTGTATTATGCTTATGGACATCAGAAGCTAGATCATGGAGTGCAGGGGGTGTTTCTTGTTTATTGTATTGTAATTTATGGACAAGGGAACCAATTTTCAACTTCAAAATGTTCTCTAACTTAAGGATGTCTAAAAGAGTAAAGTATGGTGTTGCATTTTCTCTTTTATCTGCAAAGAAGATGCAGCGCTGAGGCAGTTATTATATGGCTTATTTTTATCTTTTTTAATCTAGTTTGGCATGCTGTACCCCAGCTCATTAACCCGTAATTTAGATACGGATATATAAGCGTATAGTATAGTTGTTTGAGCATATTCTTAGAGACATTAAGTATCTAAGTTTGTATAAAATTCCAATGTTTTTTGTTATTTTGTTGTTAATGTACTGGAGCTGGGCATACCATTTTAGGCAATCATCAATAAAGACGCCGAGGTATTTAATTTGAGATTTTTGTTCTATGTCACAAGCCGATACTTAGCTTGAACATCAACTTTCTTCCAAGGCGAAGTTATTAACATATAATGGGTCTTCTTGAAGTTAATTGATAGCTTATTTGTTGTACAATATTTTAAAACATTCCCAAGTTCTTCATTCATAACTCTTTGCAATTGTTCTGGGTCTTTTGATGAATAGAAAATATTTGTATCGTCAGCAAAAATTCTAAAAATCAGTTTCTTCGAGGATTCAGGTAGGTCATTAATGTACAGCAGAAAAAGTAGTGGCCCTAAGGTGGAACCTTGAGGGACACCACACGTAATGGTTTTTAAGCTGGATTCTGTATTACCAACTTTTACAAACTGTTTACGATTGGTTATATAGCTTGAAAACCATGCATGGGGGAGACCTCGAATGCCATATTTACTTAGTTTGTCTAAAAGAATCTGGTGATTGATTGTATCAAATGCCTTTGAAAAATCTGAAAAAAAACAGTTTTCAAGAGTTTCTAGTATGGCATATTCAGTTGAATAACCTTTTCGGAAGCCAAATTGGAAGTTAAAAAGCAGACATTGTTTTTCGCTCATCCATTGCGTCATAGCGCAATAAATGAGTATAGTGGGCATCAAATGTGGAATGGAATGTGTAGACAAAATATGTTGTAGAGGCGTAGACGGAAATGAACGAGGAATCCGAACGAGGCTGCGGCCGGAAGTAATTTTGCACGCTTACCCTCCCCTTTAGTAAATTGAAAATTAACTTCGATAAAGCTCGATTACACATGTGCAAGAATACAAATAACATCAAATCGCAATTTCGGCAGTTCTAAAGTGTGTAACGTGGATCGAAAACCAGAAATCTTCACAAATACAAAGTATAGCTGAAAAAGAGGAGTTATAATCAGTGGAAGTAAAAAGATTCTAGAAACAGACTGAAATTGTTCTGATTGTTCTTATTGTTTTGACATCTCAGAACACTCTGGTGTATAAGATTTCTCCTTCGACGTTATAAGTAGAGCATTGCATTTATATGGAAACTAAAACTGGTACATTGTATGGCTGAACCTCTCACAAAGATGAACTTTGAATATGCTTGTAAACGTTGCTATATTATTGTACGCATTTTCAGTAAAAATGTGTGTAAATTTGCGAGCAGTGCGCAACATTATACTTTACCAGCATCTTGATATGCAAATAAAGAAACGTGACCCGTTCATTAAAAAGTTGCCATTCTTTATCTTTTTTTAGATAAACTACATCAACTTCATGTGGTGTGCTAAAGAATTCTGTAATAATATACAATTATTATTATTTATTATTATTTATTTATCTAAACTGCGATGAAAATATTTCACGTGACCTTTCTATCCTTCTCATAGCGTGAGACCTCCAATGAGTCTAAGTTTTCTCAACAGAGAATCTGTTATTATTACTGGAACTCGCATTTACTAAAAAAATGGATGGGCAGGGATGGCGTAGTGGTGAGAGCACTCGCCTTCCACCAATTTTGCCCGGGTTCGATTCCCGGACCCGACGTCATATGTGGGTTGAGTTTGTTGTTGGTTCTCTTCTCTGCTCCGAGAGGTTTTTCTCCGGGTACTCCGGTTTTCCCCTCTCCTCAAAAACCAACACTTCTAAATTCCAGTTGGATCCGGAATGCTCGAGCGTTTATTACATGAGCCCCCGGCTCGGGAGATTGGGCAACCACTCTCCACGTTATCGAGCTTAAATAAATTACTTTACTTACTTTACTTTATAGGTAGCCTTAGGGCTACATGTGTGGGATACCACAGTACTATATACATTAAAAAAAACAACAACAACTGATCGAGTAGTTAAATAATTGAAAACGTAAAGCTTGTGGGATGTGGCTGGAGTGACAAGGATATACCTCACAAATTAATGTGATTTGGTAAGCTGAAGCCACTCTAAAGGCACTAAGGCCACATGGTAGCGGGCATTACCCCTTAAATCTACCAAAGCAAAGATTGAGCCCAAGCATTAGCAGCCATGGACAGCTGTTTCGGCCTTGTTAGGCCTCATCAGCATGGCATAGCTAATGCTCAGGCTCAAGTACCCACATATCCATAAAACAAGCAGTGAAAACGTAAAGCTTGTGGGATGTGGCTGGAGTGACAAGGATATACCTCAAATTAATGTGATTTGGTAAGCTGAAGCCACTCTAAAGGCACTAAGGCCACATGGTAGCGGGCATTACCCCTTAAATCTACCAAGCAAAGATTGAGCCCAAGCATTAGCAGCCATGGACAGCTGTTTCGGCCTTGTTAGGCCTCATCAGCATGGCATAGCTAATGCTCAGGCTCAAAACAAGCAGTGAAAACGTAAAGCTTGTGGGATGTGGCTGGAGTGACAAGGATATACCTCACAAATTAATGTGATTTGGTAAGCTGAAGCCACTCTAAAGGCACTAAGGCCACATGGTAGCGGGCATTACCCCTTAAATCTACCAAGCAAAGATTGAGCCCAAGCATTAGCAGCCATGGACAGCTGTTTCGGCCTTGTTAGGCCTCATCAGCATGGCATAGCTAATGCTCAGGCTCAAGTACCAAGTGCTGATGAGGCCTAACAAGGCCGAAACAGCTGTCCATGGCTGCTAATGCTTGGGCTCAATCTTTGCTTTGGTAGATTTAAGGGGTAATGCCCGCTACCATGTGGCCTTAGTGCCTTTAGAGTGGCTTCAGCTTACCAAATCACATTAATTTGTGAGGTATATCCTTGTCACTCCAGCCACATCCCACAAGCTTTACGTTTTCACTGCTTGTTTTATGGATATGTGGGTACTTGAGCCTGAGCATTAGCTATGCCATGCTGATGAGGCCTAACAAGGCCGAAACAGCTGTCCATGGCTGCTAATGCTTGGGCTCAATCTTTGCTTTGGTAGATTTAAGGGGTAATGCCCGCTACCATGTGGCCTTAGTGCCTTTGGAGTGGCTTCAGCTTACCAAATCACATTAATTTGTGAGGTATATCCTAGTTAAATAATTGGTTATAATGAATAAATAAGGCTGAAAAACTTGTCCATTCAAACGTATACAATAAACACATAATTCATCCACATAATTGCTTCAGGGTAGTGATAGCCAGTCAAATCCAACGTCTGTTGAGGTCATTATTTGTTGAATCACTGATTGGAAAATCAGTAGAATCACTTTACCGCGAGCAAATCTAAACTTTCGTTCAAACCAGCGCAATTCGACCATGGCTCGGATGAAACATGAAACATGCTTTCACTTGTCGCTTTCTCAGCTTCTGCTGGTTCATTTATACGTAATCACAGACAGTATACAGTAATTGCGAACAGTTACCACAACCAGTTGAAATTTTTATCCCGAGAATTACTTGTTTATAATTTCGCTCACTTTGCCTTGCTGTTTGCTTTTGTTACCAAATACTTTACAATTTTATCACAAAGCTCAGATAGACATGGATGTGCAAACTGCTGTTCGGCTTTCAACTAATAAGCTCAAAAACTACTTAGCGCTGTTACTTAAATTGTCCATTACAATGAATGAGCTGGCTCCAAGAGCCCTTTGATTCTAAGAAGGAGACAAGTTGCTGATACACTTATCTTTCCAGAACTTTACTAAAAGGAGAAATAACTGCTATAGGCCTATAATTCCCTAGTTCAGTTACTGCATCACTTAAATGAAAATGTAAGCAGCGAAAAACTGTATCTCTATATTAGTTTGCATCTTTTATATGCAAATTATTTTTAGCTTCTGTCAAGGTTATTGTTAATTAGTTAGTTATCTTAAATTTAAAATTTAGTTGTTACTTTAATTCCTAACGGTCACTTCTGAAGATTTATGTCGAAGCATACGAAACGTCAAGTTAAACGATATAGTTTTATTTTTGTTTTCCAACAATGCGTTTTATTGTCGTGATTATCACCGCAGTTTGGGGTGACCCGAAAACACTGACCCCCAGTCCATGGACCCCACCACTGACCGGCTCCATGGACTACTTTACAGACCAGTCCATGGACTACCCCTACTGGCCCCCACTACTGACCCCCCCTAAAAAAAACAACGGTAACAAAAAATGGCAACTAGAGATTTGATTTTAGATAGTGATATTACTGTTTGTCTGGATAAACAACTCGCTTGGGTGAGATTTCGACTATTATGCTGCGCAAATATTGCTGTAGTATTGCCTTGCTGTGATACAAAAGTTGCTGCTTTTCATATGTGAATTATTCTGTTAGAAGTACTTTCCCTTCTCTATCATTCATAACAAAGTCGCCCTGTTTAAAGATTTGGCAATCATAACACTGAAATTCGCGCATATCTTTCTTTGCCGAAGGAGCACTATTTTGTGAAGCCTGGGACGAGATAATGAACCCGCAGGGGAATGAGCCGAACAAAATGGCGGAGGTAAATAATGCACATGTCATCGGCTTCCCCGTGGGGTTGACCCCCAGCCCCGGGCCAACCAGGGGGATTGTAAAATCAGTCAAGCAAACTAGAGGAATTTCCCCGGGGGGTCGGGGAATCTCTCAAGACAAAGTCCCCTGGGTGAGGTGTCTCTCACCTGAAAGTCCTCATGACATCCTTTTCAAACTTGTGAATTCCCCCACCCCCTAATCTTTGATCGTAAAACAATGTCAAGATTTTCCCCTACCCTCGGGCAAAGAATCCCATCCATCTCCTCGTATTCCCCCACATATCTCCCTGGTAGGCCCGGGGGTCGACCCCACGGGGAAGCCGATGACATGTGCATAATACACAAGGACAGTACACAAGTAAAACTAAGTTATCGGTCGTGCTCTTTAGCAGCTCTCAACCCCATTTGCAAGTACATATAGGTGATATTTCGAAGTACTTACTTCAGTCCTCCATACGTCGCCAAAGTGAAGGATGCAGCAATATTTGTGCAGCGTAATAGTCGAAATTGGCCTATCAGACAAACGGTAAGTTAAATAAAATCTCTAGTTGCCGTTTTTTGTTACCGTTGTTTTTTTAGGGGGTTCAGTAGAGGGGGTCAGTAGGGGTAGTCCATGGAAATGGACCCGGTCAGTAGTGGGGTCCATGGACTGGCGGTCAGTGTTTTCGGGTCACCCCGCAGTTTGTGTGTTATTTCTTGTTTAGCGATATAAATGTTCCGACGTTTCGGCGAGTATAACCAACATAGCTACCTCTATCGCACAGGTTACATTGAAAGCGGTAAACTACGCACTGTTGGTTAACTAGCTGTGGTTTGGGCTCAAATTCTTGAAGGTCTTGTCCAATTTTGCGACTAACAAATACGATACGATACGATTGTGGTATGGAGCTTAAGACTAATATACATGTAACAAGCAAGGCTGATACTACGTCAAAAATGTATCAGCCTTGCTTGTTACATGTATATTTATTTTTTGGCTGATCAGATCTCTTGTAGATCCTACGTTTTACAGCATTATCGTTGGCGGTCCTTTGCTTATTACTTTCACTTTACTGTATTTTTTGGACCGTAGGTCTTTACAGATCCGATATGCTGTGTATTTTTTAGCATGGTTTTGTCCATGCGTTTCAATGTTAAGATTGGTATTGCCAATCTACATTTTTCTTTGCGAGACGCCATCGTGACACTTGGATTCCTTGCTATCCGGGCTACGTGGTGTGGCAACGCGTGGATCGGATGGCAAGAGAGTCCAAGGTACGGAACTTGATATCGTGAACGAGTTCATTGTGCAATTTATTGGCGCTCGCATTGAGCTGGCGTCTTTTAAATCTGCTACACCATGCCGATGAGTCCCAATAAGGACGAAACAGCTGTCCATGGTTGCAGCCCTACTTTATCGAGTCTCGGTCGTGTTGGTGTCTCGCAAAGTCTACATTTTTGACGTAGTATCAGCCTTGCTCGGTTACATGTATATTTATTTTTTGGCTGATCAGATCTCTTGTAGATCCTACGTTTTACAGCATTATCGTTGGCGGTCCTTTGCTTATTACTTTCACTTAAGACTAAGGCCTTTCAACTGAGTCTTAACAATGTCAGCGGAATCTTTTTTTATTTATTTATTTATTTATTATTTTTTTTAAAATAACAATATGTTGATTAATACAAATGTAAAGTAGTTACAGTTGTACAAATTACAGTATAAAAATACAAAACACAAGAAATAAAAAAAGAAAAACCTATTTATATACATATAAGGGCACAATATAAAGAAGCAATTGCAATGTTACATTTACGACACTACCACTAACAAAAAAAAGAGAGAGAGAGTGTGTGAGAAGCATGAATTATTACAAAAGATTCTGAAAGCCCGCCCATTTTTCCTTTAAAACATCTTTTTTCCTACCCTGACGCCATATATAAAGCTCAGTTTCATACTTTATTTGAACTTTAAGTTTGAATCCAGTAATATTTGGATAAACTTGGTTCCTTCTGCAGTCCCAAATATAAATCTTTGCAATAAGGAGAAAATAGTTGGTAAGGGACAAGAGCGTGTCAAAATACCGACCAAGACATCTTGTAGAGTAAGGTAAATTTTTTCTTTTATAGATGAATACCAGAACAGTTCAAAGTTAGCCCAGAAGGTTTGAGAGTGAGGGCAGTTATACAGCAAATGATACAGTGTTTCTGGCTCGGATTTGCAAAATGTACACTTGTCATCAGTACTATAACCTATTTTTTGAAGTTTGGTATTGGTATAAAGGATGGAATTTAAAACTTTGTATTGAAAGGCTTTCACATAAGTTTCAAGAGCCACCTTGTGGGGTAAATTAAACACCTGTTCTACTTGAGAAGTCGTAAGATTAAATTCATTCTGTAACTTTCTGGCCGCACTGGGTAATTGCGCTTTTATACTTATCAATAACGAATAGAAATGTTTTGATTCCTTTTTTGTCACATCAAAATCGTTATTGTCAATAATGATGGAAAAAGATATCTCTGAATGCGCGGAATTTCCTTTCAAGGATGTTGGCACGGAATGTCGAAGTCCTGCCCAGACTAAAAAGTTAGTTTTATTTACTTTGTTGTTAATGACTTTGAAAGAATCAATATTATTTAAAGAAAATAACAAGTCATTTACAAAAACAATACCAGAATCGAAGTAATTTTTTTAGAATACTGGAGTGTTGTTTATTCGAATCTCTTTATTATTCCATATTATATTGCGCCAATCCTTCGTTTTTCCAAAGTTTTCACGAAACTCCGACCACCACTGCAAAAGCTCGGCATAGAATTGTGAATCAAGTGAATAATCTTTAATTTCAAAGTTGCAATTAAATAAAAATAAACCTCCATACCTTTCCAAAATATATCGTAGATAGGTTTTCCAAGTGCCGTCATGAGCACTAAATATCCTTTTTAACCAGGCTAAGCGCAGTGACTTAATCATACAGTCTAGATCAATCATTTGTAATCCACCCTTGTCATAATCATTTATAGTTGACAATCGTGTAACTTTATCTGTACCATTCCACAGAAATTATATAGTAAACGATTGAGTTCTGAAATAATTTCTTTGGGAGTTGGCATTAATGAGGAAACATAGACAAACTTGGGCACTACAAGAGACTTGATAACTGTCACCTTTCCATACAAAGATAAATCTCGAGAATGCCAGATATTCAAGAGTTTCTTTATTTTATCCAAATTCTCTAAAAAGTTTTTTTCTTGCAGAAGTTTTTGGTCGTACGTGTAAAAAATCCCAAGTGCTTTTATTGGTTCTTTAGGCCAATTGATACCAAATGGTTTTGCTTTGTTGGCTCGCATATACCCAATCCACATACCCTCCGTTTTAGCGCAATTAATGGTAAGACCTGAAGCTTTTTTAAAAGAGTCGAGAAGGCTAAAAAGTGCTAGAGCCGAATCCGTATCTGAAAGTACTGCAGTCATATCATCTGCATATTGCAGCAATTTTGTTTCCTGCTCGCCTATAAAAATGCCTTTTATTTCGGTGTTCTGTCGAACAGCTATTGCAAGAGCTTCGGCTGCTAATACAAAAAGATAGGGTGATAAAGGGTCGCCCTGCCTAACACCACGCTCGAGAAAGAAGTAATCAGAGGTGTTGCCGTTTTTTATTACACAACTTAACCCAGCGACTAAAATCTGGACCAAAGTTAAAGGCATCCAAACAACCAAAAATAAAGTCCCATTCAAGGCTATCAAATGCTTTCTGAAAATCAATAAATATCAACATACCGGGCACATTCCTTTTAACGGTAAATTCCATTATATCAAAAATAGAGCGTATGGTTTCACCAATGTAACGATCCTGAACATAACCAGTTTGATTATGATGGATAATATTAGGTAAAACACTTTTGATTCAATTAGCTAAAACTTTCGACATCAATTACAAGAGAAATTGGTCTCCAGTTCTCTAGAAACATACGATCTTTTCCTTTCTTTTCTATAAGAGTTATCACTGCTTGCTTTTGAGAATTTGACATTTCCATCTTTTCAAAACATTCATTCGCACATTTAACAAAGGGTTCACTAATTAAATTCCAAAATTTTTTGTAGAACTCGGCAGGAATTCCATCATTTCCAGGAGCTTTATTATCCTGAAACGTTTCCAAAATCAGTTTGCATTCCATTGGACAGATTTTACCTTCACACGCATTTTTTCGTTCTTCAGACAGTTTTGGGATATCAAGCGTATCTAAGAAGCCCATTACCGCGTCACTGCCCTGGGACCGCTGGCATACAAATCCTGATAGAAACGCTTTTGCTCAGAAAGTATAGTGGAAGGATCGGTAGTTACTGAACCATTAATGTCTAATTTTCGCATGTGTTTTTTAATGCGGTTTCTCTTTCCCAAATTCAAGAAATATTTTGTACTTCTCTCACCGTGTTCATGCCAACGAGCTCGTGCACGTATGATTATTCCTTTAACCTTTTCTTCATAAAATAATTCTAGCTTCTCTTTTGCCGAATTCAACTGATCTGCAGTTATATTATTAGCGTCCTCTTCATACACCTTACTTGCCCTGGAATAATCATCT
>JAEMWC010000101.1:885000-910000 GCA_016490735.1 Pachyseris speciosa | reverse complement strand
CTACAACAGAATAAATAGCGAGTAGCGTAGTCAATAAGAGAACGGCATTCGTGATAGAACGCTAGTAGATTTATACCTATACAGAATAATCCTAGATACTCCAAATTTCTTTGTTGACGATTAAATACCCTTTAATTGTTTTCCCTCTGACTACAGTTTCACCACCTGCATGTTTAAAAAAATGCCTAGTTTGTTGGTGCCACATCCTATAATATACGTAAGCGGATCAGTCCTAACTGAGACAAACAGGTCGAAATACTTCATACTGGATATACTTCCTACAGAATTCAAAACAATATGTTTTCTTGTGGTTTCCACGAAAAGTACTCTGTTCACATGGCTTACATGTCGAGCCAACACAGTATGTCTTCAAATGGGGTGCTAAGTTTCCCACGCTATTTGTTTCTCTTTGCAGATATCAACCGAAAGAGACGACAGTCAATTTCAGCAGGCAGTCACTGGAGAGGAATCATTGAGTGTGGAATCAGTAAAATAAATTGGACGTTTAGCGAGAAGGCTGATTTAGAGTTATTATTAGTGCAAACTTAAGTAACGTTATTTATAGTGCAGCAGTTGTGGCCATGGGCCAATTTGTCGACGTTCTGGAGTCAGTAAGTCTTTTAAGACATGTAAGGAAAAATCTAGCGTCTTTAAAAAGGAATTGTTTTGTTATGCAAGTGGCATGAACGTTCCCTTTAAAGGAGCTCGGCCACGATATTTTGGGTCATTATTAGAGATAAAAAAATGCATTTAAATAATGGGAAACAGCGAAATAACAATTTATCAGGGAAGGTAAGCACCAAAGTGAAAAGAATAAATGCAAATATGGCGAGGAAGGTGAAGGATGGAGAAGATTGAAGCGGATTACAAATGACCTTATTGAAAAATTGAGGCTAAACTTTTCAAAATTCAAAGACCGTGACGTAGCTCCTTTAACTGAGTTTCTAGATAAACTGGATCAGTGGGATCCAGAGGGTCTGCTTATACAATCTTACGTCTTAATCACAGAGGCTTGCAACATTCCCTTTTTAGGATTCCCTACAAAATATCGACATCAGTCCCGAGCTACGACGGTTTCCCATGGCCTCTACTTGCGGATTACGATTAAAATTAATAGGGGGTATACCTTCTTATGAGGAATTTGAGGGACTTATTATCCGAGCTATAAAAGAGAGCTCACATGACTTTGGAAAACTGTAGGTTAAAGTTATTTATGGAAGAGGCTTGGCTGTTGATTGCAGGGAGTGACGCGTCCACTTATTGAAGCAAACGTATCTAGTAAAAACATAGTGCCTCGTTTACGAGGGTTTAGTTGTGTTTTAAGCCAGCTTTGTATATTGCATGGAAGCCCCGATTCTTATCCGCGCATGTGCGTGCACCTTTATCAAAGAAAATCAAAGAATAATTGGATGAAAATCTTGTTGAGATAAGTAGTGAAGGTGTGGAGGTCACTGAACTACTGAGTGTGTCCATATCATGAAAATGTCATCTATAAAGCGCCACCAAGTATGCGGCTGGTATGGGGCATGTGATAGAGAGTTTGTCTCGAGTTTGGTGAGAAAAAGATTGGCATACGATGGTGCCATTCTAGTTCCCATTGCGGTACGGTGTATCTGTAAATAGTGCTTGTTGTTAAATGCAAAGTTGTTCATAGTGAGGATCATGCGTATGGTGAGGTCGCAGAAAGGGGTTGAGCGTGGGCTCGTTTGCCGAAACAGCGGCCGGGTAATAGAGCCTAGGCTTAGATATGGACATACTCAGTAGATCAGTGACCTCCACACCTTCACCACTTATCTCAACAAGATTCACCCTCCAATTAAATTGACATCCAATTATTGTTTCACATCTGTTCCCTTTCTGGACGTCAACGTATCACTCAATAACGGTAAAATCACTACTAATCTTTACACTAAGGCCACTGACAGACATCTCTACTTGTTAAATCCTCTTGCCATCCCAGCCGAGAAACACCAAAAGAACTATTCCATTTAGTCTAGCTCTTATATTCAACAAAATGTACATCTCAATGAATCGGACATGGGGAAACACGGCAGTCCATCTGGAGTTAAGTTTGATCATGTTAAAAGCTTTCTTCTTGCTGTTGAACTTGCAAACATTCGTATGGACACTTCTCTTAACATATTAGTTCTTCAGACTTCAAAGACACAAGGTGAATCGACGTTTTCCAATACGTGGCAACAGGCATCATTCATCGGTTCGTGTCTGCTTCTTTGCTGTGTATATCTATAGACCCCTATCAACATATATCCCTTGAAAATTGCTTCACATCTCAACCATTTATAACTTGCAATAATTATAGCACTGGTAAAAAAAAAGCATTTAAAAAAGAGGATGAAAAAAAGAAACGCAAAAAAAAAGCGCAAGTCGAACCCGGCACATCTGCATCACCGGCGTTGAAGATGACCGCTAGGCCACAAACATTCAACATAACTAGTTAGGTAAAAATAGTTTACTTTTTCCAAAATGACCATTATTAGTTAGCACTTGCGCAGAAACGCCGGAAGTGAGCTTTGCGGATGAAACTCGACGGCGACGGAGACGATGACGACGAAGAAAATTGGAGCTCATTTTCAGACTCGGGCGGCGTTCCTTGCCCGAGTAAAAATTTACCGACCAGAAGATGAGGAAAAACTCGGGCGACTAGATCCGTGATTACTCATGCGCGAAATTTGCGCGCGCGTGCAACGACCGGTAGGCATAAATAGATTGTGCTCGGCAACTTTAGAGCAACTTTTAGCGTTTTCAGCAACTTTTTGTACTGCGAGCAACCTAGAGCAACTTTTGCCTTCCTTGGCAACTTTTGAGTCAACAAATAGCTAAAAACTGACCAAACCATCATAAAGGTCTTTATTAAAAGGTTTTTATTAAAACTGGTCAAAATAAGGATGTCGTATGTTCTTACAAATAATAACACGTGCGCCCACGAACTGGACAGCAGCTATCTATCTAACGGGCACTTACATCCAGCGGTTGTTCGCTCCAACAATAGAGATTACCACCCGCCGTCTTAGTATTTGCTGCAGTGCGAGGCATCGCAATTAGAAGCTGAATTGTCTGACGAGAAAAATGAAAATAATACAGATATTGACCCTAATGAGGTTGTCATAGCATTTTGCATTGTTGTATCTTATCATGATAAGAGAAGATAAAGGCTGTAAACTTGATCACTGTCTTAAGTGTATAGTCAGCACTATGACGTCTATAGCAAACGTGATGTTTACTCATTAGAAACCTCATTAGGAAATACTTTCTGTTATTAGTTACGTTAAGCTTAAAGATTATATTGATCACAACAAATGATGTTAAATTACACATACAACGTCATGTTTTGAGTAGTAATCTAGAACAAAATGACTTTCAAGAGTAAGCAACTTTTCTAAATTTGGGTGGCGACTTTTAAATTTTTGAGCAACTTTAGAGCAACTTTTGGGTGTATTGTCGAGCAACTTTTGTTGTATTTACTAGCACAATCTATTCATGCCTAACGACCGGTAGCCAAGCGAACGGCAAGATGTCATCTTCCAACCGTTTGTGCGGATTATTTGTATTTGCTGTGAATAGGAGATATTTTCCCGTTCGATCATTTTATGGATTAGAAGAAAAATCAGGCGGGTAGCGTTTACTGATCGCGTTTGCATAAACGTGCTTCGAGATCTATCTAATGCATGAGGTGCTCTCTTGTAGTAATAGTCTATTGTTTGTTTATATTCGCGATCGTGAAGTCGACGTCCTGGAGTCTTGGAGTCATCTCTGTGTGTAAGCATTCAAGATTTCACTTCGATCCGTTTATTTTGCTAGTTAACGGAATCGGCTGTATTACTTTCACCGTAGAACCTTAAATTGCACGTGGCCGCCTTGTCATTAATTTGTTTGTTCTGTGGGTTTTGTGATTCTGTTTTCATTAACGTGTTTGTGTTGTGTGATTTGTGCTTCAGGGTTTTCCTAATTAACGTGTTTGTGTTGGGTATTTTGTAATGGTTTGTCCTTTCGGCCACCACAGTATCGAGATCAGGGTGACAAAAAATGTTTATTTTAAGGGAATTGAAGTGGATGAACCCATTTCAAAACTTATTAATAATTCATGAAGGAAATACAAAGGAAATTAACGTTTAATTAGTGTCTATGTCTGATATAGACACGGCTAAATTTTACGTCTGATTTTCTAAGTCAAAATAACTCAGAATCTAAATATTAGTGTAAGAATGGACAGATGTACAGTGAAGCTTTTGAAGCCGTTCAATAAATTCACATTTCGTGTTTTATTAGAGCGCGTTTCAACTGAGTGTCGTGAAACCAAACCCAAAGCAATTACTCTGACCAATCAAAACAGACACAAAAAGCGCGATGAGCCAATCAGAATACGAAGCAATTTCATGTAGCCGGCGCAAAGCGCGGGAAAATACGCGCGTGCAAGTCTTGATTGCTTTTCCTTTTGCTTCTCATTGGTTGAGAAAGTGGCGCTAGTTTTCCTGGCCAATCATAGAGCGAGGCAATGCAGAACCAAAGTAAAACGTGAATTTCTTTCGACGCTCAATTGAAAACCGCTCTAATAAAGAAATAAAAAACGCGTCGAGTGCATTGTTGAGTTATATAAGCACGCGGGAATTTTGGAGAACACAAGAGAAGTGCCCAGAAAACGCACTTTCCAAGTGTTCTTAAAAATTTCCGAGTGCTTATATTATTCAAAAATAGACGAGGAACACGTTTTTTTTTAATTTTTTTTTTATAAAATGTCCTGGAGATTTGCGTAAGCTTTCATGCCGGAATTCAGTTAATGAAATTTGACGACACTCCAACCCCATATTTTGCTTTTATATTCAAAATAATGTCATATATGGATTGAATCACATTTTGTTTTTACTTTATTTTCTTTATAAATTTTCCAGAGATTTGCGCGCGCGCGCACTTGTGACATAGCCTGCGTGCATTACAATTCCACAATGCACGTGTGTGACGTCGGGCGCGTGCATACGTTGAGTTATAATGCACTCGATTCCACCAATCATAGCGGGCGTAATAATTTGAACATTTTATAAGAAGTTCTAAAACACTCGGTTGCGCCTCCTGCTCATTTATTAAACATTACTTAACACCTAAGCGTGGCTTCCAAAATCACGGGGGTTTCTGTGGGTATTTTGAATCAGTCATCTTCAATATACTAGGTCTACTTCGTTAAAGCAGCAGATCATCCAACGTTGCGACGAACAAAAGGAAATAATAAATTAATCGAAATTCTTGCACTATTTGTGCAACTCTTTCGGAAATTTCTCGATGTCAGACAAATCTCAACCTCATCCAAGACTTGCCTCACATACACGGTATTGCTGTTGGTGCTGTGTTGTGATACTGTAATAAGCTCACGCACATAGTAGTCGCTGGGATTTTCTTGCTTTTCTGTTTAGAGGATACCGAAATCGGCTTGTTTGGTGGTACCTGTGCATGCCTGGATCAGGCATGCAAAGAAATCGCTAATGCGAACCGGCGACGTGTGCACCGGTGACACAAAACTGATGAAACGGAAGCCCAAAGGATCAATTGCTGAACGATGCACTCAGCTTAAGTGTGACTTAACTAGCGAGAACGGGGGTAAAAATCTAAGTCAGGCGTAAGGAATGCTACCGTTTGTGCTTTATAGTTGTGCGTTGCACGGGTGAAAGACATTAATGCAAGCCGCTTAAAAATGGGACATTTTTAACATTCGTCTGAGTTGGTCGCGCGCGCTTTACGTACTGTTTTATTGTGACGTGTATTTTACTTTGAAAAAATGTTAACTTTAATTAGTTGTCTTGTGTTTATACCTTGCTATGGCTGATTCGGTCTGTATTGATGTGAGGAACCAAACTGCTACTTATAACAACTTTGCCGCAAGAACGGAAAAATTCGCAAATCAGGAAGAGTCCACCTGTGTGGTGGAAATCCGTGCTCCAAAAGGTTCGTGGAGCGTTACTTGTAAAAACTGTGAAGGCAAAGCGCGGAGAACAACAGTTTATGGCAGACTTCGAAGCTATCTAGTGGCCGGAAGAAATATCGAAGCAAAGCTAAAGAAGTTTAATGTGAAGTCGCACCATGTGGCGAGTCCGTTTAATTTTCTTCGTAAACTTTTCGGCGCTTTATTCCAACTTGAGACAGATGGAAAATTTACCGGCGAAGAGCTGCTGAAACTAACGGAATATCAGCTGGGAGAACTGAAAAAATCCTTACAGGATTTGGTGGCTGACAAAAGGAAGGAACTTAAACAAGAGCAACTGGCTTGCATTGGGGAGAGAGAAGACTTGGAGAAAACGAAAGACAAGGCAAAAGAAATAGAAACTATGGCTTGGGAAACACTAAGACCCTTTATTAACAAGCATCCTTCTTTAGATGATTTAACGAGAGTTCTTATGTTTTAGGTGTCTAATTTAATTAAATATCGTGAACTTACTGAATAACGATGTGTTTAGATCTCTTTTAACCAAAAACAAATCGGGTTGTTCAAATTTGCCTCTACAAATTAAAGGTACGTAGTTAAATAAATTAAAAACAGTGACGTTTAACTCGAACTAGAAGAAGACATCACGTCTTTTTACGCATTCGACAAACTAAAAACTGTAAAAATTGTCAAATAAAAACTAAAAGGGACTTACATATTTAGCTCTTCTTCAGTCAATATTGACTGACTGAAGAGGCTCAAAGAGCGAAATATATCTCAAGACTTTTAGTTTTTATTTTACAATTTTTACAGTTTTTAGCGTGTCGAATGTGTAAAAAGACGTGATGTCCTCTTCTAGTTGGAGTTATTTCAACACATTCCTGGCTTCGGCGTTTAGAATGTTTCAGAAGTGACGTTTAAAATACCAAAGAATGCCTTCCATATCTTTGATCATGTTTGCGATGTCAGCCTCCCTAACCTGTTTGTTTTCCTTTGCTTTACTTTATCTTCTCTTTAATTCTTTAGTGTTACGCAGGGGGTGGGGGGTGGGGGAGGAAAGGGTCCCACCTCAAGAAGAACCCATTTCACCCTCACATGCAAATCAGAGTTCTGTGGCTGGTTGACTCCCAGTTTACTGAAAATATAGATCTTAGGAACGTCATAGGGTCACCGTTTAGCATCGGTATCTAGAACGAAGTGAAAAGAAGCAATTCCTTGACACGCTGTTGCAATATGAGTTGAACTCTGTGTATGGGAGTAAAAAGTTGTCAGTGAAACAAATCGTCGCTTACCCACGTATTGATGGGAGGGCATGACGACACGATCCAACTTTGCTGACTTCCCATAATCTAGGGCAATCAAACGAAGCACCTGGAATAGACTAGCTGAATGGGGATTAGTTAACTGCTCAATGGTAAAGAAATGTCTGGTAACTGGCACTACAATGCTAACTTTGCGGTATCTTTATTACCAAAATTAAGATAAGTACAGTGTGGCGGAGTAAAATTAACGTGTTCCATGCAGTATCAAAATAATCCAATCTTGAGTTTTGAAGCTTTTGCGAGTGGAAAAATAAAATCCTTTAGTAGGCTAATAAGCTCCCCTCTAACCTGAAAGAAAAAAAAAATACAAAATACAAACCAACTTTAATCTCATTC
Organism: Pachyseris speciosa; assembly: GCA_016490735.1. NCBI lineage: Eukaryota > Metazoa > Cnidaria > Anthozoa > Scleractinia > Pachyseridae > Pachyseris > Pachyseris speciosa. Next base: position 902,413 of record JAEMWC010000101.1, on the reverse strand, counting down.
TCAAATAGCCTGCGAACACAGCCGCCTCTCATCGCTCCCAGCCGCTAGGGGCGTTTCGCGCGAGAGAGCGAAACGCCCCTAGCGGCTGCGAGCGATGAGAGGCGGCTGTGTTCGCAGGCTAATTCTTCATAGACCTTTCCACGGTTTTTTTTTTTTCAACTTTTGATTTTGACCGGGTAGCGAAATTCTATCGACACTGCTAAAAGAGCACCTACAAATTAGTAAAATGGTCAAATTTGAGAGTCACATCTTGAAAATAGCGAAAATATGGTTCTACAAAGTCGGGAAATTTTACAGACGTTTGTATGCTGGCTGCAACTTTGTGCGCTCCAGCATACAAACGTCTGTAAAATGTGTCGACTTTGCGACGCTATAACTTTGCGATTTTAAAAGACATGATTCCTAAACTTGGGTAGTTTACTAATTCTTGCGTGCTCTTTTCAGCAGTGGCGGAGTTTCGTTACATGGCCAATATCAAAAGTTGAAAAATCCGTGGAAAGGTCTATTTTGCAAAATATAGCACTTTCTCTAAACTAGATTTTGAGACTGTGTACGAAAAAACGCAAATTAGAATGCGCTGTTTTGACACTTAAGCTGTCTTATGTTCACTGAAGCCTAAAAACGTTTGCTTCGATTCCTTGGGAAAAAAAATAGAACTTTGTTAAAAAATTACTTAAAATAGCAATTTTAAAATGAATTTGAACTATCTTGGTAGCTAAGAATTTCAAGTTATTAAATGAAAAAACATACGATAATTGAATTAGCTGTGGAAGAACAAATACAGTTTCAATAGCGCCTGTTTTCACAGCTACGTAATACCTTTTTAACACAACCACATAAAATTTTCAAAAATTTCCTTTTGTCTTTTGCCGTGAAATAATTATACGGTTTTCGGGACAGAGCCCTGGATGAATAGTAATCATGCACAAGTGAATATATATGTCCTGATAAGTACGTCCTAAGTCTCTGTTAGGGCCAAGACCAAACCATGGCTCTGAGGCTCCACAGGTCTATTGCATTACATATTATTATTATTATTATTATTATTATTATTATTATTATTATTATTATTATTATTATTATTATTATTATTATTAAAGAAATTTAAGGCAATATTTTATTGCTTTGTAAATACTGGATGAATTGGAAATAAAAAAAATTAAAAAATTGATTCAAGACCATAATTATTATTATTATTATTATTATTATTATTATTATTATTATTATTATTATTATTTGATATTCCTCAGCATTTTTTGGAGCCAAAAATAGTTACACCCACCTCTGGTATGTCGATCATTCTCCGAAGTTTTTGATCTCTCCATGTCCAGTCAAGAATCACATATTTCAACTGCAACGTTTTCAGTGAACCTGCAAGTTACAACAGGTAGGGTATGTTGTACTGTACATGTCTTCTGTCTTATCCCTAATACCTTTGAACAGGCCCAGAAGGACAGCTTGAGTGTAGTGAGTCTTGTTACAACCTACCCAGTATTGCTAGAATACAACTATCTGTTGTAAGTAAACATACAAAACAACAACAACAACAACAATTTATTGACAAAATTCAAATAGGTATAAGAAGCTTGTCCCTCAAATAGCCGCAAAGCTAGTTGAGGCAGGACAAGACGAGCACAAGAACATATCAGAAAAGACAAATAACAATGAATTACAAACATGCAATGGAAAACTTAACTTTACATAATAATGCGGGTTGATTAAGCTATGCAACAAAAATTAAAATAAATTACAGGTAATTTTATTATCATTAATATTGCAATCAAAAAGAAATGAAGAGGGAAAAGGAGAATCAGATTATACTAGCAAAAGAGAAGGAGAAAAGAGGATCAGTTTTTCATTAGGTCAATTATCGTTTCCACTTCAATATAGGCGTCTGCAGTTTGAAGTACCTTTTAGGGATTTTTTAAAAGATTTTTATGATCCACATACTTATATCCACTTATGATACTTATGATCCACTTTTGAAATTCAGGAATTGCCAAGCTGGCTTACCGTTTTGCAGAAGTTTTAATATGCGGCTTGGTGTTCCAATACCAAAGTGTACCACGTGTGATTCAAGAAACTGCTCTTGTTCAGATGTCTGGAAGAGATGGTGTTTGAAAACTATGGTCAAGATTCTATCCTTAAGTGTCAGCCACTGATACAGTGTATGTGCACAATATTTATGACTGCTCTTCAATGTGATAGGTGGGGTATCAAACCTCAGAACATTGTTGAATGTTTTGGATTTATGTTAATTTTTCGAAGATATGTTTTAACCCAGACTTAATGAATCGATGATCAATGACATCAATGAGTAATCACCTGATTTGTCATTGATTATTGGTGATGATCAATGGGTAATCGATGACCAAAAATTTTGTGGCCTATCAATAATTATTACTCATCAATGTCATTAATAATTATTCATTGCTGTTATTGATTACTCATCAATTACCTATTGATTACCCATTGATTTCACATACATTATAATTATGATGCACATGTACATGTAATACGATTTTCCAGCATTTTTCTTTATTATAAATGATTTTTCTGTTAAAAACTTTACATGAATGGTTCACGAGATAATAATAGGAAAAGAGGAATTGTGCATGCAAGGTTAAACAGGGAGAGTGTTTCGTTTGTGCTTGTACACTGTATGTTCTATACATCAACGCATTGTCTGCAAAACTCAGGTTTTTGCAAGGGCAGTTCCTTGAAATATGTTTTTTTCTCACTGACAACACTGAGAGGAGGTCAAAATCCCATTTACAATTTAAGTAGGATTACCTTCATGTGCTTAGCAAATAATTTAACTGTTTTACAATTTCCCTTAAATTCTGCTGCTGACCTGCCAAAGAAAAACAAACAAACAAACAAACACAGGTGCTGATTTTTGTCAATTCTAAACATATTGATACAAAACCACGGTGTAATATAACAGAAAATGACCTGATACAAACACTCAAGTATCTTGAAAGTTGACAGTTTCCTTGAATGTCAACATTCATGAGTACACACAGTTTTAATAAATACTCCCAAACTCATTAGGTGAGTAAGATCACACAAGAAGTAAGGAAGCTTAAGTTCTACTCTACACATTCTAGTCACTGGCACACTAGAAGGGATAATGCAACAAGTTAGACTGATGGAGACACAAAGGAGAACACCTCTTATTACAGCTACTTGATCTTAATTCCCTGGAAAGAGGGCCCAAGTCAGATCTCATGTGAAAAAACTGATTGTTCAAGAAATGATACTCATTGGGAACAAGCAGATATTATTGTTGCCTTATGTATACACCACTATCAAGTAGCTATAGAGAGTCATGTGGACACCAGTTAAGTCTGAGAGCCTCACACCAAAAGTAACATCTCTGTTTTCATTTTCTGATTCTTCACATTTGTCTAACGCAATAGTAGTGCCTTTACTTTATGGGATTTATTTGCTGCTTTCAACTTAATTGATTTACTCATTTTTGTTAGGTGGATATTAGTGTGTGTTTTGTGTGCGTGTGTTTTCTGACCCTAGTACAGTAATTTATTTCATGTAATTTGGCTTCCGATATAGTTCTTTAACTCTCTAGTTATCTTAGGAAGCCAATACCCCCTTTACTTTATTTAAATTTATTCTATGTAAAATTCGTCCTTGAGTTTGTAAGGGTGAAGAAAGTTGTTGTTGTTGTTATTGTGACTGATATGTGGTTGGAGCAGTTGGCAGCTCGTAAAATAAATGTATTAAGTCCATCAGTTTCCTCTTTCTACTCCACAGAAAATAATAAATACCTGATTGCAGGTTGGAGGGGGGATTGGCTTCATTCCCAAGGCCACAGATGAGTCAGTTGCTAATGGAATTCACCATTTTAAACAGTGGGGTGCAAATTCTTCAAAATGGCACATTTTAAAGATGTATACACCATTTTGAAAGCATTCAAAAGACTGAAATAATAAACATTCCTCTTAACAGTGCATTCTGGTCGCCAGTGACATGACCTGTATTTTAGGTGAGTTTTTAGAAATGTAAAGTAATTTTAATTTTATTTATTTATTTGAACAAATATTTCAACAGGATGTTCCCAGTTCAGCAATATTAAAAGACATACATATAATCACAAACTACAGTGGAACCTCAATTTAATGAAACCTCTATATAATGAAATCCTTGGTATAATGAACAATATTCTTCGGCCTGGCCAAACTTACATAAAATGTATGGAACAGAACCTCGATATCACAAACCTCGTTACAACAAAATCCTTGGTACAACGAACACAATTCGGAAGCCCAAACGTAAAATCAACCCTGATATAATGAATAAATGTCAACACACGACAAAAGATGAATGCAGAACAGACCAACAGCGATGAAAATCCTTTAATCCAGCAACAAGCGGGGTGAGAGAACAATTTCATTAAAGCACAAATGTTAGTTTTGGGTAGTGCAACATAACACCATTACAAAACAATTGAAGGGCTTGGTGGAAAACTATGCTAAGTGGATTCTTGGGAGTTTTTTTTTATTTTGCTCCAAAATTGCTGAGTTTTTTTGCATACAGGCTTGTTTTTATGTGGCTAACATTGCCCTGTATTCCTTTTTGCTGCTTTGCACTTAGTCTTCGAGAAAACATGGGCCACAAAACGCGTTCACCTAAAAATCCACTAATTAGCATAGTTTTCCACCAAGCCCTTCAATTATTAACTATACCTTTTATAATGAACATTTTGGTTGTTTTTTCCACAAATTTGTAAGTTATAACAACGTTTTTGATATAAAGAACCCTTGATATAACGAACCAATTTCCCCAGCCCCTTGAAACCTCATTAAATCAAGGTTCCACTGTACATTACAGTTAATTGTTAATTGTTTTACGGCAGCAGGAGAATCATTGTCTGGTTTTTAGAAAATTTGCCAGAGTAGATTGGCAAATCTGTGTGAGAATAAAGGGAGTGCATATTATTTGATTTAAAATTATAAATCAATGGAGTTTTTTCAGATTTGTTTCTATCACTGACCTATTGAGCTCCACAACTCTGGTGGCAGCTGATGAGACAAAAAGAAGGATAGGACAGCCTTTATCACCTTTTTTGTTAAGCCTGGAAACATTCCCTGACCAGTAAGGAATCACTGCCAAAAATATAGACTCACATTAGTTTCTTTCTTTCTTGTTTTAATTTTTTTCAATTTATAACCTATATGCTCCAACAAGACAGTTAAGGTGAAACTTAAATATAACCTCCAACAAATCTGCTGCTGTTGAACTATCTCATGCCTATTAAATTATTACAGGGGACCACAGGGTACTCATTACTCAGGTTCTAAAGAAAGCATTGTATCTACAGGATTCCTGGCTAAACCTCTGTCTTCTCACCCAGTGACTGGATCTTAGTGAAGTTCAGTGTGATGTAAGTGGCAAGTAATCGACAAATTGGCAAATTGTTGGGAGGGTTTTGGTACAGTCCAAAATTCCATTCTCATCATTATCACCAAACTGCCAAACCTTGACGGGGCAGTGGTAACTTAACTAAGCAAATGACAAGGTCATTCAAACCTGTATTAAGGTAATGAAGGAGTTCCTCTAATGCACCAGTGCGAGTTGAATCTTCTATCAAGCAACAAGAATCTAAATGACAAGATTCAGTCATAATAGGAATAAATGCATTTGCACAAGTTGTCAATTTTAATAATGAAACAAACAGTGAAAGCAAATAAATTGCTTAAATATCACCGAAGAGCGGTTGAATTCAGAATTCAGCTTTAATAATGATGATAATAATAATAATAATAATAATAATAATAATAATAATGAAGGCATTTATATAGAGCCAGATCTATAATACTGTGAGCCACTTAAACTTAGACAATAAAAAAAACTACTATAAAACTACATTGTATAATAAAAAAGAAATAAAACAAAAATATTAATTAATTAGAATTGTAGGCTCAAATGGGAGTGAGTGTCGAAATGTTAAATTTTTAAAGGTTTTTAAAAATTTTTGAGGTTTGGCTCCAGGCACAATCTATTAGGTATTAGTTGTTCCACAAAATGGCAGGGGGATTTTTAAATTAATGCTGAAAACTTCAAATCTGCTGGTAAATATTATGCACTTATTCACTTAGTGGCAGAACAAGAAATTAAAGGAAATATTCAGCTATAGCCAACCATAACATGCTTCCTTCCTCTTTACAATATAATATGCAATTTAATAGACATTTATGATCATGGTTTATACGTGATTGGGCATATGGAAAACCAGGAATTCAGAAAGCCAGAATCTGGAATGCTGGAAAGCTGGAAAGCCAGAAAGCCAGAATGCTGTTGAGCTGGAATGCTGGAAAGGCGGAATGTCCTGGAAAACTGGATAGTGCTTGTCAGAAAAGGAAAATTAAGTTTGAGCAAAACAGAATAGAAAAGAAAAACAGTTCTTCTTTTATAATTTTGTTTTCAGCCGATAGAGGTCGCACACCCAGCACTCCAGCTCCTGAGATTTTTATTACTCCATTTTTTTTCTATGTTGGTGAAACAATTTAATTAGATAATGGACGCATCTATTTTTGAATGTTTTCATGCAGTCTTCATGTGCAAATTACAGATGATTGACAGTTGTACTCCACCTTTACTTTCAAGGTGTGAGAATACTTTTCCAAGATGGCTGAACCAGGAAGTCCTGATGAGAAAAGGTAATTATAAATGAATGTTATAGCTTGTTTTATTTTGTGGTATAATGCCTTTCAAACTGTGAGATGTGTACTAAAACTGAAGCAATAGGCTTCAAGAACTGAAAGTGTATTGAAACAAATACATGTCATTACGAAAAAATAATAATTATGCTGGCCTCTTTCCTGGCATCTCTCGGGTTTCATCATGTCGAGATCAGAAAGGCGAGACAAAGACGTTATACCACAAAATAAAACAAGCTATAACATTCATTTATAATTACCGTTCCTTTTCTTATCAGGACCTCCTGGTTCAGCAATCTTGGAAAAATATTCTCATGCCTTGAAAAAATGAAGTAATAAAAATCTCGGGAGCTGGAGTGCTGGGTGTGCAAAATTATAAAAGAAAAACTGTTTTTCTTTTCTATTCTATTTTGCTCAAACTTAATTTTCCTTTTCTGACGAGCACTATCCAGTTTTTTGGCACTTTCTGGCTTTCCGGCTTTCTGGCTTTCCGGCATTCCAGCTTTCCAGCATTCTGGATTCCAGCTTTCCAGCATTCTGGCTTTCTGGCTTTCTGGCTTTCCGGATTCCTGGTTTTCCAAATGCCCCTGTGATTCTGCATCAGCCCAACAGTTGATGGTTGGGCTTTCTCATGGACACCAAGAGTATAATTTATCTACTGTACGCTAACATGCTCACCATCAATCAATAGATCCTCCAGTTCCAGTGTAGAAAGTGTACCAGCTGTGCAGTCACAGAATGCTGTCCATAGCAAATCAGGTGCTGAAGCTTTGTGGTCATACTTTCAATCTGAAATGGTAGGCCATTCCGCCAAATGTTTAAACTTTTAAAAATATTCCGTGATACAAAAATGAGTATGATAAGTGAATAATTAACACTTCTTTGCAACAAATACAACACCATATACCTTAGGTTTCTTTTGCTTTTTCTTTGCCTTTTCTTTGTTGCCGCTATCACCATCAAGCTATGTATATTATACAAGAGAAAATGAACTTGAAAGTGATGCACTTATCATTGACTTTCCTGGGGGCTGACCCCTGGGGATTTGTTTCTAGGGTGAAACAAAAGGCTACTAAAGCTCTGGGGTGTGGGGTATAAAAAGCAGACTAATTCCCCCTCCCTGGGGGAAGAGACGCCAGAATGTGTGTACGGTATTTATCACCCACTAGGTCCCTTAGGGAACATTGTGGCCAAGGTAGTGGGGACAGCTCAATGCCGCAGACAGAGGACTTTACTTTAGAGTAGGCAGGTAGACGACATGTTTATGTTTTCCGTTCATTTGTGATTCGGCAAGGCAAGTTTTCTCTTTGCTTGGATTCAAACATTTGTATATAATAATGAAAGAATAATATAACACTGCCGTATAAATGTCGTGGATATCGATACTCAGCAGAACATTTTAATCGCAGTGGTTAATGAAACTTACCTTTGCATACAAAATCTTTGAAACCATCAGCCACTTTGATTGCCTTTTGCTTTACCCTTTTCATGTCCTATGCTTTATATAGCGGCATGATTTCTTTAATATAAAACAATCCGTCCTCAAACACCGCAACAATGCGTCCCAAATTGGCATGAAAGTGCCCACTGGAATACTGCTGACTGGTTTCAGACAAATCCCGTGGGTGTAGCCCCGGGGGTTTTCACGTTTATTAGCGGAGCTCCAGCGGCCCGCAGGGCCGCCAGCAGAGCACCATACCTATAGAAACCCGTCAACTGCTTTTCTCATGGTAAAAATGGCTAGCGGTATTGCTCGTGGGCGTGTACGCACGACGACGACGACGACGGAGTCGCCCAATAATTAATAATATCCTAATAATAATCATAATAATCCAACATGGCTGCCATACTCCACCTGGCCCAGCTGACCAGCTAGTTTACAGCGTAAGTCTTTGATACTGGACATCCATCTTATAGCCAATTGATCGACACCTGTCAAAACAAGGTATCTGCTGGTCAGTGTCACGTGACCATATCGCGGGCTCAAGTTAAGATCTCATCGAGGTCAGCTGTTTTTTTGAAGTTGACCGCTGACCAGGTACTTGCTTTCGATTGGATCGCAGGCTCAAGCCAGGTGTGGGACACCCAAACCAAATCGAGGCTTTTAAATTTTTCGCGCGCTTTCTGTGGCTCGTAATTTCACATTCAGTTGGTTTTCTTCGATCGAAGTTTGTCTTTCGCGTAAAAACATAAAAATCAAGAACTTGTCAAAAGATACTCCGGTGAGGTGAGGTGAATTTTCAAGTGATGAAAGGAAGGACGAAAGGTTCTCAGGAAAAGCTTCAAACTTGGATCGATTGTGCAGTTGAAAACACTATAATTCAACGCTTCAAGGGCTTTCACTTCACCGCGGCATCTTGCATCTCACCAAGAAAAGTCACTTAACAGTTCCGGTATTAATGGGAGGAATGAGTAGTTCAAACTCTGTGGAAGAAGCTCTTTCTTTGGACAAACCGTTTGCTATTTTTGCGGATGCTTGTTTTTACTTTACTGAAGCTTACGTATTTTCAAGTGGTAGAAACCTCTACAACACAGCACAGGACAGTGAGGTAAATTAAATGAATAGAAGCTTAATATTTGGTTTAATCGTTGTTACTTTTGTTCAGGAATGAAACTTGTATTTTTCTCTCGAATGCATATAACTAACAATCATCTGTACTCGTTTTGGACGCAAGGAAGTAGTTGAATTGTTTTTTTTGTTTTTTTTTTTTGGTAGGTTGTTTTCTTTGCAAGCGAACAAGTGTTTTTACTCGGCTTGGCTGACTGTTTTTCGACCTTGGTACCTCAACAGCATTAAGAAACTTTTGCCCTTATCTTAATAACACGTAATCACAATGAGTCCTCGTAAAATTAAGCATTAAAGGCGGAAACTCAAGCTCGAGTAAAAAAAAAACCGATCAAATGCATGTGCATGTGCACGTCTCAAAATCTGACATAAAGTTGTCAAAATGCTGTCAAAAATGTCAAAGACCAGCGCGCTTCACTCGTCATTTGAAATTTTCGTCGAAAGCGGCCTGTAAACAACAATATTAAGTTTCGCCGTCTATATACATGTCGTCTTAATTTGTTTGAACCGGTAAGAATCAGCGTTTGGATGTTAAACACCAAAATGGGTTGACTGGCTGGGCTGGCTTTGATAAATTTTATTGTGGACGGGTCTGCGAGGGAAATGCTGGTGTGGTTTGGCAAGCGCTTTCTTCGTTAACTGGATCAGACGCTTTGCCACTGAGAATCATTAATTGAAGAAGGGTTTTCGGAAGACATGGGAAGTACCAGTAAAACTATCAAAGCTCTTTAGCGTTTTGTGTCAGCCAAGGAAAGATTTTGTGGGAAATGGCGCTATTATTCAGCTCTGTTGCGTTCCGAGTGATTGCTGCCTCAGTGATTCCTGTTGACTGCTCTAAACGATCAGGTGTGGACCTCATTTTTGTCTTTTCTACGGACATTTATGTCAAAATTGCTAAGCAATTTTTGTTACTTGTCTAATTTCTCCACCTTCTCCTAGAATCTTCGAAGAAATATTATTCGTATTGTGCTTTGTTTTCTTGTAATACTTATGTTTGTTGTTCTGTTGTTTCTGAACCGCGGTCAATTCCTGTTGACTGCTCTTAACGATCAGTTTTTACCCTTTATTGTCTTTTCTACGGGCATTTATGTCAAAATAAATACCGATTTTTCTAGATTAATCAGTACAAGCTATTGTATGTACAAGCTAGTCTTGTTTAATTTCTCCACCTTCTCCTTCTTCGAGCAAAACACTCGCATCATACTTTGTTCGCTTGTAGTGTTTTTTTTTTTATCCGCTTTGAATTCCGTTACGCTTTCATCTGAAAGTAGTTAGGACTCACGAATGTCTGTCTTTTCTTTGCAAACGTTTGCTATCGAAAACTCTTCGTTTTCCCTGCTGCTGCTCAATTGTTTTGGACACAAATTAAACTGGCCCAAATAAAGCCATGCGAAGTTGCTCGGTGAGAGTGTGCAGCTCCGATTCTAGGCTTGGCCTGGCTAAATATATATAATATATATATATATATATATATATATATATATATGGCCTTCAGCTTTTCTTTTTATAATCGCTACATACCAGACTGGAATGGTGTTCCATCGAACATCAGGCATGCACCTTCTTTAAGCAGTTTTAAGTCCTACCTATTACATTATTTGTGTCAATTTTAAATCAGATGTAGCTTGTGAGTGACAAGTATGTAATTTAATTAGGTTAGCTTTGGATTGTATTTTAATTTTACTTCTTTATTTTTAGTGTCAATCTCAAAGCAGGGGTGACTTGTATGAGACAAGTATTCGATTTAATTTGATTAGGTTAGCTTTGGGCCACATTTAAATGTCATCTCTTAGTTTTTAGAATGTGTAATACAGTAATAACCCACGTATAAGAACCTGAATTTTCCAATTTAGCCTAAATAGGCTCTTATATATATGGTACTTAAAGCAAATTCAGGCTACCAAGGTTCTTAAAATAGGTTCTTATATTTTTTTTATATGAATTTTATCTGAATATGCTATATATATGATAAATATCATCTCATAATACAGTATAAATCATTTATTTGTACCATAGAGAAATGCCTATAGGCAGTTCAGTGCAGGTACAGTATATGTCCTTAACAAAACATAACAAAGAAACTCATTCAGCAGTTTCTACCTTTACACTTTTACAGCAACCCCACCTAACTTAAAATTTTAACCTTAACAGGTTCTTATGTGCAGTGGGCTTAAAATGAAAATTTTAGCCTAACAGGTTCTTAAAACCCAGGTTCTTATACATGGGCTATTACTGTATTAGATAATATTCTTTGTATGGGAATTTACTTTCTCCCAATTATTCTCCAGTCATGCACTTTTTTATGGTATCAACTTAGATGTATTTGCATGACAAAGTATTATTAAACTTAAAACTTAAAATTAAACTTAAAGTAAGCTCTTTCTCATCAATGTTCACATCCTTTGGACTTCTTTCTCCTGCATGCAGTCTTTCAATTAATTTTATTCATAGCTGGTCACACCAATCTTGTGGTATGTTTGGATGACATTTGGCACTAATGTTTAATGGGATTTTTGATGTTTGATGAAGTATGTTGTGCAATTTCCATTGTACATGGAGAAATGTTAGACTAGTCCTTATACCTTTCTTGCAAAATAGAAAATCAAGTTAAGATGGCTAACACGGATTTCCAGCACTTTTGCTTTGGTGAATCATTACCTTAAATCCTCATACTACATTGTTAATTACCTTGATAGTGATATCAACCAAATGCCCGATATTTTATTATCAAGTTGCTTAGTCTTGCACTTGGCTGGCCAGAAGAGCAGCTGGATTTCTTTTTGAAAACACTGTAGGTGCATTGATTGATGAGCTTAATGTCAGCAAGCAGTTTTTTGCGATAGTAAGGTCAAGAAGTAACTGATCAAAACAAACATCTTGGTCTTAATGCATATCATCTAAATATTTTTATTGATTTCCATGTATCTTTCTTTTATAATTTTTTTGAGGCATACATATATCCAGAGGATACACAATTTCTGATTTCCAACTGTCTCATGGAAGGCTTTGGATAACTGAAATTGCATTCACATTGAAGTGATGATCTGAATCACTATATATCTGATGTTGGATACTGATTCAAAATAGCATTCACCAGGCTTCTCCACCAATTTCTAGTGGCTCTAAACCATAACTAAGTAGCCTACAGTTGTATGGGGAAACAGACCTGTCCTTAGGTATTGCTCTAAGATGTTAAGAAATGTTTTGTTTTAAAAATGTATAGATGCAAACTCACATTGCAGGTTCTTTTTTACACAAAGTATTAAAGATTAGTTTAAAAAAAACCTACCTCAATATTTTTATTTAGCTTTTTAACATCTCCAAACTCAATTTGCAAAGGAATTTTTATTGCCTTATTCAATAGAGCGCTTGTTTTTTTTTTTGAGGGGCGGGGGGGGGGGGAGGAGGGGGAGGTGGGGCATCCAAATCCGTAAAAGGGGTTCATATCTGCTAGCAGTTCTGGACTAGGGGGTCCAAATCTGATCCACAAGCAGATCTGGACTGGAGGGTGCAAATATGCAAAGGGTCCAAATCCACTGTGCCACTGGCTCAGATCACCTTTCCATACTATTTTTTACAGCATTGGGTCTGTAGCTTGAGTGAGGTCAGATGGGTGATATGACAAGCAGACTATATGTAAATGCCAGTAGAAAAAGAATCCTTTTGGAGCTCCGCTTTTAGGCTTGGCTAAATATATATATTACCAAATATGTACAATGCCCCTACCCTGCGGGGGAAATTGGTACTCCAAAGTCGACTAATCCCCTCCAAAACCCCTAGGTGTCCCAGGGGTCAGCTCCCGGGAAAGCCAATGATTAGTGCATTAAAGCTTTCAGCTTCATGAATATGAATATATAATGAAAGAAGAATAATTATATCACTAAACATACATGTAGCTTGTTAGCTTACACAGAACAAGACATATTTTTGAGAACAAATAAACCTACGTAAGAAACAGAACCACTTGACCTTAGTTTATCCCTATTAGTTCATACTCAAAAGTTTTGCAAGAATTCTTTACAGACGTCTGATCTACAGTACACACCTGAGTAACTCTTGTCTCGACACTTTTCTCTGTTCGTCTCCGCTTTTCTCCCTTTGCTTCTAATTCTATCAGAAAAATTTAGCACATAAGAGTGGCATTGTAACATAAATTGAGTGAGACAGTTGGCCGATTTTCAAGCAAACAATTCACCAGTATCTTCCCACTTCTTTTCCTCCAGCCACCATTCATCGTCCAAATCGTCCGCCATTTTTCTTACAACAGGGAGGTACTGGATTCTAGGAATTCCTAGTACCCAGACGTCTCTCTTAATATATATATTTAGCCAAGCCTAAAAGCGGAGCTCCAAAAGCATTCTTTTTCTACTGGCATTTACATATAGTCTGCTTGTCATATCACCCATCTGACCTCACTCAAGCTACAGACCCAATGCTGTAGAAAATAGTATGGAAAGGTGATCTGAGCCAGTGGCACAGTGGATTTGGACCCCACGTGGATTTGCACCCTCCAGTCCAGATCTGCTTGTGGATCAGATTTGGACCCCCTAGTCCAGAACTGCTAGCAGATATGAATCCCCTTTTACGAATTTGGACCCCCACCCCTCCTAAAAACAAGCGTTCTATTGAGTAAGGTAATAAAAATTCCTTTCCAAACTGAGTTTGGAGATGTTAAAAAAGCAAAATAAAAATATTGAGGTAGGTTTTTTTAAAAATAATCTTTAATACCTTGTGTAAAAAAGAACCTGCAAAGCTAGTTTTCATCTATAAATTTTTAAAACAAAACATTTCTTAACATCTTAGAGCAATACCTAAGGACAGGTCTGTTTCCCCGTTCAACTGTAGGCAACTTAGTTACATACTTACCTACTTAGGTATGGTTTAGAGCCACTAGAAATTGACCAGTGGAGAAGCCTGGTGATTGCTCCTTGGAATCAGTATCACATCAGATATATAGTGATTCAGATCATCACTTCATAATGAATGCAATTTCAATTATCCACAGCCTCCCATGAGACAGTCAGAAATCGGAAATTGTGTATCCTCTGGATATATGTATGCCTCACAAAAATTATGAAAGAAAGATACATGGAAATCAATAAAAATATTTAGATGCCATGAATTAAGATCAAGATATTTATTTTGATCAATTACTTCTTGACGTTACTATCACAAAAAAAAAACTGCTTGCTAACATTAAGCTCATCACTCAATGCACCTACAGTGTTTTCAAAAAGAAATGCAGCTGCTCTTAGCTTCTGGCCAGTTAAGTGCAAGACCAAACAACTTGATAATAATATATTGGGCATTTGGTTGATACCACTATCAAGGTGATTCATCAAAGCAAAAGTGCTGGAAATCCGTTAACCATCTTAACTTGATCTTAACATACTTCATCAAACATCAGAGATTCCATTAAACATTAATGCCAAATGTCATCCAAACATCCCACAAGATTGGTGTGACCAGCTACTAATAAAATTAATTGAAAGACTGTATGCAGGAGGAGGAAGTCCAAAGGATGTGTACATTGATGAGAAAGAGCTTACTTTAAGTTTAATTTTAAGTTTTAAGTTTAATAATACTTTGTCATGTGAATACAACTAAGTTGATACAAAACAAAAAAGTGCATGACTGGAGAATAATTGGGAGAAACTAAATTCCCATACAAAGAATATTATCTAATATTACACATTCTAAAAACTAAGAGGTGAAATTTAAACGTGGCCCACAGCTAACCTAATCAAATTAAATCAAATACTTGTCTCTTACAAGTCACCCCTGATTTGAGATTGAGACTAAAAATCATGAAGTAATCCAAAGCCAACCTAATTAAATTACATACTTGTCACTCACAAGCTACATCTGATTTAAAATTGACACCAATAATGTAATAGATAGGACTTAAAACTGCTTAAAGAAGGTGCATGCATGATGTTCGATGGAACACCATTCCAGTCTGTTATGTAGCGATTAAAAAAAGAAAAGCTGAAGGCCATATATATATTTAGCCATGCCAAGCCTAGAATCGGAGCTGCACACTCTCACCGAGCAACTTCGCAAGAGTTTATTTGGGCCAGTTTAATTTGTGTCCAAAACAATTGAGCAGCAGCAGGGAAAACGAAGAGTTTTCGATAGTAAACGTTTGCAAAAAAGAAAAAAAAAACGACGGACATTCTTGAGTCTAACTACTTTGAGATGAAAGCGTAAAGGGATTCAAAGCGGATCAAAAAAACAAAACAAAACAAAACAAAAACACTGCAAGCGAACAAAGTACGATGCCGGCGAGTGTTTGCTCGAAGAAGGAGAAGGTGGAGAAATTAAACAAGACTAGCTAGTAATTAAAATAGCTTGTAATGATAAAGCTAGGAAAATCGGTATTTATTTTGACATAAATGCCCCTAGAAAAAAAAATAAAGGGTACAAACTCTTCGTTTACAGCAGTCAACAGGAATTGACCGCGGTTCAGAAACAATATAACAACAAACATAAGACTTATTACAAGAAAATAAAGCACAATATGAATAATATTTCTTCGAAGATTCTTGGAGAAGGTGCAGAAATCTTGTATTAAGCTAGAAAATTTCCTTAGCAGATTTGACATAAATGTCCGTAGAAAAGACAAAAAAAGAGGTCCGTACCTGATCGTTTAGAGCAGTCAACAGGAATCACTGAGACAGCAATCACTCGGAATGCGACAGAGCTGAATAATAGAGCCATTTCCCACAAAATCTTTCCTTGGCTTACACAAAACACTTAAGTGCTTTGATGGTTTTACTGTTACTTCCCATGTCTTCCGAAGAACCTTCTTCAATTAATGATTCTCAGTGGCAAAACATCATCCAGATAACGAAGAAAGCGCTTGCCAAACCAAACGAGCATTTCTCTCGCAGACCCGTCCACTTTAAAATTTATCAAAACCAGCCAGCCAGTCAACCCATTTCGCTGTTTTTAACATCCAAACGCTGATTCTTACCGGTTCAAACAAACGACATGTTTAAAGACGGCGAAACTTAATTGTTGTTTACAGGCTGCTTTCGACGAAGATCTCTTAAAGACTTGACGAAGTGAAGCGCGCTGGGTTTTGACTGTTTTGGCAGCATTTTGACAACTTACTGTCAGATTTTGAGAAGTGCACATGCACATGCATTTGATCGGATTTTTTATTTTTACTCGAGCTCGAGTCTCCCCCTTTAATGCTTAATTTTACGAGGACTCATTGCGATTACGTGTTGATAAGATAAGGGCAAAAGTTTCTTAACGCTACTGTGAGGAACCAAGGTCGAAAAACAGTCAGCCAAGCCGAGTAAAAACACTCGTTCGCTTGCAAAGAAAACAACGTAACAAAACAAACAAACAATTCAACTACTTCTTTGCGTCCAAAACGAGTACAGATGATTGTTATTTATATCCATTCGAGAGAAAAATACAAGTTTCATTCCTGAACAAATGTAACAACGATTAAACCAAATGTTAAGCTTCTATTTATTTATTTTACCTCGCTGTCCTGTGTTGTAGAGGTTTCTACCACTTGAAAATGCGTAAGCTTCAGTAAAGTAAAAACAAGCATCCGCAAAAATAGCAAACGGTTTGTCCAAAGAAAGAGCTTCTTCCACAGAGTTTGAGCTACTCATTCCTCCCATTAATACCGGTGAACTGTTAAGTGACTTTTCTTGGTGAGATGCAAGATGCCGCGGTGAAGTGAAAGCCCTTGAAGCGTTGAATTATACTGTTTTCAACCGCACAATCTTTGAAGCTTTTCCTGAGAAAAATCTTCCGTCCTTCCTTTCATCACTTGAAAATTCACCTTCCGGAGTATCTTTTGACAAGTTCTTGATCTTTATGCTTTTTACGCGAAAGACAAACTTTGATCGAAGATGAAGTTGTTTTGCTCAAAATAAAGAAACCAACTGAATGTGAAATTACCAGCCGCAGAAAGCGCGCGAAAAATTTTAACGGCCTCGATTTGGTTTGGGTGTCCCACACTTGGCTTGAGCCTGCGATCCAATCGAAAGCAAGTACCTGGTCAGCGGTCAACTTAAAAAAAACAGCTGACCTCGATGAGGTCTTAACTTGAGCCCGCGATATGGTCACGTGACACTGGTCAGCGGATACCTTGTTTTGACAGGTGTCAATTGGCTATAAGATGGATGTCCAGTATCAAAGA
>JAEMWC010000101.1:855000-877500 GCA_016490735.1 Pachyseris speciosa | reverse complement strand
GCTGGAATATACTGTTGGCACTCTCACGTTTAAATGTGGTAAGGGACTAGCGCCTAGATATCTCTGTTCCCGCTTTGTCACTAGGGCTACTGTGCACGATCGGAATACTAGAAATAAGAACTAATTAGATATTCCAGGATACAAATCTGCCGCTGGGCAGCGATCTTTTCTGTACCGATCAGTAACTATGTGGAACTCATTGCCGACTGCTATCACTGATTGTAATAGCCTAGAAATGTTTAAGAGGAAATTGAAAGATTATCTTTTCGAATTATAATTTTCAAATAGTTAATTGTATCATTGTACGATGATTATTATATATTTGCAAATTAGGACTGAGCCCCCTTTTTATTGTAGACAATATTTAATATGTATTTGTAAATTAGGATTGATAAATATTTTTCCTATTGTAGATAATAACTAATGTATTTTTGTGAATTAGGACTAAAAAGACTTCTTGGAGCCCTAATAAAGATTATTATTATGTGGAATTTAGCACAGGGATTTTCCCTGGGAAGACATATCCAGTCAAGTCTCATCCCGAGACCTCAGACTTCCAGCACTTTTCTGAGGATATGTGCCGATCCGAGGAGTGCCGACTTTTGCATCGTTCTTGTTCGGTTTTTAATTCCTAGTTGCTCCAAGTGGCCTGCCAGCTTCTTCGACACTGAACCTAATGCGCCTACAGCCACTGCCAGCACCACTTTTGTCCTTGATTTCCAGATCCTATTAATCTCTCTTGCCAGGTCTTGGTACTTTTCATACTTTTCAGTTTCTTTCTGCAGTACGTTACTATCTCCAGGAACAGCTATATCCACAATGATTGTTTCCTTTGCCTTATTTTTCTGGATTACAATGTCTGGCCTCCAGTGGTGGATTTCAGGGTCTGTTTGGATGGTAAAGTCCCACAGCAGTTTAACCTCCTCATTCTCTTCTACGCTTTTGGGGGAATGCTCATACCATTTGTTACTGCACTCAACTCTATATTCCTTGCACACCTCCCAATGAATGACCCGCCCAACAACATCATGCCTCTTTTTATATTCTGTCTGCGTAAGCTTGGGGCAACTACACAAAATATGCTGCACAGTTTCATCGTGACTCCCACACATTCTGCATTTGGTTGACACATTTTGGTATTCGATTCTGGCTTTTATGGCGTTTGTTCTTAGTGCCTGATCTTGCGCTGCAAAAATAAGTCCTTCTGTCTCCTTCTTCAGTTCACCAGTTCTTATCCAATTCCAAGAAACACCAGATAGGTCCTCTGTCTCTCTCTTGAACTGTCCATGTAGCTGCTTTCCAGACCAGTCCTCAGTTCTTTTCCTTTTCATCCTTTCCTTATATTCCTTTGGCGTTTCAACTTCATCGACATTCTTCCTCTTCCATGCAGCTTTCAACAACCGTTCCTGGCTCTGGCAGACATAGACATTGATATTTCTTTCTTCAATATTTATAGCGTCCTCAACACTAATTAGTCCACGCCCTCCTTCTCTTCTTGGCAAGTACAGGCGGCTTACGTTGGATCTGGGATGAAGAGCGCCATAGATGGTTAATAGTTTCCTGGTCTTACGATCCAATTCAGCAAGCTCACTCTTTGTCCAGTTTACAATCCCCCACTGTACCGAAGAAGAGATACAGCCCTGCTGTTAATAGCCTTTATAACATTACCAGCATTTAACTTTGAGGACAATGTTTTCTTCACTCTTCTAATGTACTCCCTCTTCATACTTCTCTTCACTTCGTCATGCATAATGTCATCGGCCTACAACAACCCCAGATATTTATAACCTTCAGCATCATCTCCAATACTTCGGATAATTCTTCCATCAGGCAATCTTATGCCCTCTGACTTATCCAGCTTGCCTCTTTTCATTACCATCGTTGCGTGCTTCTCAATTTCAAAATCCATGCCAATGTCACTGCTGAACACCCGGACAGTATGTACAAGTGGGTTAATTTCCTTCTCATTTCTTCCATATAATTTCAGGTCGTCCATAAACAGTAAATGGTTTATCTTGCCCTCTCCCTTGCTGAGTTGGTAACCTGCTCCTGATTCGTTCAGTACACTGCTGAGAGGAAGCATTGCAATCACAAATAACAAAGGGGATAAGGAATCCCCCTGCAATATTCCTCTCCTGATGAACACTTCACCAAGGTCCTTACCACATGCCGTTAGTTGTGTTTTCCAGGACTCCATGCTTTCCCTCATTAGCCGTTTGATGTTATCTGCAGCCCCTTCAAGATCAAGTGATTGTAATATCAAGGAAGGGGGGACAGAATCATACGCCTTCTTATAATCAATCCAAGCAATTGCTATGTTGGTTTTCCTCTGCTTGCAGTCACGAAGTATTGCACTATCTATGACCAGTTGGTCCTTTGTTCCTCTGCTCTCCTTTCGGCACCCTTTCTGCTCATCTGCTAACACTGAGCTCTGGTGGAGATGTTGGTACAAATCCTCTGCTTTGATCCCTGTGAGTACTTTCCACATTATTGGCCTATAGGTCCCCACAGCATTCCCTTGTCTTTGATCAGCAGAACAGTTCGTCCCTTTGTCATCCATTCAGGAACGCCCCTGTCATCAAGGCATTCTTGCAGCTGCAGCCCCATCCGTTCATGCGGTTTCTTCATGCTCTTCAACCAAAATCTTTGTACGTTATCGGGGCCGGGAGCCTTCCAGTTTGGGATCTTCCTTAACATTGCTCGTAACTTTTCAATATCAATGGTCAGATCATCTGGGTCCTTCCCTTTAGGTCATTTAACCAACCAGCATCTCTTTTGTGTTCCACTGGCCGGTCCCAAATGTTACTCCAAAACTCTCTGGCTTCGTTCGCATCAGGAGTCGGTTGGTCACTTCCCTGTGGGTCATCAACTTCTTTATAAAACTGCCTCTGATTAACCTCAAATAACCGGTTCTGCTGGTATTGCAAAATTCGGTCATTATATCGCTTGATTTTATGAGCTTTTGCACTGATACGCTGTTTCAGTTCTTCAATCACAACTGCGACCCCCTTGATTTCTGTTTGGTACTCTTTCCACAAGTGATTCCTGACTCTCGGCCTACTGCACTCGTTTCTACAGACATTCTCTAATCGGCTAAGGTCTTTTCGCAGTTGATCCACCCGTCCTTGTAACCGTCTTTTCCACCATGGTTCTTTGGTTATCATTAATTCTTCTTCTTATAGGTTCTTTGGTTATTGTTAATAATAATTTGGGCACTGGAGTAGGACAGCTTGGGCCTCAGCCTACTAAGGGGACATGGACGACCCCGCCCACCAGAGTCCGGGGTGACACCTTTGGCAAGTGTTAGCAACGCCGCAGCTAGCATTCGAAAAAAATCAAAATACCACATTTTCCAAGCGGTCCAAATGCGTAGCATGCAAGATCCTCATGTGCCAGCGAGAAACCGTCCTGCTGATTGCCACTCTCTGATTAGTCGCCGTTTAACAATAACCGATTCAAAGTACGTACGATAATGAGAACTTAAATCGGTTATTATGTAACTGCGTCCAATTTTTCTGAGGAAAAATCGCCTCGGCGCTGGCTAGGCGCTCGGCGCCGCTCGGGCGAGAATACTGCCGAGCATGAAATTTTAAGATTGTTTTGATCAGTTGAAAACCATTTCGCGATATATCTGAAAGAAAGCTGTGTTTCATTGTCTTCCCAGTGACTTCTACTTAACTTCTATTACTTGTAAGTACCAAAAATTCCAAAAACCGTTAAACTAACTCTTAACTCAATCTTAAATCAACAATTAGTGGTAATCTTCCAAGTTCGGCTCTACAGGCTAACTTAGAGGCCTTATTGTTTACTTCTAAGTAGCGTTTACAGTATTGGAGACGATTTTTTTTTTCTATTTTTCTTGTTCTAGCTGATCAAAAATTTCGGGATCGAAATATTTCGAGTTACGCGGAGGTATGATATATTCCGCAAACATAAATATCCTTCATCGAATTTAAGAGATCTTTCTTGATTATAAACCATACATAATTTTGTGTTGTTTTTGTCATTACAATATTTTTATTAAGTTTGTTCTTATAAAGTAGTAGTAGTAGTAACAGCAGCAGTAACAGCAGCAGTAGCAGTTGTAGTAGCAGCAACAGCAGCAGCAGCAGCAGTAGTAGTAGTAGTAGTAGTAGTAGTAGTAGTAGTAGTAGTAGTAGTAGCAGTAGTAACAGCAGCAGTAGCAGTAGTAGCAATAGTAGTAGCAGTAGCAGCAGCAGAAACAGCAGCAACAGAAGCAGTAGCCGTAGTAGCAGCAGCAGAAGCAAAGCAGCCAAAAGCTGTGTAAAGGCATTTGTAAGTACATTATGGTGTTTGAAGTCTGTTTAAAGTGATGTTTTGGTTAGCTAAAATACTTTGATCTGTTCGGATTCCCTAGCTGAAATGTTAATTGCCCGAAAGTTTTAGGGAACAAAATCTTTCTTTGAGAAAATACTAGTTGAAGTTAACTTTTTAGGGAACCTTTTTTTCTTCCCGAAAATGCTAGCTGACGTTTTTTACTGCCAAAACAGCAATAACAACCTTTCCGAAAACCTCAGCGGTTATGATTTCCACATTACGAATCTTTTAGGCCACGTTTTACTTACGAAAATCCGAGTGCACTCTTTAATCGACGCCGAAATCCTTAGGCGAACTACCCTCCACCGAGTAGATATCTACCGAAACTTGTCGTTGGGTGCCCCTGATTAGCAGCAGCAGCAGTACTTGTAGTAGCAGTAGCAGTAGCAGCAGCAGTAGTAGTAGTAGCATTAGCATTAGCAGCAGCAGTAGTAGTAGCATTAGTAGCAGCAGCAGTGGTAGTAGCAGTAGCATTAGCGGTAGCGGTAGCAGTAGCAGTAGCAGTAGCAGCAGTAGAAGTAGTAGTAACAGTAGTAGTAGTAGTATTAGCAGCAGCAGCAGCAGTAGTAGCAGCAGCAGCAGCAGTAGTAGTAGTAGTAGTAGTAGTAGTAGTAGTAGCAGTAGTAGCTTCAGCAGCTGAAGCAGCAACAGTAGCAGTTGCAGTAGCAGTAGGAGTGGTAGTAGTAGTAGAGGTAGTGGTAGTAGTAATGGAAGTGGTATTATCGCAAACGTCAGCAACCTCTGGGCGCTGTTCTTGGCTTTCGTTTATTTTTTTTCCAATATTCTTCCAATTACCGGAGGGAAGAGGCCTCGTTTTGGTAAATTGCATTTTGAGGAAGGTGGATGTAACCTGCAAACGAAGACTGACGAGGGAGAAAGAAACAAAGAGAAAGAGAAAACAAAAAAGATCATTCATCTGACAGGTAACTAAACCAAGTAACATATCCACTGAAATTCTTCCCATCCCTTAGCGCGTGAGATGTTTTCCGAAGCTCTTTATGATATATATATATTTCGCTAAACCTAAAAGCGAAGCTCCACGATTATTATATTTTGTACTGGCATCAAGCAACTTCGTATGGCTTTTCTTGAGCCAATTTTTTGACCAAAAAATTGAGCATCAGCAGGAAAACGACGAGTTTTGCAATCCAGATGAACTATTCGATAGCAAACGTTCGATAGAAAACATTCTTGAGTCCAAACTACTTTCCGATGAAAGCGTAAAGGAATCCACTGCGGGTCAAAAACAACAAAACCTTGCAAGAAAACAAAGTACGATGTGTATGTTTCTTCGAAGATTCTTGGAGAAGGTCGAGAAATTCGACAACTAACAAACACATCTCGTAGTAAGCTAGAAAAATTGCTAAGCGGTAGACGTACGGTCGTAAGTTCGGTCGTACGGTGACGTCATAACCAAAACCAAATAGATTACCTTATTTTCTTACCCATGGTGCTCGGCACGTGGAGTTTCTCTATTATTTAACTGCATGAAGGTCGTAATGACACTTTCCACTAAAAAACATCACAGCTGTTTTTCGAGGTGAACTTATTTGACACTGTAAGGTGAAAAAAGAGAGCTTCTAAGGCTTTTTTTGCCTTTAAGTGTATTTAATTTTCATGTAGTATAAATAAGACCGTATAAGGCTAACGTAGCGTCCTAAATGCTCTCTTATAGCGACTCCCAATAACATGTGCCCCGCTTCGTCCGCTACCACAATAGCTTGTGTCTTTCTTCGAGCCGTCGGGTAGATGTTAAACTGTAAATTACATGTTTGTCGTTCGGAAAATAACTGTTTCGTGGGCATGAATTGTCTGTTACCACAACAGTTTTTGCCTCCTTAAGTTGAACTTGATTTGAGGCTAGGTATGGAATATATCTATTACATGACCAAACTGCTACCCAAAATCGTTGTGTTAAGTTTTTTTTCTATTTCTTTTCTGGCAATAAAATCGTTCAGAGGCTCTCGGGCTTCGCTTGCATTGTCACGTCCTATTGGTGAACACGCCGCTTCAAACGCCAGTATAGGGGGATTCATGCTGACGTCATTGTTTACATTTTTGCTCATTTGCATACGGCTTTGCTTACAGAAGGAAAGATGTTAGATGTGATTTGACTCCAGGCAGCTAAAGAGCTAGTGAAATTTAATACATTGTGAAACTTTTAACTCTTTAGGTATAGTATTCAAGGAGATATTGTCTTCCAAAAACTGCAAAATTTCTGGGTGGCAAAAGCACTAATGAGCTCATACATTCTTTGCAAAATTTTGAGTTTTTAAACCCGCGTTGCACAAAAAGTATTCAATACATGAGGCTCATATTCACTGGCAGAGTTATTCATACCACGACCTTTCAATATTCAAAACTGATTTATTTGTAGCTCCATCAGAAACTGAATTGTTCATGCTAATGAGGCAAATATTGTAAACAAGGATTCCCCTATACCTTTGTTCATTTACGCAAATTGCAGTCACCCCTTAGAACATCATTACGGTCCCCATTCACTGAGAATTATGTGAGAGGGAATGAGGCTAATGGCATTTCTGTTGGCTATGAACATTTTCTGTGTTAAGATGCATAGATTATATTAACATTTAAATAGACGCTAGGTAAAACTTTGGTTGAAACTGTTGATGTAGAGTAATTATTTTCTAACGCATTTCAGACCTCCGCATGGTCCCTCAGAGCGAAAAACGGAAAAAGCATTCGCGAACTCCGAGCGAGCCGGCAAGACCCAGAAATTTGAAAAAATGGCGGCGTTTAATTTTTTTAGCTCAAAAATCAGGATAGGCCTCTGCAGACATCCTAGTACGCAGCATTAATTATTCAGAGAAATAACTAGCTGTACATATAGCCTTTTTGTCCTTCGATTTTCTCAACACTTCTTGAAGTATAAAAATTGTTTTGAGGTCCTTGTTTCTCTCGCGGCATGATAAGAGATCGCTTTCGGAAGCACATTATTTTCATGGGCTGGTTAACTAAATTTGGCTATCTAAGCAAACTGCTGAATATCTAAAATCGAGAGCTCAACGGAGGGTAGGGATAGAGGCAGTCTTCATTTTGTGAGTTTGCCAAAGTGTCTCCTTTTTTGGCCAGAGCGGGTTTTTAAATGGTTGCGCAAACATTTAATTATCGTTCTTGCAGTCAGGTAATCAACGCTTGGCAACATTTGGCTGCATTGAGGTTTTCCATCATGCAAATCCCTTTTAACATATGAAAACAACGATGAGCAAAATTTTCATCTTTCAAATGTTTATCACGAGTTAATTAAGTAAAAAAAAAAAAAACAAACAAACAAGCATTAAACAAGTTAAGATCCCTAATGTTCCTACGGCGTGTAAACAAACCGTGCACGAAAGTCTTGTTGTCATGATCAACCTCTTGCACATTTTGTGGCTATCTAAGCAATTAAACCACTGAACATCTAAGGTCGATAGCTCAACTGTGGTTAGCGAAAGAGTTAATCTGTGTTTGCTGTGTTTGCAAAAATGTCTAGGTTTTTGCCAGAGCGGATTTTTAATTTGTTTCGCAAAGATTATTCTATCGATTTATGGTGTGGCCATTATTCACAAAATCGCGCACTAAACACGTTCGCTCGGGTGCTTTCTCATTATCTACTGTATTTCTTCAGAAAACTTCAGCTTGTCATAAACCGTATACACCGAGTCCCAACACACAGCCAAAGTACGAAAGTTATTTTTGAAACGGTTTAACTTTACCAATGAGAGTTTATCGATAGTCAAGTTTTTTTTGTTGTAGACAATTTCACAAACTATTCAGCAGTATAGCCAGAATTCAACTCACGTTGGAAAAATATGTTTAGTAACCAACACCTCCAAATTATTCTCCGCCTCGTATTATTGCCTTTTCTGCCTGTTTGCTTCGCTATGAATTCAGGAGTGCATTGTCCTCCACATCACCCAACGATCTTTCAAAACTACGAGAGCAATTACATCGCTTTCTAATAAAACATCGTTTCAGTTGTGTTGAGGCAAAAAGAGCAAATAATTATTAAAACGAACCGACTCCATCGAAAAAGCGGCTGACTAGCCTTGAATTTTATCCAAAGCACAGCGCTTTTACAAAAACACTTTTCCACTTCTTCGAATGATCAAGTGTGTTCATTTTTTTTTTCTTACTGTGACAAGCTAATTGTTTTAGTGTCCAAGAGATCACTGTCTCCAAAGCAGTCCGGTTATAACAAAATTCGATTAAACTGAGAATTAAAAAATCATTTAAGAATGAACGCTACACTAGCAAGCAGTTGTTTAAAAACTTAACGACCAAACGATGGAAAAAATCTTATTTCCCTTGATCACAAACATACTCAAATCACATGAATACACGCCTTTTAGGGAATTTCAAAGCTTTTAATTCCACTGCATATTTCTTCTCTCGTCTAACACTAGTTGGTATACGATCCCATGTGCTTTAGTCAGTCAAAAATATTAAATGATACGGAGAAAAAAAAAATCGCAACACGACGCACGGTGCGAATGCTCTCCTGGCATCGAGTTCGACTTCATTCAAAAGACCAACAAGAGCCCGCGAAAAGGTGATGCGCAGAAAGCTGCGCAGAACGTTTTTCCGCTCTGAAGCATGGTCCAACCTGGGAGGTTCGTTTCCAGTGTCTTGAAGTTTGCCGGCTGCAAGCGAAGAGTAGGAGCTCACCGCAGTGGGAACCTGGGACAGATTGCTTCTGTTATAACAGCCAGACGTATTTACAACTTGGAATTCACCGATTGTTGAGATTTAAAAGCCTTTTACAACATGATAGAAGCTGTTTTCGGGGCGACATTACTGTCACGTTAGAAATGTGGTATATCTAAATGTGCAAGTATCTCAAACATTTATTGGGGTGCAACAGAAAGTCATCAGGGGGTAAAACGTATAACCGTTCTCAGAGTGCGAGAATTCATCCATTTTATGCTACGTTTTGCAGTAGGAACATTGCTCTACTTTTCAGTTTTTAGTATTTTTAGTTTCCTTGGATGGTAGTTTTTTGTTTGTTGTTTGTTTTTTTGTTAACCTTTGTTAAACCTATCAGCATTGTGTTTTTGGCCTGGTAGAATAGTACTTTTCAGCTTTGTAAAACCTTTTAGCAATGTGTTTTTTGCCTGATAGAGCAGTATTTTTGATATCTTTGTTAAACTTCCCAGAGACATTTTTAGCCTATAGTAGAATAGTAGTTTTTTTTAGCTTTATTAAACAGCAAAATGTTTTTAGCCTGGTAGAATAGTATTCTTCTGCTTTGTTAAGCCTTTTAGCAATGTAATTTTAGCTTTTTGAGTAGCGTTTTTGATATCTTTATTAAACCTCCCAGAGATATATTTTTAGCCTAGTAGAATAGTAGTTTTTTAGCTTTGTTAAACCTTTCAGCAACACAGCATGTTTTTAGCCTGGTAGAATGGTATTTTTCAGCTTTGTTAAGCCTTTTAGCGATGTATTTTTAGCTTGATACTGAGTAGTATGTTTGATTATCCTTGTTAAATCTCCCAGAGATATATTTTTAGCCTAGTAGAATAGTAGTTTTTGCTCTGCTAAACCTTTTAGCAACGTATTTTAAACTTTAGAGGATAGCAGTTATTTTGGCTTTTTTAAACCTCTCAGCAACATATTTTTAACCGTTGTAGGATAGTATTTTATAGCTTTATTAAACCTTTTAGCAACGTATTTTTAGACTCGTAGGTCAGCATTGCTTAGTCAGCAACTAATCTAGCCTCGTAGGATAGATTTTTCAGCCTTTTTATAACCTTTGAGCAGCATGTTTTTAGTTTTGTAGGACAGTGTTTTGAGCCTTTTTTGTCACCTATTAGCTTCGTAGACAACCTTTTTTGACAATCTTTTGGCGACTTTTTTTTTTCAGCTTTTAAAAAAGCTGTCATCAGCGTGTTTTTGGCCTCGTAATAAAGTATATTTCAACCTTTTTCAAAGTTGTTAGAAACGTCTTTGGCTTCGTAGGAAAATAATTTCCACCGCTTTTTTATAACCATTTAGCAACTTGCTTCTCAGGGTAGTCATTTATCAGCATTTTTAATCCTTTATCAACGTCTGTTTAACCTTCTTCGATAGTTCTTTGTTTTAGCTTTTTTAAACGATTTAGCAACGTGGTTTTCGCCTCGAAGGATCATGTAGTATTTTTTGCAGCTTTATTAAAACTTTTAGCAGCGTATTTTTGGTTTTTTACTATATCAATTTTTAATTTTTCACCTTTTTAGTCGCGTATATTTAACCCCTCAGGATAGCATTTTTTAGCAGCATAGCTTCTCAGGATGGTACTTTTACCTCTTAATCATAAAAATTACAACTTCGATTGTGATTAGTTTAAAAAACTCCTATTTTCCACTAATTGACTTGCCAAGTTGTTATCTGACAGTTTGTTATTGGACAGTTCAATAAGCCAATCACATTCAAAGTAGTATATTAAATCAACCAATCACATTCAAAGTTGTAGTTTAAATCAACCAATCACAAAATTGGTTACAATCACCATACATTTTGATCGTAGTCAATTTCAGAGCGATATTAAACAGCTTGCACTTCCTTTGTCAGTCTTTTAATGCAAAATTTCCTTCCCTTTTATAACTTGGCTCTTCTTCTTTTCTCGGAAATTGTAATTTTTATGATTAATTGGTAATCGGAGACTTCGTGTCGTCCAATTCGGTCTGTAATCATACTCGTGATAAACAAATCGGACGACCGCGCAGCGGGAGTCCGATTTTGTTACCACTCGTATGATTACAGACCGAATTGGACTCCACTCAGTCCTATATACCATTACTAATTAAAGCATTTAGTAACGTATTCTAACTTTGGATAGAATTAGAGTAGTATATGTTCAGCAGAATTAACCTCGTTTTGGATTAGGTGGATTAGGTGCCTATGGATTAGGTGGATTAGGTGCCTAGTCCATGACGTCACCCATTGTTATAACCTCCATACTAATAAGGGTCTTCCTGTATAGTAATAAGTGTCTTCCCCAGTCTTCCTCCATACTAATAAGTGGACAGGCATACTAATGAGCGACGCTCTAGTACAATAACAACAATAGACCTGCCCAGACTTGCCCGCTTAGTTAACACGGATTGGTCAGTCAAGAATCTATTATGTGTTCAAAATAAAGGGGTAGTGTTTGAAAGCGCTATCTTTCTTGCAATCGCTTTGCTAGGAAAAAAAACTTTTCACTGTTTGCCATATTCTTTAAAACATTGCTCCAAACATGCAAGTCGAATCAAACACTAATGTTGTAACTTAGTTGAAAGCAATAAAATACAGGTCGGAAATTATTTGCTGTGTGGCATTAAACCTCCGTCAGAAGAACCTAAACTGATCCATCTATTCGAAAAACCGCTTGGTTCTGACAGTTTTCGGTTAAAATTTCTGTCATGTATGTTTTAGTTGTGTGAACGGAACTACAGCTTAACAAAAGAACAGTCATAACCAAGCGGTTTTTCGAATAGATGGATCAGTTTAGGTTCTTCTGACTGAGGTTTAGTGCTACACAGCAAATAATTTCCGACCTGTATTTTAATGTTTTCAACTAAGTTACAACATTAGTGCTTGATTCGACTTGCATGTTTGGAGCAATGTTTTAAAGAATATGGCAGACAGCGAAATTTTTTTCCCTAGCAAAGCGATTGCAAGAAACATAGCGCTTTCAAAAACTACCCCTTTTATTTTGAACACATAATAGATTCTTGACTGACCATTCCGTGTTAACTAAGCGGGCAAGTCTGGGCATGTCTATTGTTGTTATTGTACTAGAGCGTCGCTCATTAGTATGCCTGTCCACTTATTAGTATGGAGAAAGACAGGGGAAGACAGGGGAAGACACTTATTAGTATACTGGAAGACACTTATTAGTATGGAGGTTATAACAATGGGTGACGTCATGGACTAGGCACCTAATCCACCTAATCCAAAACGAGGTTAATTCTGCTGAACATATACTACTAACTAGAATGTTTTTTGATCAGTCTTGCATTGGTTTTGTGTTCATTAGGTAATAAAAATTTGAAAACTAACACATAATACTGTTTGCTGCTCTTTATTAATAATAAAGTTTCACTGCAGTTGTAAGTTGAGTTTTGTGCAAAAAAACTATTTTAAGGCGAAAACGGCATGCTTAAGATTTGAAATAAGCCCCCCTCTCTATTAAGCCCCCCGTTAATGAGGCCAGAAATTAAATAAGCCTCCAAGGGGCTTAAGAGAGCTTTTAAGGTAATTGCTTGGTTTGGTCTGTTAAGCCGCAGTTCTGAATAGTCTCCTTCGCAGCCGTATTTTGGGATGTCACGCAACGCCCCCCCCCCCCCCTCAAAGAAACGGCTGCTCACAACCGAACCACATCTCCTTTCCTGTTATCAACCGATCACAACTTGGCTTCCATTTTTAAGAAACTTGTCGCGCCAAATTTGCCTTTTGAGGCTTGTCCAATCAGAGGCCGTTTTTTATCTTTGCACCGTTGAGAGAACATTACATTCAACAAGGAGACAATCGAATAAGCTTTTTATCTAGCGACTTCTGAGTTCAAAATGTCAGAGCTTAATGTTTACCAGAAGCCAGAAATTCGAAGAATTGTGGTCGAGAAGGAAGATATCTTTGTTTAACTATTTAACAGGAACCGGCAAATCTTTAATTTATCAGAAGTAGCACAAATGGTGTGTTGGCCGAGCTAAATTGAAGTGTTCTCGATGCCTTCGCTCGGTTTTTTGACAGCAAGCTCCGACTGATTTCGCTTACTTCTTCCCGGATCTCCATCTGTAGGACGAAACAGGCGTTTAGCCCTTGACCTGGCTTGAAAGGCGTATTTCATTTCTTTTTGAATTTCTTCAACTCTCTCAGTAGCCCGCTGTGATGGCCGAGCCTTCACACAGAAAAGAAAAGGACCAGATTCTTCATGAAATTCCGAAAAATAAATTTAAAAAAATGTTTTTTCCTTGTAACGTATTTTTTTCGTTTATTTATTTATTTATTTATTTTTTGCTGTGAAAAAAAAATTGAACTATATTTTTTTTCCAACAAAAAGAAACTAAGATCAAGGTAAACAAAAAAAAAAAAAATAAATAAATAAGTAAATAACGAAAAAACCCCACGGTCGATAAAAACCAAAAACCAAAACAACAGAAAATAAACCGGTTGACATTGCTATTGCAAAAGCAGTTTAATTTAGAAAAACCTGTGAGAACGTCCGGCCATCTCATGGCCGATCGTTCTCATACAAATATTGAAAACGAAAATGAAGTGTTTTACGTTTGGCCTGGCATTCTCGTTGAAAGCAAACCACTCTCTCGTTTACAGACCCGCTGAACAAGGATATAGCGGGCTATGAGAACACCAGGCCGTCATCAAACATTTCATTTTCGATTTTGAAATGAAATGTTCGAAAGCCAGCCGAGCGTTCTCATAGCCCGCCATATCTTTAATCAGCGGTCTTACGAGGGGATCAAGATGGCGAGGATGGCGAGGAATATACGAAATAAAGCCGTTAACAAAACCAGGATCGGATCGGATCGGACTGGCAAAACCCGGACCGGCTCAACGCAAGTCACAAAACTAATACAGTTTCCGATGTAAGCGAGAAAGTCAAGCAATTCAGAGCGATCGCGCAAAAGCCGCGACTGTAAGAGCCAAATGGACCTGCGCGTCTATTTACATACGTTACACTGAAGCAACTGGTGAATGCAGAGGATATGTTACAAGGAAAAAACAGTTGTTTCGATTTATTTTTTCGGAATTTCATGAAGAATCTGGTCCTTTTTTCTGTGAGAACGCTCGGTCACCATGCTTGAGCGAACAATTTTCTGACATTTAAAGATCGATGAGTAACCAGGCATAATTGAAAAGTTAAAAAGACGTTCTCTGGTTAAAAGTTTTAAAAACACGAGCTTTCGATTGCCAGTCTGCAATCTTTAAAAGTGAAGTGTAAAAAGCGGAGGTAAAAATATATATGTACAAAAAGGTGAGAAAATAACGAACGAATATAAATAAATACAATAATACAAAAAGAAATATTTGTGTAACAATAAAATGCTAATAACATGGATAAGATCACAATAAAATTGAGTATTGTCTTGGCAACTGCTTAGAATTAATGTCTGCCTGGCTAGTAATTGCAGTGTGCCAGGATTCCAGCGTTTTTCTTACGCGTGAATTGCCTCTGTCGATGACGCGTGCATTTTCAAAATCAACAGTGTGGCCTTCGAGCCACGCATGGCTGGCAATATTGGAGCCACTTTTAAAAACTTTGGTGTTTCGTATGTGTTCCTTTTTTCTAGTGTGTAAACATCTACCCGTTTCTCCGATGTAATTCCATGTGCAGTCTGCACAGGGGATTTTATAGACAACGTTCGTTTGCCGATCTGATGGAGGTCTAGATTTGGGAGACGCAAATTCCTGTTGCAGGGTCTTAACCGATCTGGTGGTAGCTCGGATGCCGTTGTTGTTGAGAATTCTTGTAAGTGGTTCAGTGACACCTTTGATGTATGGTAAAACTGCGAAGCCATTTTGGGAGTCTGGTGGGTCTGTCCACTTAAAGAACATTCCCACTAACTCTTCAGGGGAAGGGATGACTTCAGAGGTCGATTTCTTCTTTAAGATGTTCGATATAGTTGCTGATGGGTAGCCATTTGATTTTAACGCGTTAGAAACGTGGGTCAGCTCTTTCCTTACTCCTTCAGCGGTGCTCGGGAGGTTGAGTGCCCGATTTAGAAGGGTAGAAGCAGTACTCATTTTGTGTTTTAACTCATGATGAGAGTTAAAGTCCAGGTATCTGTCAGTGTGTGTGGGCTGTCGATAAACACCGATAGTAACTGCCCCATTCTTCCTGGTTATCAAGGTGTCTAGAAAGGAAATTTGGCCATTGTTCTCAGTTTCAATGGTGAAAGATATCTTAGGATCAACTGCGTTGAGAGTGTCATGGAACTGATTACAATCATCGGAAAAAATGGAAACTTTACTTAGCGATCACCAGACTTACCAGTTGATTCATAAACCTCCCTTTGCTAAGATCGAGAGGGAACTAAACCATAAGTTGCTGGATCTTAATAAGAAAGGCAAGATTGATGATTCTACATACTACAAACTACGATCTACTGACGCCATTCCACCCGCCATACGAGGCTCAATCAAACACCATAAAGCAGGTCACCCTCTTCGGCCCATTGTGTCGTGCATTGGTTCCGCTTTATATAGCACCTCTAAATTCCTGACGGACATTTTGACACCTATTCAGAACCTTAATGGCTATTCTGTCTCTAACTCGATGGACTTTACCAAACAAGTCGCAAACCAAGAAATCGCCGAGGATGAAGTAATGGTTTCGTTTGATGTCATTTCTCTTTACGGCCATCCCTGTTGATAAGGCCTGTGTTTACATCAGAAAAAAGCTAGACGAAGACACCACGCTACAATCAAGAACGAAGCTCAACACCGACGAAATCATCTCCCTCCTGGAATTCACCCTCTCTAACAACTACTTCATGTTTAACGACTCTGTCTACAAACAGATACATGGATGTGCAATGGGGAGCCCAGTTAGCCCCGTCGTAGCTAATCTTTGCATGGAAGTAATTGAAGAATCAGCAATCGCCGCCTCGACAACACCGCCAAAAGTCTGGAAACGTTACGTAGACGACAGTTTCGTCATAATCAAGGAACACTCCGTAAATAAGTTCCATGACACTCTCAACGCAGTTGATCCTAAGATATCTTTCACCATTGAAACTGAGAACAATGGCCAAATTTCCTTTCTAGACACCTTGATAACCAGGAAGAATGGGGCAGTTACTATCGGTGTTTATCGACAGCCCACACACACTGACAGATACCTGGACTTTAACTCTCATCATGAGTTAAAACACAAAATGAGTACTGCTTCTACCCTTCTAAATCGGGCACTCAACCTCCCGAGCACCGCTGAAGGAGTAAGGAAAGAGCTGACCCACGTTTCTAACGCGTTAAAATCAAATGGCTACCCATCAGCAACTATATCGAACATCTTAAAGAAGAAATCGACCTCTGAAGTCATCCCTTCCCCTGAAGAGTTAGTGGGAATGTTCTTTAAGTGGACAGACCCACCAGACTCCCAAAATGGCTTCGCAGTTTTACCATACATCAAAGGTGTCACTGAACCACTTACAAGAATTCTCAACAACAACGGCATCCGAGCTACCACCAGATCGGTTAAGACCCTGCAACAGGAATTTGCGTCTCCCAAATCTAGACCTCCATCAGATCGGCAAACGAACGTTGTCTATAAAATCCCCTGTGCAGACTGCACATGGAATTACATCGGAGAAACGGGTAGATGTTTACACACTAGAAAAAAGGAACACATACGAAACACCAAAGTTTTTAAAAGTGGCTCCAATATTGCCAGCCATGCGTGGCTCGAAGGCCACACTGTTGATTTTGAAAATGCACGCGTCATCGACAGAGGCAATTCACGCGTAAGAAAAACGCTGGAATCCTGGCACACTGCAATTACTAGCCAGGCAGACATTAATTCTAAGCAGTTGCCAAGACAATACTCAATTTTATTGTGATCTTATCCATGTTATTAGCATTTTATTGTTACACAAATATTTTTTTTGTATTATTGTATTTATTTATATTCGTTCGTTATTTTCTCACCTTTTTGTACATATATATTTTTACCTCCGCTTTTTACACTTCACTTTTAAAGATTGCAGACTGGCAATCGAAAGCTCGTGTTTTTAAAACTTTTAACCAGAGAACGTGTTTTTAACTTTTCAATTTTCTGACAGTTTATTTTAATGCATTTGAACTTGAAAATGGTGTCACGATGTCACCGAAACGTTGTTCTTTTGTATCGCTAATGTTTACTTGTCTATAAGCTAGAATGTGAACTGAAATAAAATCTGATTTTGACACCAAAAAAATATTTTACTGTTATTTCTTGTCTCACCGGGTTCGACGCCATAGACGTTTGCTTGTTGGTTGACTTGATTATTTACCTACACACAACACAGTGACGATATAGGATATAACTGAAAAATTCAATTGATACTCGTTCTTCCTTCAGCAAGTTCACTTTTTCACCCGGTTAGGTATTCTTGAGGTTTGATTAACATTTCCTACTGAACACAAGTGAGAACTTCCAGTGCGGTTTCGATTTTATGACGGCTGTTTCAAATGTTTCCGGTTGTCTGTTACGGAATTGTTTCTTTTAGACGTGACGAAACGTCCAAAGAAATGCGCGCGTGTATCCGATAAGAATGTTTTGTTTTTCTTTCAGACTTTCTTCTAGCAGCTACTAAAGTTGCGGGCATAACTGCAATGATCTCCTGTCTATTTAAATGTTTGTTCCGGAATCTAAGTTATGACATATCGTAAATTCACTGTTTAATCTTCATTCTCCACGGGTTTATTACAAACCTGCGAAATGATCAGCTCCCAGTTAGGTTGTTAGCTCATTAGATGGTGAGAGCTCTGCGCTGGTATCGAGGGAAGCGTAATTTCGCCGAACCCCGTACAAGCCTGATCTTACTTTCGGGCTTTGGAAATTGCTCAAGTCCCATGTATCACCTGCTGCTATCTTGATGCACGCGCCATACGTAGGGTGCATTTATCGTTGAAAAGCACGCAAACTACTTAATTATTTTAAAGGCATGACTAACATGAGTAATACAACAGATTAGTACTTCTGGCACTGAATCAGTGTTGAGTATTTAGAAGACGCTTCGCTAGTGTCCCGGGGCTAGTGTATTTTGATTTTTAAAGTAGGCTTAAAGATTATAAGCAATGAGCCGGATAAGGTAAGGATGACTTTACCCAGAGGTGTCTTTGGTTGTGTTCAGAAGTTCAATAAGCTGATATTTGACTGACGCGCTATGAAAAACGACTCTTAATTCAAAATGTCACACGTAGGTCACTGCGTAGCAGGCGCTGGAAAAACGAGGGACGCAAGTGAGAACGGCGCGCGTGAGGAGGACAGAAAACTAAATAGCTCACTTTGCAAAAGACTGGGACCTAGTGGCGGCGCAAGCGATTGTGGGATTGTTTGGGGGACGCTTATTACGAAGAAACAATCCCCCCCCCAAAACAATCCCTTACGCGGCATTCTAGATCCCAGTCTTTTCCAAAATGAGCTATTGTCTCTCCTTCTCGAGCGGGTCCTCCATCACTTGCGCCGCTATAACTCGCGCGCGATTTTTCTTCAGCATCTGTTACGCGGGTTAAGTGTAGGCATTCTCTCGCGGGAGATTCCATACGGGGCCGAAATCCCTGATAAGCTAATACGGGGTCCAAAAGCGGTATTTCAAATCCGTTATTTATTGAATCAAGAAATAACGGCAGTAAATAGCAATAAAGGCAACGAGAACACCACAAAACAAAAGGCGGGCTTCTTAAGCAAAATAATCGCTCTGCATGTGCTTTAAACAATTTGGTGCATTTATTAAAGGACAATATAAAATAACGAAATTCAAGGTTTTGGGGAGAATGTGAGTGTATGACATTGATTTCTTTTCATTCTCTTTCCCAACTTCAAGGCTGTTCCCGCAATTTAGTATCTGGAAACTTCATCACACCATGTTGTACAATTTGAACGAATGGGAAAAATCGCGAGGGAGTTGATATGGCGTTTAGCATGGGTAAGTGTCTTTATTTTTTGTTTATCCAAAATACAAGTTACAAAAAGAAGTAATCTGCAAAATAGAGTGAAAAAATAACCAACTAAGATACTAAAAAATGACAAGATAGATATAAGCTTCGTGCTACTTAAACAAACAAGTTAAACAAACAGACAAAAAAACAATTACAAGTTAATCTTCTAAAAGTTTTAACAGCTACAGTCATAAGAAAAAAAGATAAAGTACAAATACACAAGAAGAGAGAAAAAATAAACTGGAATGGAGAAGAAGCTTAAAAAAACACTGTCTGTTTAAGCTTACAAGATTAACGCGTCCTCCTTTAATCAAGATGGAAAGAAAAGTATGGATATACACGGACAGTTTTTCACGGTCATCGAGGGTCCATATATAGGATACATATATGTAAAAAGGTTGACAAACCACTGACGACAGATATTTTTTTTCAGATTGGCGTTAAAAGACGCAAATAAAGTTCTGTTAATTACATTGGTTTCTAACGTATTAAAGAATTTCGGTCCAGTGTAACCCTTGCCATCGCCATTACTTGAATTCATAACTCAGACAGCAGTTCTGTTAATTTCGGAAAACAACGTGTTAAAATTCTAACGCAACGGACAATTAAACAGCCTGTTCAGTTTACAACCCAACCACAAGTTTTGGAGCTTGCTGTCTGCGAGAAAAGGTAAGCGTCGTTTTTAAGCCCTTTTTTGTTGCTTTCTTCGTTTTTTCTATAGGCAAGTTGTGAGCATGAGCAATTAGTACTTAGAATCCCAAACAGTGGGGTAGGGAGGGTAAGGTTGGTATTGTTCAGGGGGTGAAAACAGCCGAGTATACGAGTGTGATCATTAAAACCAAGTATTCTGGAACAACGCTGTTCCCCATGGATCCAAGCCCAAGATCCTCGCAGCTAGGTTCCGGTTTGTAAGGTGTCTTGATCACTGGTTTCTTTACCAGTTTACGATCGAGACCCTGCAAAAAACGAAAATGACTGAATGACTGAATGATTGAACGAACGAACAAACGAGAGACAAACTTTGTCAGTGATGAATTACTGAGTTAATGCAAAGATGGATGCTCGATTTCCGCCGCTCGCTCGGGCCCGGAGTATCCTCCCTCGACACAGCGGTTGGTAATTAAGCTTTTCGCTGTTTCCGTGTCTTTATCTACAAACGTGCTATGTTGAAGTGGTGGCCATTTTGAATTCTTAAATACGTGGTGAGTTTATGCGAAGTGCAGAGCTCGCAGCTCGTTGAGTTTCCTCTCCCTCCGAGAGTTCCTCCCTCCTGGGTTTCGGACCCAGATTTCTAAATATTGACCAGGAAGTCCGTAAATACTTTGATTAAATGAATAAGTTCAAGTTGGCAACAAAAGATAACCACATCTTTACACTGTCAGTGATCAGAGTAATATCAGTTTGACCATTTCCGCTGTTTCAGTGTTTGAATCACTTACGCACGGTCTATTTAAACTAGTCCTGACTCCTTCAATCCCACCATATCTTTTTTCATATTTTATTTGGGATCAGGGAATAAAATTAGATAATTCCTAACGAGCATGATTATAATAATTACCGTTAATGGCTGACCAGCGCGTCCCACACAGTTGGCATAGGCCTGATCCGAATCACGGTAGGCGTCTCTTAGTCCATTGCTCACTTTCTCAGTCCAGAAGCTTGGGCGGCTTAGTAAACTGTAATTTTTTCTGTAACAAGCACGATAAGATGTAAACAGTTAATGAGCAAGAACAGGTATACATGTAGCAAACTGTGCTAAGTTTCTATACATAATAACACACAAGGCGGTTAAAGCTGAAATCTCTACCAACGGATAAAAAGTGTCTTTTTAAAGATGGTCGCGTGTTAACTACAGACTTGCACGTATGCTTCTTGTGTTCCTTTCGAAATAAGTAAAGATACGAAGTACATTACTTGATATATTCATCATCCCATTTCCGTAATGCTGGCTGGTCTCTTGACATGCATTTTGTGAAGTTCATTTTGGGATAATACATGAGAAATGACAAGCACATCTCGTCTTCTGTACTAAGACCTCCCTGAAAACAAGAATACAGTCAATTACATTTGAATTTATATTAATTTTGTTTCCGCTTATGTTAATGAGGATTGGATGCTGTTTTACCATTGCTGTTATGTAGTAGGTCAGAAATTGTGTTTAGGCCGAGGTTAAGTTAATGGAAATAAGAAAAGCCCTGGAACATCGTCATGACAGAGTCGCAAATTGGCGCGGTGTAACGGCGTTGTATGCCTTAATCCCCCGGACATTCCTATAGCGGGATGTTAACTTTTAAATGACATTTTTGGGCTGTATTTCGCGCATGATGTGGAGTAGTTCTAGCTCCGTCCCAAACCGCGCTTTAGTTAGTTAGCTTTGATCGCATGAGCGAACGGATCAGGATTTTTTTCAGTAGTCTTCGGTCGAAGAGCTCTCACGTCCCTTGGGTCGATTTCCCATTGAAAAAGGCCAAAACGTTTTCGTTTCTAATCGATTGGTAGTGGCTTTCGAGCAAAGTAGCCAATGTATGTATTGTCTTGTAATTTTATAGACTTTCTCTCCTTCAAATTTATTCAAAATCCGATGTGTGTTAATGAGTGGGCATTGTGTGGGAGAAATAGTTTATCGGGCCAGAAATGTTTTCTGGGACTGTTATTTAACTTCATTAAGCTTCTGAAAGTTTCAATTTGATTTTGTTCTGTCGACTACGTGGCATGGTTTTGGAGCATGCCAATTCGATGTCTTTGCTGCAAGTTGCGCTTTTACAATTAAGTATTTTTCATAAAACGTATTTACTAAAACGTCAGGTTTAAAAATAAGAGGCCTCTCGAGGCGCTGATGGAGAAACAAAATCTCGGATGTTTCGGGACGACAGTCCCTTTATCAGGGAAACGGGCCCCACTAACGCGAGTTTTGTCTAATTACAGTTTTGTCCAGGGTTTATGGAGAAAGGAAGTCGGGTAAGAGGCTACTCACATATGTAGCCAAGCGTCTTCCTCTGGTGTCATAATTGCAGACATTGATCAAGGAGTCGCCCTGTTAAAATTAAAAAAAAGATAATGGTTAGA
Source organism: Pachyseris speciosa (assembly GCA_016490735.1). NCBI lineage: Eukaryota > Metazoa > Cnidaria > Anthozoa > Scleractinia > Pachyseridae > Pachyseris > Pachyseris speciosa. Next base: position 855,474 of record JAEMWC010000101.1, on the reverse strand, counting down.
CACCTTATTCAGAAAATTGATAGCTTGTTCAAGGCTCTCAGATATTTGGGGCAAGCGAAGAGCGAAACACGAAGAAACATGAGAGATAAGATCTGCTTGCAATCTGCCCCTAACCAAAATGTTTTAAAGTTGAGACAGTGTATTTGATCGATAAAAGACCAGAAGACGTTTATTAGAAACTGTCTACCTCACAGGATGAAAAACAAAGAGCGTTACGGGTACACGGAGATCGTTATAACTTTAAAATATTCGATATCTCCGTGTAAAAGACACTTCAGTAAATTTTTGAAGGTTTATTCGTCGAAGTCTGTTGATTTGGAGGGGGTGGGGTGGGGTAGGTCAGGGAAGTGGAAGTGGAAGGGAAGGGACGGGACGGGACGGGATACAAATGGATAACTTGGAGTTTATTCTGGTAGTTATTTTATAAGCGTCTTACCGGAGCAATGTTGATCTCTTTATTCAGTGTCAAATATT
>JAEMWC010000101.1:837500-847500 GCA_016490735.1 Pachyseris speciosa | reverse complement strand
TGAAGTGTGGGGGTTGAGTAGCGTTGTTCACCAAGGTAAAGATTCTCGATTAGTGGGCGTGGCCGCTCCTTTAGTTGCTACCACCACCTCACTAAGAGTAAATAACTACAGTTATGGAGGACACACTAATGACCTTCCACACGGTGATCAAATGCTCCAAGTGCCAGCTGCAGGAAGATTTCAGGCGAACAAGTCTGTTTATTAAATCGTTATTTGACACGGGTCTTGTATACCACTGGGATTGTCAAAACAGTACAGTATGTGGTGAGAATATTTCCTGTTTTAAAGGTCAAGATTTTAGATTTAAAGTGTTGAGGCTGGATCTGGGTTAAGAGCTACACTGACAGCTGGCATAACTGCCTGATCATACACACTCAAATCTCATGAAAAAATAAATGATGACTTTGAGGAGAAGTCTAGATATCCAAACAAATTTTCTCAACCAAAATCTTGAGAGATTAGGTTTCAACGAAGTAATGATATCTTGGTATTACCTTCCACATTCCTGGGATTATCATAATGTAGCTCCAGTATAACAACCTTTGGACTGTCAGGTTTTCCAATCGGAAATCCAGTGTGCTCTGGATAATAAAACGCCTAAAAAAATTAGAGGTCGTTGGTTAAGAATATAAACATACTGTACATCTACTCCACCTGAGTAGCAGCTCTTGGATAATGAAATGAAGCAACGAAAGAAACAAATATTGTATTCCACTTATCCATATTTCTTAGATTCTGGATTAGGGAAGAATTAACGGCTTCCGAATTTCGTATTAGCCAGAAGGGTAAACGGATTACTGGCTGCGAAATCAATAGGAACGTAGTAGAAACAGATCAGATTAGCAGCAGGTGACAGCTCATTAATAGGAGGGCAAATGCTCTTTCAAAAAATAACAATCTACTTGTAAACCTATATTCATATTTTCCAGTCGCGCGAGTTCGAGGACACCTTGCATAGAGTATCGAGTTCTCCTTCATGGCTACCAAAGCCTCAGTAAGAAAAGGAAAATTTCGCCTCTCGGAAAGTCTTGAAATGGTGTTCACTGTGTGTTTCTTACAAGTTAGCTACCTACGTTTCCCCCAAAACCCCAAGCAGCGATCACTGATACTCCTGCGCAGTTTTCGATTGCAGGAGGCATGTTAGGGCCATGACACTCTCCCGTGAAGTTCAAATAGTGTTCTGGGAAGTCATCACTGCATTCGTACAGCAACATATGGTGAACTATGCCCTCGTTGCCTGGCTGAATAACCGGCTCAAACTGAAAACGAACAGAAGCGATTTCAAACGTGGAAATTCAAACTTCTGGACTAGAGAGAGAGACAGTGAATAGTCGGATGTTGGCAGGCTATAAAGATAGAACTGTTCCGTCTGAGTTCCATAAATGGGTACCAATGTCACGTGACACGAGAATTATGTCATTAGTTCTCAGCTTTCGCCATCTTTCGCCAAAACGTCAGAATACCAGCAAAATGAAATTTTAAATAATCAAAATCAAATAGAGAAAAAGTGAAATGATGCAAAAATTTAATAGATACGACGATAAATACTGAAGTGTTTATGCTAATTAAAAATGAAAATTTGTATTTGTTATTTCCCAGAGTTCAATTATTGCTGCCGTAACAACATCAGGTTATACAAACAATGTAAAATCATATGACCCTGAAGATCGTCGTTCATTCAAGTCTATCTGTACAGGTTGCAACAAAGCCCGTAATCTGACAAGAATCATTGACTGCTGCTACTAACTACACATTAATTTGTATTGTAATTTTTATTTCAATTCCGGGCCCGCAGTAATTGGCGTAAGCTGTTGCGGTGTCCCTGCCTGTTTTGTACGATCTATATATTTGTTTTGTTTTGTTTTGTTAAGTTGGCGAAGCTAATTAAATACAATAACATAAATAAAATAAATGACATTAATATCAAATTGTTCCAAATTGTGGAATCAACCCCACCTCTGTCGTCAATGCCGTACCCAAGTTGAAATGTATTATATTTTTAATTTGCGTAGCAATCGCACTGAAAATAGAGACCATCAATGAGCACATGAGATAGGATATAAAGGTGGAGGGGTCGGCTCCGAATTGGTAACTTTATTCAGTAGCTAAACCTGGGCCGTGTAGAAGAAAAACCGTGTACACTCGGATACGTTTTATCCATCCAAAGGCACGTATTATGGAAAAGGACCAGGAGCACATCACTAGGACTAGACTATCTTTTCCGGCACAAAAGGGCAACGAGGATGGCAACGGCAACGAGAGCGCCACAAATTAAAATAATAGGTTTAATGAGTGAAACCAATGGCTCTGCACGTGCAGATACTTGGCATGTCATCGGGGCTCCTGCGAGAGACTGATATTCGCAGGAAATTCAATCTAAAAATAATTTGATCTGTGAAAACGCCATAATGGGAATACAGGGCAGTTGTAGGCTCCTGGTGATGGGCTCCTGAAAGGACTTAATACTTTTGCCTGCATTAAGAAGTGAAAATTTCAAACCCAAGCCATCGAGGGAGGTGGTGTGGAGAGAGAAATCCTACCTTGATAATATGGTGCGTTTCATTTTCTTTGGGCACTTCAAACGTTCTACACATGTAAGTGGTTCCTTTTTTTGGGATGACAGTCTAAAGAGAATAATTAAATACAGATAAATAGATAAACGAATAAATAAATAAATAGATAAATAAATAGGTAGAATAAGAGACCAATAACGAATGAATGAAAAAGGAAAGAAAGAACAGAGATGGTCAAATATTTAATACGCTGCATTGTTTTCAGTTTCTCAGTAATGAATCTGGTGATGGAGCAGTGTTCACTTGAGTGTCAAAAGTAATTCTCTTTTGCTTTGGTTTACCTTACTTCGCTCTGTGATTGGTTGGCAAAACTCGCGCAACTTTCTCAACCAATGAGAAGCAAAACAAAACCAATCGCGACTTGCACGCGCACATTTTCCCGCGCGTGGCGCCTTTTATATGTTATTGATCCGTATTCTGATTCATTCATTGCGCTGTTCGCGTCTGTTGTGATTGGTCATAGATTGCTTTGCATCATCACCATCACCATCATCACCATCATCATCATCACCATCATCATCATTGTAACTGCATTGCATGACATTCCCGAACATAATTTAATAATGGAACTTTGTTTCCTGTAATCAGTTAATGACGTTTTGTTTTCCTAAGCACGCAATCTATTATAGCAACGCCTTTATCGCAAGTTTAGTTAGCAGGCTCAAGTTGTCGGAGAGTTCAGATCACCTTGTTCGTATTAGTAGTTGTTGCACGAACATCGAGGTTCTTGGACAAGCTACGGCATAGCAGGACTGTTATGTAAGTTTTTAACATCTTCTCTTCTGCTAGAAAGCCAGTTTGCTGTTTCATGAAATTCATCGATTTATAGGAATTTTCTACGAAGTAGTTTTGAGTGCCTCATGGCGTAGATCATGTTGGTTAATTTAAGGCAGTGATTCTTGCACGTTGATCTCTCTGTATTCGCTATTATTTTAGCTTGATCTGTGATAGACATCCTTCGCCTAGTTATACATTGAATTTTGTAGTAATTTTGATCATATATACTGCTGAGAACACACGATTTTGTGAAAGAATGATCGGAATGTCGCGTTTCTTAGCTTTTTCTTTGTATTATTAATTTCAGTTTACGATATGATCTTGGAATAAACCTCAAGTGATTGTCCGTAAAATATATCTTGTTTATTGGTGCGTCGTTGTTTGGTTCTGGTGTTTCGATCGCCGCTACAATCATCATCACCATCATCACCATCACCATCACCATCACCACCACCATCACCATCACCATCACCCCACCATCACCATCACCATCACCATCACCATCACCATCACCATCACCATCACCATCACCATCACCATCACCATCACCATCACCATCACCATCATCATCATCATCATCATCATCGTCATCACCTCTAGAACCAAACGGATTTTATTTCTATTCTCAATTATTAGTAACATAGGATATGCAGTTTCAATCGTATAAGGATGTACCATTATCATCACATTACCTTGTTATGCATAAAGTCAAAGAATTTGGTATCAGCTGGCAAGGTCGATCCTGTTTTAGCACTGTTTAACAGGGACAGACTTTTTGCTCCCCTGTTTGACTGACTGTGCTGTGGAATGGCATCTTCTGATGAAGGGTCGTTTGGGTGATAAGCGTAGATAACCTTGGCTGTTCCCGGCTGCAAGAAACAAGTCGTCATATGATCATCATCGTCATCCCCTTGTCCTACCCACAAACATGGAGTAAACGTGGGGTAGGACAAGATTATTGGTAAGGAATTTCTTATCTCTCTAACCTCACTCGGGCTGGATCTGACCGAAGGTAAGAGCGCAAAGGCATCAAATGGCAAGGCCCAAGTCCAGCAATCAATTCTACAATTCTGGCAAAAAAATACTCCTTTGTAATACGGTCTTATAAGTTCTAATAAAGTTCTTTGTTCTTAATATCCATACTAGCACCCTCCCCCTCCCCGGGACAATGTTGATAGGGACTGAAACGAAAGAAAATGGACAAAGACTACTGCAAGGTTGATACAACTTAATATATTTGAAAACAATATTTTGGCTGGCCAAACCAGCCTTGTTCAGGTTTAGATGTTACTAAATTATAAAAATGAAATTACAATCTTATATTATGGAGGATGTTGCAATACATAGGAGGGCCGGAAATAACGTTTACAAGATGATGCAAAGAATGTGAGGAGTGGATTAATTCAAGTGGGATAAGTTGCATATCAGTGTGGCAGTGGTTAGGATTTGAGAGAAAATTTTCGGAAACAGTGGTAGGTTTGGATTTAATGTTAGTTTTGTCGACTGGGCGTCTATGTTCATTGAATCCGTCTTTGAGACGTCACTTAGTTTCACCTATGTATTATAAATGGTAGCGGTTACACTGTATCATGTAGATTAAATTTTTGGTGTTACAGGTTAGGGTGTAGACAAAAGCTGGGCCAGGGCCCATTGGCTAGCCAATGGGCCTTGGCCCAGGTTGTAGCTGGTATTGACACATTTTCATTCAGTCTGCGAACTGGCCAACAGTGAGCTGGCGCAACATGCTTTAAATCTAGGCCAGCCAGGCACGTATGTCAAAGAAATTTGACGTGATACAGAGTGTTCACTGTATCTTTGGCTCTGTAAGCGGTAACCGGTAAAACGATGACGCTAAACTAGCTAACCGTATTTCAATTTTCGTAAACTGCTAAAAACTCAAGAACAACTCATATTGTTGAAGCCAAAAATTACATACCTAATCGCTCGCTCACGAGAGCGCACATTCAAACCCAGACACGTCTTCGTGGCGCTGACAATGGTCTTGTGGTTAATATCTGTTACTTAACATTCAGTTTCGGTTCAACCTCAACTGCAAAATTACATGGTGTCTTTTTTAAGAGTGTGCGAATACGGCACCGAATTCTCTGTGTTAACTGGTTCTAAATGGCCTACACGACTCCGGAATACGTGGTCTGGTTTTCTCGCCTAGTTATAACATTGCTCTCACGAGTATGTCTTTGAGTGGACGCCCCTTTCTGTATGATATTAGATAACTCAGCTATTCAGGATTATTATAACTGGTCATTTTTATAATATTTTTAATATAATATATTTTTTAATAGTTATTAGGGTAGCCCGTGGGGTACCCCACGGACCCTGGCCCAGGTTTTGTCTACACTGACTACAGGTTCAGGTGTGTGAAGTGATGTTACGGGTTGCGACTGTGGAATAAAATGTACAGTGTTTAAGACCGTGAGTAATGTAAGGACAAGAGACGCAATCTTGTCCACAGCGGAAAGAGCCTGGTGGTAAATTAGTGCTATTAGGAGCCGTGACAGCGGGTAGTTGTGCTTTAACTAACATGTCCTGAGGGTTAGAAGTGCGTCTGTAAGCGACGATAGGTGGGTGTTTAAATATGTCCCTGCAACGGTTGGAAGAAAGTAATAATATGTTAAAATGTTTGCGTAATACATTAGAAAAGTGAGGAAGTGCTGGGTTATATGTAACGGCTAAAGGTATGCGGTTAATGAAATCGGGACGGTCACTCTGCAGATGAACTAAGAAGGTATTGGTGTTTGTCTGTAGGCTTATAGTGTATAGGTCAGTTTATATAGTGCCGTTATGTAGAGAAACTATACCAAGAAAAGAAACGTTGGTTAATGAGTGACTACTAGTGAACTTAATAGTGGGACGAATATTATTGAGATAATCGATGAATATTTTAAGATGATCTACACTTAAGGTGATTAACATTGCATTGGGTGGGGGGGGGGGTTACAGCTGTAAAGAGATCTATTCTTTGACGTAGGGTTTTTCTTTGTGTCCCAAAAATTCCTACCACCATTGTATAGAGTGCAGTGGACTGACACACCTCGATCTTGTTGTCTTGTGAGTCGCATGTGTCAAACTTTCTTTTGAACGTCATTGTGGTTTTTCCATTGTCTTCCGTCAGCGAAATCAGTTCGTAGTCTTGCTGCGAGTCTTTCTTTGGCACAGTGTAGCCATCTGCATGTCGATCCTACAACGCAATGTGGTAAAAAGTATGTGAGTGTGAGTCATTATTTTAACATACTTTGGAATTAGTCATTTACATGCAGACTAATTTGGCAAAAAGGTATCAATGAAAAACAAGCACGAATCATAATCATGTTTGCACTGCCATCATTAACTGTACATAAAATAAGAACTGAGAAAAGAGGATGACGACATTGTCATGGAGACTTTTGCGTCGTTACGTACAGAGCTAAGTAGGTATCTTAACTGCCAAAATGTTTTGAATTCCCAGAACGCCAAAGAAAATATATCATGGTATTTTTTCGAGCCGTAATCCACAAGGGAAGAACTTGAAAAAGATGGTCAGTTTTTTTCTGTATGTAATAAATTTCATCATTGCCATCCATAGGCATAACTGTATAGTAACCCAAATTGGCCGATTACCTTATTATAGGAAATTAAGTCTTCATGAAATTAGCGCGAATTTTACAAATTCGCACAACTTAATGAGTCGCGTTAATTTTCGCGCCATTAATTAAGTATCGACTTAATTTCCGCGACCTTAATTTCCATTACTTTCGCCTCAAATTTTCAATAAACTCTAGACATTCTTGACTACTAGGAAACAGTTTCTGATAGAGGAAAAAGCATCATTTTATCAGGGTGGAGATTCGCCGGTATCATACATCCATGGAAAACTGGATGGATCAGTTCGGTCCAACAGGAAAAGTTTCGGAAAGTAAGCTCCACCTTTCGAGCTGGACCATATTTTTGGAAACTCCGTCTGGAAATTTTGGTTGAATGGATCGCGCCCATGGACACCGTAATTGAATGCTCGAAGTAGCCAGATTCCTTCGATTAACTCCTACGTTTAGGGACAATTCCACGAACATTATTTGCATTGCGGATTCGTACACTTGTTTGTTCCTGTTCTCTCAACAAATTCTGTTTCTTTGTGTTCGCGTTAATTTCTCTTAGTTTGAAATATTATCACTCTTTGGCGTTAATTTCCTTTATTGGAAAGTAATTTTCCTTCAATTTGCGATAATTTTAGGCCCTGTTTACATGGGGGCAGGTAGTCCTGTCCGAACTCCTTCTTACTCCGCCCTTCATAGGGTGGGGCAGGAGAAGAGAGAGTCCTGTACAAATTGCAGGCGCATGTTCAGAACGAGCCAATCAAATTAAACTAGGCATCAGCCTTATATAAATATTCGTAAACCAAAAGGTTCAGTAGCTGCGTGGCACAGTAAACAGTAAAAAGTTTTAAATAGTATTAACGCAGTGCCAAATTAAAAACAAAGTTTATAGCAGACGTTTCGGGCCTAGCCCTTCCTCAGTGCTAAGTTGAGTTTTGAATGGGACACGTAATTGAATAAGTCAACAGTTGTACGCGCGACTCTAACGGATAGGTAAGAGCGCGCGCGTAGAGCTATTTAAAAAATAAAATCCACGTTCAGTCCATGCGGCCTAAGAGTGCCAAGATGAAAAATTAGGCGCATTTCGTCACGGCGTCTGGCATTGTTAGTACCCCTGCATTGTTTCACGCAGCGGACCTCCATGTCACTTAGACATGAATTAATATTAATTAATACTATTTAAAACTTTTTACTGTTTACTGTGCCACGCAGCTACTGAACCTTTTGGTTTACGAATATTTATTTCAATCAACACCGCTGCGACTTTAGACCACTATGAATGGAACAACTAAAAAGATCATTGCCGACATACGCCACGAGCTTCAACGGAAACTGCGTCCATTTCCAGATGAAGTGGCTGACATTGCGAGGTCCTTGGCTTACTACACCTTCAACAAAACTAGACTCTCCAGCCACGTCAACTTTATTGGCCGCTGTCTTCGCCGAAAGGTAATTCCTCGTGGTTTCCGTATCAAATTTAATCCAGCACGTATCAACCAGCAGTACGTAAATAACGTCACGTCTAGAGTTCAACGTTGTTCCCGACAACTAATGCAAACAACTGTGCGCTCTATGACATCTAAACTTACGACAATTTCTGCTAATATGATTACCTCTTGTGAAGCTTTACGAACGAAGTGTTCCCCCTCGGTTTTTCATGAAATCAGACATCTAATCCATGAATTGAACTCTCGATTACATCTTCAGTTGATCTCCGATAAGAACAGGAAGCTGATTCGCTTAGGTTGTCCTGGTTTTGGTGTCCTTAACAACCCCGCTGGGACGAACGCGTATATCGCTGCTGCCAATAGTAACTCCTCCAATGACGACACGACCAAGAAACTCGTTGTTACTATTCCAGCTGACATGCAACTAACGGAAGCTGAAACATCAGTATTGAGTAAAGGACTAACTTTTGTGCCTCTTAATGCAAGATCAGACGAGTTTCAGGCCAAATCAGACTGCGCGCAATTTTTCCGCAGACTAAGACTGAAAGCACATTTTCATGGTCGTGAAACAGAGGGTGATAAATCAGAGGATGATCCTTTTACCAAATTCCGACCCAAAGTCTCTTCTTGGACACCCCCGGAAGGTCGATTTTCATCTCTTGACCACTATATTGATAAATGTTGTCGAGCGATAAACCACATGGATTTTCCAAAAAAAAAGCAAATTCAGCAACCTGTCCTCGGAAGAGAAATCAGCCTTACTTAGCCTCCAGAGGCGTGACGATATCATCATCAAACCTGCTGACAAGGGTGGTGCAGTAGTCGTTTGGTTACGCCAACTTTATTTAGACGAGGCTATGAGACAACTCTCCGACCAAAGGTTTTACGAGAAGCTTGGTAGTAACCCGCTTATTGACGACCAACAACAGGTGAAATCAACGATCGCTGAGATGATCAACAACAAGGAGCTACCCATCAGCTAACAACCTGGTTGTCACTACTCCGAGGACGTCTACTTTTTATCTCTGTTACCAAGATTCACAAGCCTGGTAATCCGGGTCGGCCGATTGTTTCAGCATGCAGCTGCCCGACAGAAAATATCGCCGCGTACCTTGACGAGATAACTGCACCCTGGTTTGCAACCTTCAAACGTACGTCAAGGACACGAAACACGCTCTCCAGATCTTTGATGAGTTCCGCTTCGGTGATGGAGAGCGTTTCCTTTTCACTATGGATATTAAGTCCCTCTATACAGTCATCCCTAACTATGATGGTCTCCGTGCCCTTGCACATTTCCTTGACAAGAGAGAAATCCAAGAACCTTCAACCGCCACACTAACACGCCTTGCTGAGCTCGTCTTAACACTCAATGCTTTCAGTTTCAATGGCGACCACTACAGACAGGTTAGTGGTGTCGCAATGGGCAGCAAAATGGGCCCAAATTACGCCTGTTTGTTTGTTGGTTTCGTTGAAGACCAAATGATAAACCAATACAGTGGCTTTATCCCTCAGCTATATCGACGATACATCGATGATGTGGTTGGCGTTGCCTATTGTACTCGGGAAGACCTCGACAACTTCGTAGAGTACATTTCCAACTTTCATCCAGCTC
>JAEMWC010000101.1:830000-832500 GCA_016490735.1 Pachyseris speciosa | reverse complement strand
CTGGACTATATCATTCAGAAGATAATAGGCTAACAAAGTGTGTAAGGCTTTTTCGATATTCCGATTGGTTCCTGAGAAAATGCATTGTAAAGTTGGCCAATAGAATTTTGTTCCATGCGTGTCACTCGCTTTAGACTACGAGCAGTCCCTTAGCCAGCGTCGAAGACGTAATATAACCCGGTTAGTTACGTCTGCGAAGCAGCGCCGAATTCTTTGTTCTGTGCACCAGAATTTGAGTACGCGCTATGATTGGCCCGTCAACAAAAGCCTTTTGTTGACAGGCCAATCGTAACGCGTACACAGAACAAAATTCAGGACAAGGAATTCGGCGCTGCTTCGTAGACGTTACTAGGGACTTTAAGCATCGACGACATGAACGGCAACGTGAGATTCTGAGGGAAAACCCAAGTGACGCATTGCGCATGTCTGGCGGAAAATATCTAGACGTTCTGCTCCGGAGCCCGACGTGAGAAAGCTTCGTTTGGAGTTGCTTGAAAACGTGAGTAGCATTTCACATATTTAGCTCTATGTTTGCCCAAACTTTGATAATTCGAATATGGAATGATACTTGAGAATACCGTAGGAAGAGTATGCATCGAGTTGTTGCCTTCTTTTTTCGCCAATCTATAAGCTTAAACAACTTCATCAGTCGCCTGTTTCAAAACAGAAAGATAGTGACGATGCCTCCAAAATTAGAAATTATTTGCGAGTATTAATCGATATTCCTCACTCATATTACTTTTTCTTATTCAAAATAAGACATTTTAGAGCTGTCAATTTACACATAACCTGGAGAAAAATGACCAGTCTGTGCTGCTCAAAAATAGCATCCAAATCTCTGTATCATATCGTAGTTTTCTAGGTCGAAATGGTCTTACGAGTCGTAGGGTATATCCAGGTTTGTTGACGGGTTCAAGTCGTACAACAGTAAAAACTCTTCATCAGTTATGTCATTATTAAAGTGGCTGAACATTAATTGATTTCTGACTTCTTTTTAGTGAAGGCATATTCAATCCTCTTTCAAGGAAAGTTGGCGTTTAGTACGTTGTACTATGCCTGCTTAACTGCTTCAAATTTCGCAACCGCGTCCTCACCCCAGTCTTTTCTCGGTTTCTCCGTCGCCGTTGCCGTTCCCGTCGTCGATGCTTTAAAAAGTCCTTACCAGGGTTACATGTAGATTACTTTTGCAAGAAAAAATGGCCGCGCGCGAAATCTGGCTTCGCGTGCGGCCATTTTTTCTTGCGCCGGTTTTGTTTCAGCCTCGCACTCGACGAACTAGCTGCTCGTAGTCTACATGCGCTTGGATGCAACGGGAAAAATATTTCGAATTTTGTCACAGCGCCACACACCTTGGTGCGGTAACGTATAAGGGGAGGAGCGTTGCGTGACCACACTAAAGACGGCTGCGAGGGAGACTACAACCTAGAGCCCGGGAGGAAAACAAAGCTTCACAGCAGCCCTCATCACAGACATCACAGCAAGTGTGAGGAATTATCACGCACTTTTAGTCTTGAACTGTATTTAATATTGTAAAAGGAAATCACTCACAGGAAATATAATACTAAATAGCCTGTTCCGTGTTTATGTTCACAGATCATTAAATACACGTCTTTTTCTAACGTCAGTATTGTAGGTCGTGAGAAAAAGATTTTTTCCTTTGTCAAACCAAAACTGTATCCATAACACAAAAGATCACAAAACTGACCGTCAGTAAAAACATCAAACATGCTATTCAGAAACGCATTTACTCGCCATCAAATCAGTCCTCCAAATCGCAGTAAGTCTACTCCAACAAGCTCAGCAAATTGGTCGAAACCCAGCGATGAAAAGCGCCAAACATGAACAAATCTAAGCAGGTCCGCCTTGAACCTCATTTCAAATGCTACATACTGTAACTGATATAACAGGTATAAAACAACGCTGCGAAGTGGCTACAGGCTACATGCGGCTGTCGTCTTTTCAACAGCAGCGGACAGATACAGCAGCGTATTAAACACGATCGCATGTGTGTAGTTTGATCAGGTTCGCTGATTCAGATGAAAAAGATCGATTCGCGCTGCATTGTACGGTGAAGTTAACTAGAAATACGGTGAAATAGGACTCCTCTACTCCTGTGGCCAACATTAGCCTTCTTCAGGTTTATTGAAGGAAAACGCGAGTTTACATGGTATTTATATTTACCGGAAATGACATGAAATAACGACGTGATGTATCAAAGCTACAGGAAAATAACAAGGAAACTAAAATGATCTAAGTTAATAATACAGAAAAAGAGTGAGAATAAAGCCAAACAACAACGTCTTAATTGTACCTTGAACATTTAAAGGCCCATTATCACCCTTGATCCAACGCGGTCGTTTGTTTTTGTTTTGAAATCGCGCTATTGTTAAATGAGGCCTCTGATTAGTCAATTATTTTTATCGCGCTTTTGATCTGGTTCATCACGCCGAGTTGTCGCTCTTCCCCGGTTTCGCAAAGCAAATGGCTACAAATTCATCTG
>JAEMWC010000101.1:822500-825000 GCA_016490735.1 Pachyseris speciosa | reverse complement strand
ACATAAATACATAAATACATAAATAATGACCGGTCCCTTAGATGGTTGTTTTGTTTTGTTTGAGCGGTTTTCGTCGGGTTTGTTTACGTATAGATTAAGTAATACTGAAATTCCTTGAATTAAGACCCACAGAAAAACAGACACTAAGCTTTCCTGAATGAAAAAATATTCAGATAAGCCTGAGTTTATTCCTGAAAAGTAAACGCGTTGAATGTAATTTTTACCTCGAGTAAATCTACACGAAGACGAAGCAAGCGAAGACGAGGACAATTTACTTGAATGGAACTGAGCATGTTTTTCGCAAATTTCGCTAGACGTTGCTTGGAATACAAAAAAATGGTGAATTAAATATAAAGTACGGTATAAATTCACATTCAAACCAGCACTTTTTTGAAAGATAGACTCCCAGAAGCGCTCAAACATTTCGCAAAATTATTGTGATGATTCGCAGTGAAAGCACATGTCTCTTCGCCACCACTTGCCCTTGAAGAGAGATTTCTTCGCTGTGAACTAACCGATTTCTATTGTTTAAGCTGTCGAGTGTTCCGTGGATCTTGTTATTTTGATTTACACTTTTAAAAAGTTGTCTTTTCCTTCTCAGAACGGCATACTCGGCTGCTAGAAGCCATTTTGCACTGATTTTGATGTGAAAGCAAGAATGTTACCCGGCAAAACCTTGCGCGCCTAGTTTCATCAAATCAGGAACACATTTCTTACATTTTTGAGATTCCTTGTATATATTTTCGCGGGGAGTCCTAGAGTGCCTCCTCGGGTTTTGACCTTTGCGGGGCAATGATCCTGATACCACTCGAACAATTGTACACCAGACGAGGTTCCATTAGAAAAGCTGGTGAGGCATTTCTTATTTAGTTAGGTAAAACATTAGAACCTGCAGGCCTTAACAAACGCGATGAAATGTTATGTTCAGTTTTTCTGGTTTTATTCTCACTCTTTTTCTGTATTATTAACTTAGATCATTTTAGTTTCCTTGTTATTTTCCTGTAGTTTTGACACATCACGTAGTTATTTCATGTCATTTCCGGTAAATATAAATACCATCTAAACTCGCGTTTTCCTTCAGTAAACCTGAATAAGGTTAGTGTTGGCCAGCCGAAATATCGCATTTACGCCTTTACACGTTCTTTGACCAGTCCTCGCAGTATTTTCTTATATTTTACTATTTTTTAACTGGTAACTGTAACTGTAACTGTACTTAATTATCCTCTCCCCATCAGGGGCTTTTTTTACAACACTGGCCGGGGAACTTCTCACCGGACTGCTTGCAAGGCAATAAATATAGTTGTGATCCAACTACGTTGTGATCCAACGTAGAGGAAGTTTGATCGTTCACGATTTTTGAAGTGGTTTTCATAATCTTAAAGAGTTCTACCCTGCGAGCAGAGTCTTCGATCTCTTTTCTAGGAAGTATAATAATTAAAATGTTTATGATTGTTAAGCAATAGCATCACCTTGTCCCGCTTGTCACGGAAAAATTATAAGATAGACCTAAAATACTGACTGATACCTTAAAGTAGGGTTTACCGTCCTTCACCCAACCAATCACAATGTCGGCCCCTATCATCTTCCCTTGTCCAGTGGAGATGCCAAATCCGATCCATCCTGTTGTCTTGGCCTCGACAGTAAACGTAATTTCCTTTTTTGCAGTACTAACATTCCAGAATAGTTTCACATTCTGGTCCTCATCCAGAGGGGCAAAGAATGAATGTTTTGAAACAAGATCGGCTGCGAAAACCTGCAGTGTAAGTACATGAAGAAAGAAGATGCTGCTGAGAGCGGACGAGATCATGATGCTCGAACCTGCGTAGCTGGTGATATTGTAAGCCCTCGGAGTAAGGAGCCGTTAAAAGCGAGCTGCGAAGCCCGCGAGGAGAATGGGGAGGAGGCGTGATGTGCCAATTTCTACCTTGATATCACTTTACTTCCTTGACTTTTTCTACCTGTCAATGTACTACCGTGATGTGACTTCTTCTTCCATGATATCATTTTACTTCCGTGATGTGACTTTTTCTTTACCGGCTGGGCACGCTTTGTTGGTTGAGGTGGCTAAACGATCAAACCTTTGTTCATTACGTGAAATCAGGTTGGATGAAAATGTTTGATCTAGATCAACCATGGAAAACCATTTCAATGCAATGTTGAGAGAGGCGGCTAAACGGTCAGACATGCTCGTCCAACACGATGTTGGATGAAAATGTTTGATCGTTTAGCCGGGGCTTAAGAGTGTCCGGATGTTACAATGTATCACCGTCACCGGAGATGACAACTATATATTCCGGCGTTGCTAAAACGATGGTGAGGGTGAGCACGATGGTGGGTCAACGGAACTAAATAAACAAATAATTAATCTGAAAAATCTGTTGTCTGCGTAAAACATGGAACAGTAAATAATGCAAATTGTCCGAACCTATAGCTTTTAATCTGTTTTGCTGAAACGTTTTTATCACTACCTACGATGGTCATACATACTGTAAATTGTAAC
>JAEMWC010000101.1:777500-812500 GCA_016490735.1 Pachyseris speciosa | reverse complement strand
CCTTCTCAACTCCACAAGGAGAGTCTTTATGTGTTACGGTGTGACGTTCTCGCAGCCCACGAAGGTACTCTTTCGTCCAGCGGTTCCAAATCGCATCCTTGCATTTCCTGAGGTATTTTGCTCGCCGTCTGAGTTGTGGGTTGTCTTCATGGTAGGCCTCCCTCTCAGGTAGAATATTTGGTTGGCTGAACAGCATTGAATACGGTGTCAAGACTGGTAATTGTGCATCATCTTCAACATAGGACAGTGGCCGACCATTCAAGGCTATTTCCACATCCAGAAAGAATTCTTTCAGCTCATCAAAGGTTAGATAGGCTTTGCCGATAGTTTTCCTCATTGCTGTTTTGACCAGCCCTATCATGCGCTCGAACTGGCCTCCCCACCAGGGGGCTCGGCTAAGGTTGAACTTCCATGTGATTTGGTGACGTGCAAGGAAATCGTTTAGTTTCTCGTCGTTCTGAACTTGCTTAATCCACGCCGCGGCTCCAATGAAAGTACTGCCGTTGTCTGAATAGATCGTACTTGGTCTGCCACGCCTTGCTATTAATCCCTTTAGGCTTACAAGGAATTCACTGGTCTCCAAACTTCTCGCCAGGTCAAGGTACAGTGCCCTCGTCAAACTGCAGGCATACAGGATAAGGTAGGCTTTTCCTTCGCGTTTTTCAGTAGCTTTAAACTTGATTGGGCCAGCATAGTCGACCCCCACAACTTGAAAGGGAATTGATCCTTCGGTTCGATCTCGCGGCAGTAATCCAGGAGGTGTTACAGTAAGGGCTGTGGCCTGGAATCGTTTGCATCCTGGGCATTTTTTCACGATTTGCTTCACTAGTCGTCTTAGGCGCGGGACCCAGTGCCGTTCACGTACTTTCGCCATTGTCAACTGCGTTCCTCCGTGTAGAGTAGATTCATGCGCTTCTTCCACGAACTTCTCTGTGTAGACTGCTGTATCTGGCAGATATACTGGGTAGACGGAGTCCTTCCCCGGCATTCAAGGAGTTGTTGGTCGTTTAGCTGTAAGTTTAGCTGCGAGCGGTCGTTCTCATAATTCTTCGAATTCACGCCTTCCCGATGCGCTCTCTTCTCCCAGAATCTTCGTTGAATGCTCAGTTCTTCGGTGGTTAGTGGCCCTGTTTTTCTTTCACAAGGTGGATGCCGTGTGTTATCGACAAATCTCGCAACCCACCCGCCAATGCGCTACACGCGCCAGAGGCCATACTTGTTAAGGACTGCATCAAATCCATCCACCTCTTGATCGGTAGCGAGCTTGAATATCTCTCGTACCGTCTTTGCTTCAGCCAGTGTTTCAGCAGTGGCGGTTGTGGTTATGTCGACTGGCCAAGCACTTGGGTGTGACAGCCATTTTGGTCCATGCCACCAGAGGTCGTCGTCTTGTGCTACAGGTCCCCCACGACTTAGCCTGCGAACGCAGACGTATTTCCGGTTGTCGTTTCTCTCCGCCCGAAAAGTAACGTCTGCGAGCTCGAGCCGCAAAACGATTTCTGTGACGTAAAATCTTCAGCCAATCACAGTTTAGCTCTTAAAAATCCAGAACCAACGCGCGCGCGATAGTCATGTTTTCTCGTGGACAAAAAATGGCCGACACAATGGAACACGCGTTCAGGAAGGTTTGCGATGTTTTTGGATTTGACGGTTTGAATACGCATCAAAGGGAGTCCATTAAGTACATTGTTAAAGAAAAGAAGGATATTTTTGTTAATCTACCAACGGGTTTCGGAAAGTCGCTGATTTATCAGGCTTTGCCGTTAGTTTACTCGTGCCTGCCTGAGTCAACTGACCAGAAGAATATTATCGTCGTGATTTCTCCGCTTAACAGCCTCATAAAAGATCAAGTGCTACGCCTGAATTCCCTGGGAATTACTGCCATATCTTTGGCTGAAATAGCCACTGACAAACAAACAAAAGAAGTCAATAATGGGGATTACTCAATTGTCTTTGGATCGCCTGAACTGTGGCTTGGAGATGAGAAATGGAGGAAAATGGCAATGAGCGAATTATATCGCAAATCTGTAAGGGCAGTTGCTGTTGACGAAATGGGAAATAAATGACAGGCCTGCACGGACTCCTTCAGTGTGGTTTTTGCGGTTGCCTCGCATTAGAGCCTAAAAAGTCTATTTTTGCTCTGACGAGTGTCTTTGAGAGTTTTACCTCTGTTGTATGATATTATCGGAGTTTTAGGATAGATCGTTCTCAGCAGTGGCTGATTTTGTATAAATCTCCAGTGTTCCATCAATATCTGTTTAAGGTTTTTAACTCCTGTGTGGTACGTGTTTTTTCTTTTGTTTTAGAGCCGATCATCTAGAGGCAAAGTTGACCCCTGACAGACACCTTTCTATTATATATATTTTTGGAAGGCCGCGCGCTCTCAGGCGTTGTTTGAATTTCACAAGGCTCTCTTCAAATGTTGTTTTCGAAGAGTTAGTTCTAAGCATCTTATTGCTTCGCCTGTAATGAAACAATTTTTCACGCCTGGGGGTGGCATTAAATGAAGTGTATATATTTATTTCCCACCATGATACTGACGAAATCCAGGACTCGCAATGTTCTTGGTGGTTTCAGTTGTTGATTTCGCAACATGCAAAGCAGTAGCGCTCGCACGGGGATTTCCAAAATCCAGACTTTTTTTCGACACCGGTGTGTGGCTGTCATCTTTCGCCATCCTTTTAACACGAAGGGGCAAACTACTGCCGAAATCATGCTTGATTTCTCCGCTAATTTCGTCCACCTTTTGTAGGGCATTCTTGAATCGCACTAGACGATTATGGCACTGCGTCCGACAAATGGCCTGTTTTTCAGAGTCGACGTAAACCAGGTAAACGCAAAGATCAACATTTGTCAGGAAAAACCAAAGAACTTATATCAACACTACTTTGCCAAACACAAGAATCTTCTCCTTAGCTGAAGGAAACGTCCTTTTACAAAGAATGCACCATTCGCCGTCGTGGGAAATCTTCTTGGGAGTTTCATTCATTTTTGTCGAGAATCTCGCCTGCACATTCCAGACACGAAAGAGCGCGTACTCGCGCGAGAGTAACTCGTGTATGGCACCTATCGTTTAATCTGATTGGTCCACTACCAAACAAAAGATTTTACGTCACAGAAATCGTTTTGCGGCTCGAGCTCGCAGACGTTACTTTTCGGGCGGAGAGAAACGACAACCGGAAATACGTCTGCGTTCGCAGGCTACCACGACTCCCCAGGTCTGCTGGATTTTCTTTGGTTGGCACATATCTCCACGTTATCCAATTCTTGTCTTGGATTTTGCGCACCCGGTTGTGCACAAACTGCTTGTAGTCACCTTCTCCTCTTATCCAGTGGAGCGCAACTGTACTGTCAGACCAACAGTAGACTTGGTCAACAGGATAGCCTTCCAGGGCTTCTTTCACGTTATTGGCCAAATTAGTTGCCATGTGACAGGCGACCAACAATGGCGTAGGTCGCTTCCTTCAACCGTCCGCCGCTTTTGAACATTTTGGGGAGCAGCGAATGGCGAATACTCTCGAAAGGTTTTTAAACAAACGAAGAAACAGATCTTCAACCTCATCTGACGAATCTCGGGAGTCCCGGAAGCAAAGAAGCCGAAAAATCTGTTATTAGTTGAGGAACACGCGGAGAACGCCATTGCCAGGGAACCCGAGAAAGACGAGATCTTAACGGCGCTAGATATGTCCGCAGACGTCGCTAGTAAACTCCAAGAAATTTTGCAGAAGCTCGAAAAACTGGATGACATCGAAAGTTCCCTACGAAAGATTGAAAATAACCTTCAAAACCTTGAACGTAGAACGGAACGATTGGAAGCTTTTCACTCTTCGGCCAAAGGCGAAATCATTGAGATGCAGAAAGGCATCAGCAGTCATGACAAGGACCTTGAGGAACTAAAGACGAAAGAAGCAGAATGTGACAAGAACTTGGTAATATTAAGAGATAAACTAAAGGAACAGGAAGACAAGTTAGCAGACCTACACATGAAGAATCTCTACTTGGAGGCTTACTCGCGCCGTGAAAACATAAAATTCATAAACCTTGCGGAGAAGTCAACAACGGCACATCAGGAGGACACTGAGGAAGTGCTAAGGTGCTTTTTGGAGCAAGATCTTGGTTTTGCAGATGCGAGGAATGTGGAAATACAGCGTGTTCATCGTACGGGCAGGTTCAAGGAGGGTGAAACACGTCCAATTCTAGCACGCTTCCTCCGATATCAGGACTGTGAACACATATTAGCACGGAGCCGCCGACTTAAATGAACTGGTTATCAGATGTTTAGGGATCTACCCGCCGAGATCATTGAAAAACGGAGACCTCAAGTAGAGACTTTGAAAAGAGCAAGACGGAGTGGATTACCAGCAAACTTTAGCGCCTCTAAACCAGATAAGTTATACATTAAGGGTAAATTATGGCCTGTGGGTAAAGAATTCGTAGCTTGAGGTCACAAAAGCTTTTGCTCTCCACCTTTTCCGCCTGAAAAATTTCTTTAGTTTGTTTAATGTGGGCTGCTTTCCAGATTTTTGTTTTGTTTTTTATTTTAACCAAAGAGACTGTGGCGGATGGACGGTTTCCTCTGTGGAAATGATCGCCTACAATTTTTTGTTCTACGTTGGATACCTCTCAACCCTTTGTCTTGATAAGTTTTGTTGCGTGTTTTGTATTTAGCTTTGTTTTGTGTGTGTTTCTTCAGTATACACGTCACCCTTTTGGGACCGCATTTATGCATAGATGGCCGTCACTAGGTCTTAAAAGAAATGTAGTGACGTGGATCTTAAAATAGCTTCTATTAATGTTCGGGAACTAGGGGACAAGACCAAAAGGAGAGAGATGTTCAATTGGCTGCGTTCCAAAAATATGTCAGTTTATTTTATTCAGGAGGCGCACTGCACCAAGGAAAATATGAACGATTGGCGAGCAGAGTGGGGCTACCAAGCGCTATTCAGTTGCTGTTCAACCGAAAAAGCGGGTGTTGCCATTTTATTTAACAACAATTTCTGCTTTCAAATTACCGCCACGCATGTTGACCCCGAGGGCCGTTTTCTTATTTGTGATTTGTCAACCAGTGGTAAGTGCTTCACACTCGTGAACATTTACGCACCGAATAATGATCATCCAAACTTCTTTATTAATGTATCCGAACAATTGAAAAAATTTAATTGCGATGAAATAATTTTTGGCGGTGACTTCAATCTTGTTCTTGATATTGCTAAAGATAAGAAAGGCGGCCTTGCCCGAACTCATCAAAAAGCACGAGATGTTGTCTGTGAACTCTGTGAGCACCTAGACCTTACAGATGTGTGGCGGGCTATGAATCCTGACCAAAATAGATACACGTGGAGACAAAAAAACCCTGAAGTTCAGTGTAGGCTTGATTTTTTTCTTATCAGTCAAAGCACCCTCTGTAATACTTTTTGTGCCGGTATAATACCTGGCTATAAAACTGATCACTCGATGATCACTTTACAAATCTCAGTACACTCCAATGCTCGCGGTAAAGGTTTTTGGAAACTAAATACTTCTTTCCTTTCTGAGATTGAATATATAAACTGCATTAAATTAGCTATTCAACGAACGAAAAATGAATACGCTGGTGATATTTCAGTATCTCCCAGCCTTTAATGGGAAACGGTCAAATTGAAAGTGAGGGAAGAATCTCTGAAATACGGAGCGAGAAAAAAAAAGAAAATTATAAGGAGAGAAGAGAAGACTGAGAAGATGATCTCCGATTTATAAGGAGAGAAGAGAAGACTGAGAAGATGATCTCCGATTTGGAAATAAATCTCAGTAGCACTAATGTTAAGGAAAATGAAAGGACTGAATTATGGACAGATCTCGAGATCAAAAGGCGTGAACTGGAGGAAGTAATTGAATACCGAACAAAAGGGGCAATCTTGAGATCCAAATCCCAATGGTATAATGAAGGTGAAAAGAACACCAAATATTTTCTTAATCTTGAAAAACGCCATTGCAAGCAAGGAACAATAACGCAGCTTAAAACAAGCGACACGACCTACGCGCATACAGACAAGGACATTTTAGAAGAATGTGAATCTTTCTATAAGAATCTGTACACCTCAACAATTAATGCGCACAACTCCGCAGACAGTGTTTTTTTCACTCAGGCAACTGGAAAATGCCTTTCAAATGAGGAAACTGACAGCTGCGAAGGGCTGCTAAATACTGAAGAATGTCTTGTTGCCCTTAAGAGGATGGCAAATGGGAAATCTCTGGGCTCAGATGGCTTCCCCGCAGAATTTTATAAAGTTTTTTGGAGGGATCTGGCAACCTTAGTAATAGTCGCGTTAAATTTTTCTTATGAATTTGGAGAGCTTTCGGTTTCCCAAAAGCGAGGAATAATTAAGCTTATTCCTAAGAAAGAGGCAGACCTAAATCTGTTAAAAAATTGGAGACCCATCACGCTTTTAAATTTTGATTATAAGCTTGCAACTAAAACCACTGCAAATCGTATAAAAGCGGTTCTTCCCAATATTATTTCAAATGATCAATCTGGTTTTATAAAGGGAAGATTTATTGGAGAAAACATCCGATCCATTAATTGACAGCGCCATTAAGTACACTGCATCCAAAAATATCCCAGGCCTTCTCCTCTTTCTTGATTTCGAAAAGGCTTTTGATACTTTAGAGTGGCCTTTTATCCACAAAAATCTTATCCATTTTGGTTTCGGCCCCTCACTTCAAAAGTGGTTTCATGTCTTTTACCGCAACATTGAAAGTAGTGTATTAAACAACGGCTGGGAAAGCAACCTTTTCGCGCCTACACGAGGAGTTCGGCAGGGCTGCCCTCTTTCGCCATATCTGTTCATTCTTTCGGTAGAAATTTTAGCAGACGCCATACGCAAGAAAAAAGAAATTAGAGGTCTTTCTGTGGATAACAATGACATTAAACTGAGTCAATACGCAGATGACACTACCTTGATTTTAGATGGTTCTGAGCAATCATTTTTAGCAGCCCTAGCGACTCTGGACACTTTCAGCTGTGCCTCGGGCCTCAGACTCAATAGCAAAAAGACGGAAGCGCTCTGGATTGGTTCCAATGTTGATAGAGACTTTAAACTCTGCCCCGAAAAAGATTTCAAATGGCCAAAGAAAAAGGTAAAAGCCCTTGGGGTTTGGTTTTCAACGAACCCAGATGAAAGCACTGCTTTAAACTACAAAGATAAGCTGGAGAAAGTTAGAGGAATACTGAGCTCTTGGCGTTTTCGGAGACTTGGCCTTTTCGGAAAAATTACGGTTTTAAAAAGTCTATTGGCCTCCCAACTGGTCTATGTTTTCTCGTCCTGCCCAACAAAGCCTGAAACAATCAATGAAATAAATTCACTGTTTTTTAACTTTTTATGGAACGAGAAACAAGACAAAGTTAAAAGGAACATTATGATAAATGATTACCCGGAAGGTGGACTTAGAATGATAGACATCGCCTCTTTCAATAAGGCTTTGAAATCCACCTGGATAAAAAAATATCTAAACGAGGAAAATAATAGTGCATGGAAGATCTTTTTTCACATAGAACTTGAAAAATGTGGGGGGAAAGCTTTTCTTACTGGGAACTTGGACAAGAAAGACACCGCTCTTTTGACCATGGAAATAGACCCTTTTGTCAAAGAAACGCTTATAGCTTGGTCGGAAATAAATTTTGAGGCCAATGTAGTATCTAGTGAAAACTATCTTTCACACCCCCTATGGTTCAATTCTCTTGTGAGAATAGATCGTCACCCAGTTTTTTTTAGAGAATGGTTTAAGAAGGGCATCACAAGAGTTCACCACCTAATGGAAGGTTCTTCGAATCCCAAATTTCTGTCCCTCTCTGCTTTCCAGGACAAGTATAACTTGAAACCGTGTCCTTTATCCTTTTTTGGATTAATCTCCGCACTCAGAGGTCTACGGAAAGCATTTCCACAGCCAAGTGTAAGGACCGATACCCTCAGAGTGGATAATTTTCTAAGTTTTTAGAAACGAGAATTGTAGAGGAAAACCATGTAGACTGGCATACAAAAGGCTTGTCTCAAAAAAATGTGAAACGCCTAAATTAAGTCAAAAGAAATGGCTTGAAGATGTCGGTGTTGGCAGTACGACAATGATTGAGATCAACTGGAGGGCGGCTTTTCAGCTACCCTTCGAATGTACGAAAAGCACAAATCTCAGACTTTTTCATTTTAAGCTTCTACATCGACGACTATCAACAAATGACTCCTTAAAGAAGGTTGGGCTTGTAGACGATGATAAATGCACCTTCTGCAAAACCGAAACAAAAACTGATTCACCTTTTCTGGAGATGCCCCAAAACCTGTAGCTTCTGGAACTCCTTCGAATCCTGGCTACAATCTCTGAAAATCTATCAGGACGACCAGATATTGTCGCTCGTTACAGCTTTGGGTCTGAGGCCAGACAGCTCCAAATACAAACTCCAAATCAATTTCTGCTGTTTATGCGCCAAGCATTATATATGGATATGCAAGCTAAATCAGTCACTTCCTAGCCTTGGCAGTTTTCTAGCGTACTTGAAGGATTTCCATAAAGCTGAGACCTACAGGAAAACAGCTTCACAAAAAAAGTGGGACCTCCTTTTGCCGGGTCTATAGTCCCCTAGCCCCTCTCACGTTAAATCCTTTTACGAAGAATAACTGTAGACGACCTTACCATTAATTTTTTTTCATCTTCTTGTATGGGTGATGCTGTTTTTTCGTTTTTTTTTTCTTTTGCTATGTAATCCGCGTACTGTAAGTTTTTTTTAGTGTAAGTACTGTAAATTGGCAGTATTTTTAGCGTAAGTACTGTAAATCGATGTTTAAGCATTGAATTAAAAAAATGTTCATAATTAAAAAAAAAAAAAAAACTCCAGACGTGGTATGGTGAGGCCTTGTTTGGCCAACCGAGCTTTAGCAGCCGCGATGCCTTGTGTGACACCTGATGGTTGCGTCACGACAGTGAATACTGCTGCGGCCACGCCCACACCACTTGCATCTCCAAAGACATGTAAGGATATGCTGCTGATTGGTTCCTGATATTGTACTAGGGCCCTCACGAAAGTGATTCTCTCCGGGGATCTTGATTCCCATTTGGCCCACTTGTCGGCTAGGTCAGAAGGCAATTGTTCATCCCAACCGATTCTGAGGTTGCAGGCGTCACGATATAGTAGCTTTCCACATAGTGTGAGGGGAGACGCCACTCCCAGTGGATCATAAATCCTTGCTACTTTAGCCAGTATTCCCCTCTTGGTGTTCTCGGCTTTCTCGGTTGGCACGGTGACGCTCAGTAAATCTCTCAGCTTATTCCACTTTAAGCCAAGCAGCGAACTCTCTCCCCCTGTCGAGGCGCCCAGTTGCTGTTTAGCGAACGTCTGATCTGTAGTCGGATCACTTTCAGTTGATTCCAGCTCAGCAACGTTTGAATGCGATTTGTGAAGTTCGAAAGCGGCGTCAGCAAAGATCTCTGTTGCTGCATTTTTCATCTCTCTTGCTTTGGATACTGTCGTCCCTCCACTTATAAGGTCATCCACGTACAAATTCTTCTTGATCTCGCCTACTATTTCAGGTTGCTTGAGGCTCCAAGTATCCAAATGTGACTCAATGACCCCTCCCAATAAGAAGGGTGAGGGACCCAAACCAAACAGTGCTCTTGTAAAACGGAGTGTCTCAACTTCCTTGGCCTCTGTGTTCTTATACCAGTGGAACCTGAGAGCGTCTCTTTCTTCTGGACGGATTCTGACCTGCAGGAACGCTTTCTTGATATCTCCAGTGATGGCAATTGGGTTAAGGCGCCCTCGAATCAACACACTCCATATTTGGTTTTGCAGTGGTGGACCATTGTTAAGGCATTCGTTAAGAGATGGCGCGCCGTCCCAGGCTCTTGCGGAGGCGTCATACACTATTCTCAGTTTAGTGCTTTCAGCTGTTTCACGCGCTACTCCCTTTTGTGGAATATAGAATTCCCTTCCTACGACAGAGTTAGGGGCGCGCTCAACAATTCCCTCGATCAACTGCTCCTGAATCACAGCATTGTAATCTTCGATTGACCCATTCTTCTCAAGTTTCCGTACCAGGCTAGCGAGTCTGCACAGGCTTCCTTCTTTGTTGTTTGGCAAGGGGGTATGATTTCCCTTCCACGGGAGACCAGTTTCGTACCTCCCTTCTTCGCTCCTCCGCAGTTGTTCCTTAAACTCATCATAAACCACACTCTGATCCCCTGAAGGCGAGTCTGCCAACCCGAGAACGTCTAGCTTACAAAGGTCTTCATAGTCGACTCTTGACGTCTGTGTAAGGAGCATACTGGTGGTGTCGATTTCTTTACCGGGTGAAGTGATAGTCCAGCCCAACTTCGTGTAACTTGCTACCGGATCCCATTCTCTTCCTACGCGCTGAGGTTCGGTGGTGCTGATTCTGGGGCATTCACTGTTTCCTAGGATGATGTGCACAGGTAGGCGGGGTCTCTCGTCGTTGTCATCCATGGTCACGCCCTTTAGATGGGGTGTTTCTCTACGAGCTTCTTGTAGCGAGGGTTGTCTAACATCATGAGGTGCGGTTTCTCTACTTTAGTGACTTCTGCTTCCATCTCAAAGTTTCCCTTCACTGTGTTAAGTTTGATCCGATAGACCTCCATCACCCGACTGCTCGCGCCCAGCATCATCTCAATCTTGCGTAACCCAGAATGATGAGGTTTTGCACCAATCCTCTCAGGAAGTGCGGCAGAAGCGTACGAACTTCCTGCGCCGGGATCTAAAAGGGCACGACATTTAATTCCTGCGACTTCCACTACAACCACTCGGTACACCACAGGACCATCGCCGATTTGTGTAGCTGTCATCGAGTTGTCTGCGTTTCCTCTGTCACAGATGGAGGTGTGGTGTCTTCTTTTGCAAAACAAACACGTTTTCCTGCTCCTGCATTCCGACGCCCTATGATCATCTCCAGCACAGTTAAAGCAGAGACGTTTTCTCAAGAAAATTTTCTTCCTTTCGTTTGGATCAGAGACTTTGGTGCATTCGTGTGGTTTGTGATCTGTGCTGTCGCAGTAAACACATCCACGATCACGAGGACGCGCGTCGTCTAACTGGGTGTTAAACGCATTTGAGTCACGCCAGGTCTTGTCCCTTGATCTGATGGTCACAGGATTCCTTTCTGTCCAACCTTGGAGGGCATAAACGAATTTCGGAAAGTCCCATTCTTGCCAGTTTTCGTCCGTTCGAACCAAATCGCCTCTTATCCCTGGTAATTTGTCGATCGACATCCGAACATAACCATTTACTTCTTTAAGTTTGCCCAGTGTCTCGAGAGCTTGAACATTAAATGAGAGCGCTTCATAGAATTGATGCATCCTCGCTGGGTTTGCGCCACTGATTACGGGTAACCCCATTATATTTTGGACGTATGCATTCACTATCTCAGACGTTTTCCCATACTTGTTCCTTAGAATGTTCTTTGCCCGTTCGTACCCTTCACTCGAGAAAGGGAGACCATCTATTCCCGCTCTGACTTTAGGTTCCAAAAGATCTTTAAGATAAGCGAATTTAGTTACCGCCGCCATGTCGCTACATCTGTCGATTTCAGCTTCGTAAATGTTCCAAAAGCGGAGCCAATCCGTATGGGAACCATTGAATTTTGCAATAGTGAGCTTAGATAGTTTAGTGCGCACTCCCTCGCTGGCGGCGGGGCTGGCTTTTACTTCGCTCGACTTAGTTACGTAATTTTTCTTCGTTTCTTCTATTTTCCGCTCATATTCGAGCTTCTGCTCTAGCTGTGCTTTTTCGAATCGTAGTTGATCTTCGCGCTCCTTCGCCTTAAGCTCGTTCTCGCTTTCTTGAGCTTTGGAATCTTCTTCTAATTTAAGACCAGCCAAGTGCTCATTTATATTTGTTACTTGGGTGTCAACTTGAGCGACCTGTTGCTCAATTTCTTGGCTCCACAGCGGGATGTCCTCTTTAGAATGGCTCGCTTTGAATTTTTCTTCAACAACTTGAAGTTTTAGAGCGTCGATTTGGTTTGCTATGGTATTTAGCGCCTCTCGATGACGTTTAATCGCTAGCACTCTCCCTGACTCCAGAACACTCTCCGTTTTTCCCAATGTAAATAGAAGAAGTTTACGTTTCCCTTCTATATCTGCTTGTAGTTGCTCCATTTCCAGTTATCAGCCAATGAAACGGTTTCCAGTCCCGTCGGAGGTGCCACTGTGTTGCGAATGCCCACAAAACTCCAGGCAGTTTTCGCAAACTTCACGGTTTATTTTCTCTTAGTACAATGTACGCTGATCTCGTCCCGAATTATAGATAGAAGTGAAGAATATTTTGTTGGTTTTTAGTTACACTGACGCGCAACACACCCTAAATTCCTAGTCAACGATGATGGACTGGTTACAGATTAATTGATTCTTTCGTATACATTGAAACCACGAAAAAGGAAATCACATAACGCAAATCACTTGTCACTCAATGCAGCTAAAAATATCTCGACACATCTGATCCTGGTGATTTTTGGTTTCTAAAGTCATTTAGAGCTTTTAAACATTCTTCTGGGCCAACTTTTCCTTGACACCATAAGATATCATCGTTCTTCAAAGAAGTGATGTTTTCTGAAAAACTAGACAAGAGGTCATTGGACCCTGACGATACGTATCTTTTGGAAGTGTAGAGTGTCTTGTAAAAACGCATTTGTTCTTTTAAGATTTCGAATTGGTCGTTGGTGAAATTATCACCCGAGAGTTTTAATTTAGTGACCGTTTTTTTTTTCGTGATTACGTTTTTCTTAACCATAAAAGTATCTGGTGTTATGTTCGCCCTGTTCATGCCATTTAACTTTACTCCTGAGAACTGTCCCTTTTGTTTTATGCTGCATAATTTTCTGCAACCTCGATCTGGCATTATAGATATCGGTGATAACCTTCTTGTCATTTGGCTGTAGTTCAGCCTTTTTATACAAATCATTAATCTGCTTCTGAAGATGGTTTCCTCAGCTTTACGTTTTCGAGCTTTGTTTTTAGAACATTGGATTGTGAAGCCTCTGATCTCTATTTCAATTAAATCCCATCTTAGGCCTAGGTCTTTCACGTCGATGTATTTTTGTTTGAATTTTGTAATTTCTGCGCGCAGATTAGAAACGTATGTTTCGTCTTGAAGAAGGGATTGGTTGAACTTCCAGAAGCCGGGACCTTTTTTCTGTTTAAGTTCTTCGGATTTTATGAGTATCAAAATCGCTGAATGGTCTGTTTCGTGTGCCCATAGTATCTTGCACATTTCTATTCGATTGTTAAACTTTTTAGGAGTCAGAAAAAGGTCAAGGCGGCATTAAATCTTGAATGACTTATTTCGCAGTTAATTGTTCGGTGTTTGGATTTAGAAAGCGCCAGACGTTGTTTAAACCGTATAAATGGCAAAGCCTTATTATTTCATCCACCACCAAATTTTTGCGGGAATTTAATTTGCCTCCCTTCTTCTCTTTTTCAGATAAAGTACAATTGAAGTAGCCTGCTATGATAATTGTTTCATTTGCATATTCTTGAAGTTATTTTTGCAGTTCCTGAAAGAAAATTACCTGTTGTCGTTCATCATTTGGTGCGTAGAGGTTAACAAATACGATGTGTGCACCTGCAATTTCTGTGTCTAATATAATGTATCGACCATTTTTGCCGCAAACTTGCTTCTCGACTTTACATTGTATTTTAGGGTTTATAAGAATCATTGTGCCTTTGCTATGCTTCGTTCCATGGCTGAAGAATATTTTACCACCCCATTCCGCTCGCCACGCATTTTCACACTCTTTTGAGCTATAGGTTTCTTGCAAGAAAACAAAAGGGCAATTTTGGTGATGAAGCCATCTGAAAACAGTACGGCGTTTCAGCGCTTTGTTTAAACCTCTTATGTTTACCGACAGACATTTGAGATCAATGGGGTTATTCATGATTAAATTTTACATTGTTTTCCGATTGTAATGTTTGACACATGCAGTTCGACAGTTTTCTTTGTAATTTAAGGGAAAGAAATTGACATTTGCATTTTTATCAAAAACATACCTTCAGTTGGCTCATAGGGACAAAACCTTTGTCGGAATGGAAAACACTTCCCAGGATTGTAATCACTTCCCAGGATTAAAAACACTTCCCAAGATTGAAAAAAAAAAACACTTCCCAGTAATGATAACACTTCCCAGCATCGAGAACCCTTCCCAGGATTGAAAACATTTACCGGGATTAATAACACTTCCCAGAATTGAAAACACATACCAGAATTGAAAACACATACCAGAATTGAAAAAACTTCCCAGTTTTAAAAACACTTACCAGGATTGTAATGACCTCCCATAGTTAAAAACACTTCCCAGAATGGAAAACACTTCCCAGGGTTAAAAACACTTCCCAGAATGGAAAACACTTCCCAGGGTTGAAAACCCTTCTCGGATTAAAAACACTTCCCAGGATTGGAAACACTTCCCGGGATTAAACACACTTCCCAGGATTGAGAACATCTCTCATTATGTGACAATAGGCCTGGTTACCAAGAGCTTTTTTCATCAACTGTAAACTATTTCTGTTCGTCCCATTCTGCTGTACCTGTTTCATGGTTTGTATTCTTTTTGATTTGACGGAACAATCATGAAATTCGTCCTTGGAGTGCTGTATCTTCAGTTTGCTGTCTGTGTGGCATTACCAGCAAATCTTTGTGACGAAACGTTTAATTCAGTCGAGGAATGCGTATCTTCGTACTGGAGAACAGGTTATCGCTACTCAGCTATCCTGATGTTTCTGTCGGCTTACCACGGCATTTTCTGGACTCTGAGGCAGCTAAAATACTTTAATTTTATAAGCCATAAGTTAGGGTTGCGAAGATATATAATGTATATAATAGTGAGTAGCGGATTCTGTAATAGTAGCTCGGTACTTGCGAGGTGGCTTGTGTTTTAAGGTTTTAAGCGAGTCGCTTTTATAACACGTGTATACGTACATATGCTAAGAGCGTTTCCCAATAAGGATGCGTTATGATAAAAAACTATATCGTCACACAGTAGTAAGCACGTTTTCATGAAGTGATGAATATCTTTTATCACTAAAAAGTGCACTAGAAAGTGAAAAGAGGAAAGGCGTTCTGTCGAGTCATTTCTTTAGATAACAGCCCACAAGACCACTAGGATTCCTTATCTCAGTGTTTCCACCGATCACCAAACAGGGCGCACTGCCCCATAGTATTTTTGAGCAAAAAACAAACTCTACTTGCTCTTCCCCTTACGGTCGTCCACCGTCACACCGTGCAAAGTAGCTTCTGATTTTTGAGGACACGTTTTGTCTTGGTTAAGGGGCAATGGAATCCAAATAAATACATTAAAAGAGACAGATTTGATTTTTGGAAAATTTGATAGTACAGATGATTTCATTCTAATCAATCATATGCTACTATTGGGTAAATTTTATCTCTACTCCAGTAGATGTCAAAAAATTGGAGTACCTAACTTTTCAGCTTTTATCGCCAGGACTAAGCGTATATATAATATTGAGCTTCATATTGCAAGGGAGAACAACAAACTTTTGCAGCACTTAAAGAAATGGAAAAAGTTAATTCATTTATTTCAATAATGTTTTTGTGTTTACTCTGAAAATTTTCTTACAGCATACGGTTATAATCTTATTTCTTGCTGTCTTGTATTTTTATTGTTTTATTATTTCTGTATTTGTAATGTAAGTAATACTCTAACTCAAGAGAAAATGAGGGTTTTGTCTAACTGTAAGTGTACGTAATTTTATCGGTTCTGTAATTGTATCTGTATTTGTGCTCTACAATATTTAATATCAATAAAGATTATTAAAAAAAACACCGTGCACATCAGTAATGTGTAGAAGTCGAAATTCTTCTCCGCCGCGTAGGCTATTCTTTTCAGTATGTTAGGGCACGAATAACTGCTCACGTGGTAGCGGTTTTTTCTGCGCCACCTTTATTGGACGTTTAACCATTCTGCTGTTTGTAACAAAACGTGTCACCTCGGTGGCCACAAATCTTTCAACCAGATTTGGTCTTAGTATTTGATGTATAAAATGTTCAGCAAACTAGCACGTGCCCACGCAGAACTCCCCGTTCAACACAGTAGCACCCTGTTAGCTCGTTCCAATTAGGTTGACTGGGCTGACACTGATAAATAACGTCTCAGCCCAATGTGATGTTTGCACTGGCCTGTAAAGGAAACTGTAGGCGATTGTTACTGACCAATTTATCGAGTCACAGACGGAATTCCGGTCGTTGTTTTACACCACCGACATATCTCGCGCTACCCTGCGAGCAGAGGCGCTTCTATCTTCCTAGATAAGTCGGGAATAGGAAGGGCTCTACCCGACTTATCTAGGAAGGATGAAGGGCCTCTGCTTGCAGGGTGATCTCGCGTGAACAATGACCAATCACTGAGTTCACGTCTGAATAGAGCGAATTCTTCTAGCTAACGAAAACATCACTTTAAATAGACTTACTGGTACTGAAGGGGCAGTATACCTGAATGCTACCTTTTTGTCACTTTTTGCTATTTTATCCTTATTATTTTCTCGAGATTTTATGCAAACCAAAAAGCCGTCGTAGTTTTATAGTGCATAACCCCATAAATATCTCAGATTTTTTGGGTGTTTATGAAGAAGAAGTAAAGGGGGGAGTGGAGAGTGATAAAAATGGAAGGTGAGAAAAATCCAAGATTCTAAGGTGATAAAAAATTATTTTTGGAGGTCAAAAATTAATAACGAACACCAAACAGTCCGCCCTCAAACTGACGTGAACCCGCGTTGTAGCGAGTAGACTGTCTGAGTGTTTGTGTATGCCTTATTTCCCTTTTTAATTTCTTCATCAAATCACTTCTCATTTCATTAACACACAGGTATATAACGCTCCCTTTAAAAACGCCTTCCTATAGCTTTTGGTCGATTTGGCTCGTTGGGTGCCCCCGATAGGAGGCCTTGGATCGTGTGCAAAGGGCACTGAATTAAAAAGAAAATTCTCTTATTTTATTTACTTATTAAACTTTAATGGAACATTACAAATGAAGCAAATATAAATATAAATATACAGCTTCTCGTACATTGAAATAATTTTGTCATGTTAGAGAACTTAACCCTCTTCTATCTACTTCTTATTGTTGCGAACATGTAATTTGATTCAGAGAATATTTGGATAGAACAATGCAAAGTGGAAAAATTGCGTTAAGAGTTAATAAGCTAAAATTAATTAATTAACGCTCTTAAGTTCGGTCTCGCTTTTACAAGACACACCGTTTGACTGGATGCAGTTCAGAAATCAATTATAGACTAAAACTGGGTTTGTTCTATAATCATAAATGTGTTTAATGATATGTGAAATAATAGACATTGGTTTTGATGCTTGATAAATTTAGACCTAAGTCTTACCTTGAAGGCAAATTGATGGCTTGGTACCATCAGCAAAATCCACAGCGCGGGAAGGCAATCTTTGTGTAACCAGGCCTTCAGAGGGACTGTTTCGATTCTAGGAAGTGTTTTAACCCTGGGAAGGGTTTACAATCCTGGGAAGTGTTTTTAACCCTGGGAAGTTTATTCAATTCTGGTATCTGTTTTCAATTCTGGAAAGTGTTTTTAATCGTGGGAAGTGTTTTCAATCCTGGGAAGTGCTTTTAATCCTGGGGAGTGTTTTTAACCCTGGGAAGTGATTACAATCCTGGGAAGTGTTTTTAAAACTGGGAAGTGTTTTTCAATCCTGGGAAGCGTTTTCCATTCTGGGACGTGTTTTTCAATCCTGGGAAGTGTTTTCCATTCTGGGAATTGTTTTTCAATCCTGGGAAGTGTTTTCCATTATGGGAAGTGTTTTTCAATCCTGGGAAGTGTTTTCCATTCTGGGAAGTGTTTTTTAATCCTTGGAAGTGTTTACAATCCTGGGAAGTGTTTTTCAATCCTGGGAAGTGTTTTTCATTCTTGGAAGTGTTTTTCAATCCTGGGAAGTGTTTTCCATTCTGGGAAGTGTTTTTTAATCCTGGGAAGTGTTTTCAATCCTGGGAAGTGTTTTTCAATCCTGGGAAGTGTTTTCTATTCTGTGAAGTGTTTTTTAATCCTGGGAAGTGCTTTCTACTCTGGGAAGTGTTTTTAATCCTGGGAAGTGTTTTTCATTCTGGGAAGTGTTTTGTCCTTATGAGCCACGGTAAAAACAGCTAAGAAAACAACAATGATAAATAATGCGATCTTTCCGATCTTTTCGATCTCGAAAGTTGAAGTTTTGGATTTGTAATTTCTAGTTGATCGTGCAAAAGGGAAACCCAACATGAACACTAACTTTCTATTCTACTATAACATGTTGGTGTACTGGTTCAGTATAAAATTTTTCATTTTTATTTTTCTCCATAAAATTGAACTTTTTGCTGTGATCTTTAATTCAAGCAAGAAAAAAAAAATCAAAGCGAGTGAATAGTGGCCGAGAAATTGGGAAAACCTATTTGCGGGCGGTGTTTGTTTGTGTAGTGAAGATTTTTTCAAGCGCTGTTTTCGCAAAGTTTATTTTTGACTTGAAGAAGACACTTTCACGAGTTATTTTTAACGAAAACATGTTGGGGAATTTAAGATCATTAAAAACCGTTTTTCGCTGAGAGCTCTATTTCCGTGCGTTCGCTCCGCATTTTTTTTTTCTAGCGACTGATTTGAAAATGCTCTGTACCTTCTGAACGCAGTCGAATAAAAGAAACCCCCAACACATTTTTTTAGCTTCTGGGTTCCAGACTTTGAGAAAAATATCAAATTCCCTAACTACAAAAATCGCATGTAGTTGTAGCTTTCAAAAGATGATTTAAACCTTCGAGTTTAGACTCGGCGGAGCGTTCAGTAATTCGCTTTCTTAAAAAATTAATGAAATATTCAAATAGCTTGTTCAATTAGCTTTAATTCGATATAGGGTTTATGGTATCAGGGCTGTAATCGGGAGCTGCTACAACCCTTTTACAAGAGACACCCCTGAAGGTACACGGTAACCTTAATCAAAAACTCTTATCCCTAAAAGGCCATGCACCAACAATGCCACTTTAGCCCCGTAAATTGACGGAAAAGACATTATACAAACACGGGGCATCAAAGTTACGTTCAGAGGACCAAAAGGTCAATAAGTATAATCGACAACCAAGCAACATCCTAGTTAGTTACTGAATGCCAGAGGCGTATCTAGAGGTTTAAGACTTGAAGACTTTCACCAAATGAACAACAACTAACAGGATTGCTCTTGTAAGGAAAGATATTGTTATTCATAAGGAACAGCGATAATGCGAAAACAATATCACGCGTCATATCATGTATTAACTAAAGTTAAAAACTTACAAAACTACTAGTTTTAATAGATTTGCGAAAGTTAGAAAGAGAGATAAATGGTTTTATTACATAAACACCAATGAAATACCAGGTGAGCTTTCGCGCGAAAACGTAATAATTTCACACGTGAAAATAATGTTAATCTTAATAATAATAATAATAATAATAATAATAATAATAATAATAACAATAATCATAATAATAATAATTTAGAACTTATATAGCGCATTTTCCATGTGTATATGATCAAATGCGCTTTAGACGTCGCTCCCCCAAAGTTACGAACAAGTGCAAAGTGTTTATTTTAGCGAAAGAAAAATTTTGAGATTAGGCGCACTTTAAGAAGCAGACGACATAACTTAGCGTTTACAAATATATCTGCGGACTAATCTACAAAACCAACATGTTAGTCGACTCAAACTATCGACTAATGGGACTCAACTCTCACTTTGGGTGGAACTAAAACCACCCCTTTTATAATCGTGTCTACATTAAGTAATGTTGTAGATAACAACTAGGCAAAGAAAATAAGGGAATCGAAAAAGACGTGCCGAAAGAATTAAAAGGGATCCCACCCGTATTTATTCAAAACGTCAAAACCGTGACAACAGAAAATGGCCTATGGCCTAAAATAACTTGTTTGGCGTACTATTAATCGATCGTTGTTTTTTTTCCCGTTTCTGTCATTGGAAACAATAGATTTGATAAGCCAACACTTCTACTCGTGATAAGACAACGGCCACTTTTGGATACGGTTAAAATATTAGCGCAACAAGCCAACCATCATGGCAATCCCTTTGATTGCGCGATTATAGCATTTGAATTTGACGGGAAATTGTTTTGCAACGCAAATAGTGTTTTATGCCTAGTTATTACGTAGAGCATTACTCCTCTTTTAAAATGTAGCAGGACAGTACATATTTCACAGTCATTATCCCACCTGGGATAATGCTGTAAAAATCGGAAGATGGAATTCTTCCAATTGGCTGCCCCTCTTTCATTTCTCTTGATTTGAATGAGAATATCTTCTCCGAAGCCATTCCGACATCAACACAATGCAAGAAGAAATGTAACATAATTAATGAACAAAAATAAAAAATGTAAAAATGTATGGGTAAAAGAATGCATCAACAAATTTGGTAAATGTACAATTGATTGTCGGTTCTCACTGTCGGTTCATATCAGTTGATGGTATCTTCCTTTCTTCTTTTTAGTTTCGTTAGATTTTAGATTCTAGCAGCAGACAATTTAGTTATGCCATTTAAACAACGTGAATGGGCTAAACGCAATAAGTTCAAATTATTAACGGCAAGGATTTGTTTCTCCTGTTTCCCACTCTTGCGACAAAATAATTATACATTTTTTTTCTGAATTCAATGCTTAACTTACCTAGCTCCGACTATCACTAGAGTAACAGAGGATATCAGCTGTAGAGATAGGTGGAGTTGCCCTCTACTAAGGGTAAGCAGCCCTCTCCAGCCTGTTTCCATTTGGGAACCGATAGCCGATGCTCGCAACAAATTCGCTGAGGTTCCTGCAGTCGCTAGCCTTCCAACAGAAGGACAATACACTCACTTCCTGAAGAATCCAGGTTGGTTTGATTCTCTGGAAATAAATCGAGACAATAATATTTCAATTTATTTCGGTACTAATGGTAACTTATATGCAGTAAACTCATTTGTCTGTTTGTCTGATCCCGAATGCTTTCTATACTGTATCGTTCACGAATGAATCACAGTCAACTCAATTTTTTTCGCAACAATGTCCGCAGGTAGTTCCGCGTTAAAATCTTGGTTATGTGTTACAATACTTTGTGGGTCCTCGTTCATAGTCTTGCTTTTATGCAGTCTTCCTTATTTACTTTTTCAGTTCTACTATAAATCAGTATCGTATCTAACCTTGAAATGCATCAGGTCCCGTAGTTTTTGCACTTCTCCTGCCTGAAGGACAGCATGGGTCGAAGCGGCGGTCAAGACATGTTGCTGTGTATATTTTCTTTTCTCGATGGCATTGCAGCCACTGACTGTGCATTGCACACCCTTTCCGGGCACTCACTCAAATGAAGCGTCACATGACATCTACGAAAACGGAGAAGTTCAAAGCCCAAGTTAAGTCAGTTTACACCGGCTACCCTAGGTGGATAAACTAGCAAGCGTCAATGGACGTGCTTGGTTTCCGTCATTTTTCATTGACTTTTTAAAATATATGTTTTGTGAAATGCAATAAGCAATGTGTGTAAAATGGCTAATAAAACTTGCAGAACATGCCAAAATGCAAACCGGCTTAAGTGTTTTTTGTTTTGCCAAAAACAGCGCTAACGAAACAAAAACAAGAAACAAAACTGACAAAATTAAAAAAAACAAAATAAATTATTTTGTCGAGAACATACCGTGGCTGGTTTGTTCCGAGGCTAAGTGGACAAGGGATGCTTTCAAGTGAGCACAAAGAATCAATGTGCTCTGGCATAGAATCCCTCTTAACGCTTTTCCCGCAGTCCTGGCAAGTAATATCCTATTTGTCGCACTGGGGGAAACGTGCAACGCCATTTCATCCCTTGGCTTCATCTCCTTGTACCCTCTATTGAGACATTTCACCGGGAGTTTTCCACACGTGTTAGAGTGTTGGATGTGGTTCTTTAAAGTCCCTTGCCCCTGGCAGTCCTTGTTAGTGCACTGAATGCCCACTTTGGCAATGATGTCATTAAGGATGATGTTTACAAACGTTGCAAGATAGTTCTGACTTTAGTGCCTACACGCTAGAGTCACAGGCTTCAGCATTTTTGACAGGCTTTGGAATAAAGAAATTAATACAAAAGGTCACCAAAGTCACCACATTGCCCTCCCCCCCTCCCTCCCAGGGGTGCCCAGCGAAATTTCAAATCCTCGGAATGACGCCATAAATGAAAGTACAGGGTAGCATCAATCATTTTCCGCGGAACCTTTAATGACAACTTGTATTTTCCTACCCTTTCATATACTTTAGCTGGAGAAATGCTAACCCTTTATATACCTGAAGCGTGTAAAAGGTACCACAAAGGTACCACAAAGCTAAGCGAACATTTTCAGCTCCCCACCACTGAGGATATCACAACACGAATGGCGAATGCGAAACACTTTACAAAGTTAGATGTAAATCGAGGCTATTGGCAGATATCTCTGGATGAAGAAAGTCAACTTCTCAACACTTTCAATACGCCATTTGGACGGTTCTGCCATCAAGTCACCCCATTTGGAACCAAATCTGCCCAAGAGGTTTTTCAAAGCGAATGAGTCAGCAATTCAGTGATTTAGAAGGAGTTGAAACTGACACTGATGACATCATAATACAAACTGAAACAGAAGTCAAGCATGATGAGCGTCTACGTACACTTAGTCTTGAAACGATGTGAGAAGATCAACTTAACACTAAACAAAGCAAAATGTGTCTCCAAATGCAAAGAGGTCACACAAATTGGTCACAGACTTACACAAGAAGGAATCAAACCTGATGACAACAAAATCCGCGCTATTAAGGATATGCCAGCACCAACTGACAAAAGGGGAGTTGGGCCGAGACTTCTTGGAACAGTGAATTACTTAGGAAAGTTCATTCCCAATTTTGCAACAGTCACAGAGCCCATCAGAGTTCTCCTACGGAAAGACACTGAATTTGAGTGGTCTTACGAACAGGACCAAGCATTTCGAGATATTAAAGAAATCGACCTGACAAAAGTAGTAGGAGAAGAGTCCCGCCAATACCACCTCCAAACCACACCCTCCTCGCTTCGCTCGTCGGGTATGGTATTCCGGTGAGTATTGTTGGGACTCTTCTCCTACTACTCGGGAGTAAGCACCCGAGGAGCGCAGCGACGAGGGAACAAGTAGAAAAAAATAAAACAAAATATATGTTGGATTGGTACATAAGGCCGCGGGGTATGAGCAATTAATTATTTTTGTGAAAAATTTTGCAACCATATATATGGCGGCGGGTCAATTGAACAAAGGCGAGCGCGAAGTGATGAGTGGTGAGCAGAGAGCGCGCCCTGTGCCCGCACCTCGCACAAGGTTTAGGCGGCCAGAGCCTGTGCCTGCGCCTCGCACGAAGGGTTTGCGACCAAATCTCGATTCTCGTGCGCAGGAACTTATTTCAAAGAGTAGGAACAAGCGAATAATGGAAACCAACCCGATTTTGAGATCTTATTTTAAAAGAGCTCAAAACGTTAAAGAGAGAGTTCAACAACATATACAAAAAGAAGTAGAAGATAGACCAAGGGCGCCTGTTGATGAAACAGAAACACAGAGATTTTCAAGGCTTTTTGATCCATATTTTCTAACTCGACCTTTACCAGATGCAGAAAAACCACAAAGTAACGTTAAAGTAATTAATGCAGTGTTTGGTCCGCGATATAAAGAATCAAATTATAAAGGCAATGATCGACGGTATAAAGGTCGCCGTTATGTACAAATAAGATACGATGAGGACACTGATGATTTAAATACAGATTTGACTGACCAATATATGGAAGACATAGAACAAGTAGCAAGAAACACATTTTATCTTCGTTACACATATTCATATTGGATTAGAAACATTGAAAATAACGCTGTGATACTGCTATATTCCAGTGATCCAGAAAAAACAAGATGGTTTAATCAACTTTATGAAGCTGAAGATTGGCTATGGAAAAAGGAAGACAAGAGATTTGAAGAACCCAACAAATACAATTTGGAAGATGGGAGTGGGGGAGTTGGGTGTTTGATAAGTTTGAGAGTGTTTGGATAAACATAATTTTTACACCTCAACCTTAATTGGGAACAGGGCCGTTGCCAGATTGGCTGCGTGCGTTGTCGCAAGGGCGGCACGGAATTATGTGTTTGGACACATATCAAGACAACCTGTGTTTGTGGAGATGTTTGGCTGTGCATCAGGGATCCCGATATGACAGATGCACCCAAAAGGGCCGAGAGTTGGCGCAAAGTTTTTAGGACTGTGAAAGAACATCGCTTAATGATTTGGACAAAGTTGAACACCATTTCAACCACACAAAACCCGCTGCAAATTGGTTGGGTATTCGTGTTTATGAGCCCGAAAAGAATGGCGACCAAATTACATGGGCCCTTACAAGAAACCCAAACCCAACACTTAAATTACATTTTATTGACAGATCAGTAAAATATTGTTAATGGAACGTGACTCCCGTGATCTCGTTCTCAGTGAGCCTTTCATGGCGCGTTGGTATCAATCTTGCTATTGTGTAGTCATGTTTCCAAGGCCAGTAAAATCAATAGTCTCGTTGTAGCTTAGCTCGCAACATTATGGCTTTGTTGTCTTTAGCATATTGTAACAGTTATTTACATTGGCCAAGAGTATTAAGGCCCCATTCATAACTTGATAAGTGCACGTGTAAAACCAAGCTGCTGTATAGTACAACTTAATCTACTGGCTAAGTGAGCAGACATTGTCTAGCTATATAAGCCCAAGTAAACGGTGCAAGGTTCAATTTGCAGTTCTGTTGTGCAGAGTAATCAGTAGTTGCTGTCAATTTGTCAAACGTTTTTTACCATGGTTCGTCCTCGCGCCGCTTCTAACACCACTCGCTCATCCGCCAAACGTGCACGCGAAGATCTAGCAGTACTTTCAAGCGAGGTCTTGCAGCTTCGTCTTCAGGCCCTGAATCTCCCAATAACTGGCTCTAAAGGGCAACTCCTCGCCCGCCTCAAGAAAGCCCTGTATGGGAACACTGGCTCTGTACGCCCTCCCGTCGAAACGTCGCGTGGAAGGTCAGGAAAATCTCGCCAGCGCCGAGCACCTAGCCATGCTGCAAATCGCCGGAGCGCTGAGCAAACTTCCGACCGCCCAGCACCGACTACAGAGACGCTCGAACAAAACCACGAACTCGAGGACAGCGCCCTGTTGGACAACGCCTCATCCTCTTCCATAGAAGACATGTTTGGCCCGGACGATCCAGTGGAACTAGATCATCAGCAGTCCCTCAGTCCGGCCTAGCGATCTGCCATCGAAGCGATCGTCGCCGAGTCAGTGAGCAATGCCTTGGTGGCCTTCCGTACGCCTGAACGTGGCCACATTTCGCCTCCAGTCGTCCAATGTCCACGTACCCCGGGCACAGCATCGCCTCTGGGACTGTCAAGGCCAGTCGACCACCATTTGGAGGACAAGATACTCCGCGGTGAGTATGTTGATCTTGCGTTGTTGTTGCCGGACAATTTGTATCAATCCCAGACCCCCGAGCTTCAGTTGAGACTTGACGACTCGGCCCTAGGCTCCCTGGGCTCCCCAGTCACAATGGTACGCAAGAGGAAACAAGTCATAGACACTTTTCAGAAATGGCTTGATGCCTTCACCACCTTTATGTTAGTTATTGTGACAGCCTACCCGCGAAGAGCGCTTGAACTTATAAAGTACCAGCAAATTATTAGCAGGGCCGTCACTAAATTTAAAGGCATGGCGTGGCTGTCATACGACCAGCAATTCCGTCGACGCGCGGCCTATGACTTGACCATAAGCTGGGACAAGGTAGACCTAGAACTGTGGACTGTGACTTTCTCAGGTTTAGCTAAGCCACATTGCAACGTTTGCTCGAGTCCCTACCACATTCAAGACGATTGTCCTTCCGCTGACCCCAACAGAAAACTTCGCCGAGCCCAGACTGTCTGCTTTGACTTCAACAAGTCAACCGGCTGTCGCCGCCGCAACTGCAGCTACCCGCATGTGTGCCGCCGCTGCTATTCCAGTAACCATGCTGCCCCAGCCTGTCCACAGCAGCCGTCATTCAGCCCCAGTGCCTCCAAATCCTCTTCATCCAGTGAGCGTAGCAAAAAGTAAAGTAGATCAGCTCCGACGCCATGTGACGCCGCAAGTATCCTCACCTATTGACATTTATCGTTTAGAGTTAGAATTAACTAATCACCCTGATCGAACTTTTGTTTCTAATCTGCTTAGTATGCTTAAGGAAGGCGCGCATATTGGTTATTCTGGCCCCCGTTTTGATCGGGTTTCCCCTAATCTAATCTCCGCTGCTCAGCACCCCGAAGTAGTTACCTCGAACTTGCGTAAGGAGGTCAACCTCGGTAGGGTAGCGGGTCCATACCCCTCACCCCCTCTGCCTAACTTTCAATGTCACCCTGTGGGTGTGGTCCCTAAAAAGCACTCCACCGAATGGCGTACAATTTACCACCTCTCCTATCCCCAAGGGGATAGTATCAATGACCATATTCCGAAGGACCCCTTTTCCCTTAGTTATGTTCGGGTCGACGATGCCATCCGTATCCTTCAGTCCCTGGGAAGCGGTGCCTTTATGGCTAAGACCGACCTCAAATCGGCTTTTCGCTTGATACCGATTCATCCCAACGACTGGAGCTTGCTGGGTATCTCCTGGCAATCCCAGTACTACGTTGATATGTACCTACCCTTTGGTCTCCGTAGCGCTCCATTCCTGTTTAATCAACTTTCGGACGGGCTCGAATGGATACTAAAACACAATTATGGCCTCCAGCATGTTATCCACATCCTGGACGACTTTTTTCTTGCAGAACAGTCAAAGTTGTCCTGTCTTTCCAGCTTTAGCACCCTACTACGGGTTTTCATGTCCCTTAAGGCCCCTTTGGTGGCGTCTAAAACAATAGGTCCCTCCCAGGTAATTGAATTCATGGGTATTGTCTTAGACAGCGTACGCATGGAGGCCCGCTTGCCCCAGGACAAACTCACCCGGATAAACGAGCTCTTATCGTCCTTCAGAAAACGCCGTTCCGTGCGCCTCGTGGAGCTTCAATCGCTTATTGGCACCCTCCAGTTCGCGTGTAAGGTGGTGGTCCCGGGTAGGACCTTCCTTCAGCGCGCTATTAATCTGACTAGGGGGGTTCCCAGCCGTTTTCATAACGTCAGGCTTAATAGGGAATTTTACAAGGACCTCGACATGTGGAAGGTGTTCCTAACGAAATGGAACGGGCGTTCCTTTTTCCTGGAGTCTAACACTTCCCCATCCCCCGCCCTGGAGCTCTACACTGACGCCGCGAGCACAATAGGTTTTGGCGGTTTTTTCCAGGGAAAGTGATTTCAGGGTCTCTGGCCACCCCACCTGCGTTTAAACAAGGGGAAGGGAATTAGTATAGAGTGGCAAGGATTGTTCCCCATAGTTGTCGCCTGTGCTATATGGCACCCCTTTTTCGCGGGCAAACGGCTTCAGTTTTGGTGCGATAATGAATCGGTGGTCTCTATTATCAATTCCGGGCATTCCAAAGCACCCCGTATCATGGATTTGGTCAGGCTCTTGGTGTTAATTTCCATGAGGAATAATTTTTTCGTACGTGCCCGTCATGTCCC
Organism: Pachyseris speciosa; assembly: GCA_016490735.1. Lineage (NCBI taxonomy): Eukaryota > Metazoa > Cnidaria > Anthozoa > Scleractinia > Pachyseridae > Pachyseris > Pachyseris speciosa. Next base: position 784,888 of record JAEMWC010000101.1, on the reverse strand, counting down.
AGGGGTCTCAAATGAGATTGCTGATGCACTCTCCCGGTTTCAGATGCAGCGTTTCCGGGCCCTCGCCCCCGGCGCCGACCCGAGTCCTTGTACCATCCCGCCTTCATTAATGACCCTCTGAAGGATGAGGTTCTGACCTACGCCAGCTGGGGCCTTGCCAAGACTACTAACAGAACTTACAGCTGTGGAGAAAAGCGTTTCTTAAACTTTTGTCTAATGAACCGTCTTATTCGTCCCTCTGGGCATGTGCTACCTGCCTCTGAAGGGACACTGGTTTATTTCGCATCCTATTTAGCCAGGACAGTCCGTCATAGCACTATAAAACTTTATTTGGCCGCGGTTCGCAACCTCCACATTAGCTCTGGGTATAATGACCCCCTTAAGGGTAAGCTTCTTTTGCGTAAGGTTTTACGGGGTATCCTCCGTTTCCAAGGTGATAAGCAAATCCGTCGGCAGCCGGTTACCCCTCTAATGCTCTCCTCCATCCGTCCCGTCTTACAGGCCTGGTTAAGTCCCCGGGATTTTTCTATGGTTTGGGCCGCATTTACCTTAGCGTTTTTTGCTTTTCTTCGATGCAGCGAGTTCACATACTTAGGTGTACATAAGTTTAGGCCGCGTTTTGACCTTTCCACGGATTGTATAACCTTCCAGCCCACTCTGGCACGTCCGCAGTTTATGACCGTTCAACTAAAATCGTCCAAAACCGACGTCTTTAGGCACGGGCAGTCCCTCACCATCGCGCGCAGCTCTTCTGCGGTTTGCGCCGTAATGGCCATGCGCGATTACTTTCTTTTAGCAAGGCCACATCCAGGGCCCCTTTTCTACTTTCAATCGGGACGTTATCTCACCCGGGGCGCTGTTTCTCACCTCCTGCAGGACAGCACCAGGTTCACGGGTCTTCCCTACCAAAGCCTCAAGGGCCATAGCTTTCGTATAGGGGCAGCCTCTGTTACAGCTGCTGCCGGCTTGCCAGACTAGCTTATCAAGGTGCTTGGTCGCTGGTCTTCCGACTGTTACCAGCTTTATATTAGAACTCCGCAGTCCGTCTTGCAATCAGTTGCCCCCAAGATGGCTACCGTTTCGAGCTGTTTTGCTCCCATGTAAAATTCGCAGTTTTTGTTTCGTTTCTCGGCTTGGGGGGATGCATTGCCTTGCATGCATCTGTGGCGGTTAAGTCTTCGCAGCGACTTCCCCCAAGCTTGTTCGCGTCTTTGCTTTTGTTTATCGCCTGCTAACCAATACTCTTGTCCGATCCAGCATGTGCTGTCTAGCATTCAGCTCGTAGTGCTGGGGAGATAAGTGAGGTTGTTTTTGTCACGCAAATCGGAAGTCGCATTGACTGACCCACCGCAAGGCAGTGTGCCCCTCAATAACGCCATCTTGAGTTGTTGTCTTGATTATTAACTATTTCGCTCATTTCTTTAGAGCGTATAGCGGTCGTGTATCGTTCCTAAGGAACAGTGACATTAAAATTATTTTGACCATTGGGGTTTATGAAGGACATGCGTTTGTCGTAAAAAAAAAATTGAAACCCTGGGGCAAAACTACATTTGTCAACACTGTCGATCAAGATTTACAAAAGCATGCAATTTGCAGCGGCACATTGTAACATGTTCTCGAGGAAAAACTGTTGTGACCTGTCCTTACAAAAAAATTGGAAAACCCCAAACCACTTTTGAAAAGGCCTTTTTCCCTGAAAACAAACAAGCATCGCCCGAATCAATACGTTGGTTGCAAAGGCAATCCCGCGAAAGAAACGTGCACATGCATCACGCCCGATGTGGGCATGGAGGAGAAGTACATCTTTTAGGACACCCTGTTGATGGTTATCATATTCCGAGTAAAACCGTTTTCCAATATCACGGGTGTTATTGGCATGGGTGCCCGCGGTGTTTTCCAGATCGTAACACGAAAATTACAAATATGCAAAAAACAAGAGATGAGCTGTTTCAAAACACCCTTTTCCGAACAAATAAATTAAGGGAAGTAGGGTTTACAGTGGTTGAAGTGTGGGCATGTCATGTGCACCAAACAGACGAGCCTCTTCTACCAACTTGGACAAGAACGTACCCGCATGCAATGATTTTTGATTTTGAAGATTACGGGGATAAAACCGCGAGAAAAGACCCTACCCCCCCCACACACACTTTGGATTGATAATGTTCATAAACCAATCTGCTTTTCTCTTGGTGACACTCCGGAACGCGAGCCCACTCATATATGCGACAGAGACCCAAAAGAACTAATTCGCAAATTTGTTGAAGAAATTGAAAGGCGAGGGAAAAGAATAAGAGAGGAAGTTCGAAAGGTGTTTTGGCCCGAAGCCTTTCCCCAGTTGCCCAAAAAACAACAAGCATTGATTGCGGGGTGGTGCAATGATGTGCCCGTGCTTGGTTTCAATTCAGGGCGCTATGATTTAAATCTCATAAAAGAGTATTTGGTGGACCTCCTTGCAGATAAAGCAAAACACGTTTAGGTCGCCAAAAACGCCAATAAAATTATGTATGTTCTCCCTCCTGGGTTTCGTTTTCTTGACATAATAAACTATCTTGGCCCGGGGACCAGTTACGACAAATGGGTTAAAGCGTATGGTTGTGAAAACACCAAATCATGGTTTCCATATGAGTGGTTTGACAGCCCAGAAAAGCTTGATTTTCCCGGTTTGCCGGATTACCCTGAATGGTATTCATCGTTGAAAGGCGAGTGGATATTGACGCCGGCAGAATGGCGAGGTTGTGTGAAAACGTTTGAGGAAAAGGGAATGAAAACATTCGCCGACTGGTTGCGCTATTACAACAACCTTGACGTTGGGCCGGGATTAGAAGCGCTTGACAAAATGCGGGCGTTTTACACCGGAAAAGGGATTAATATTCTGAAAGACGCTGTCAGCATCCCTGGGGTGAGCCAGCTTTACTTGCTGCGAGGGGCAATTGAGCGCGGGGCCGACTTGTTTGCCCCATGTAAAGAAGGTTATGACATGTTGAAAGGGGCGGTGGTTGGCGGACCAAGTTTGGTGTTTACACGGTATCACGAGGCCAGCGAAACCAAAATGAGGTCGCATCAAGTTGACAGCCCCAAAACTACGACGCTAACGCGCTTTATTTGTCCACAATGCTTCAAGACATGCCCTGCGGTAAAGAAACAATAACCCACATCCCTGAATGGCAAAAATTAGTGCAGTTTCCATCTTGGTTCGAAACTTGCGAAAAGGGTGGTGGTTTGGTTTTGCAGAGGTTGACATAAAGGTGCCAGAAGCTTTAATCCCGAAATTTGAGGAAATGTTCCCTTTCTTCATTAACAAACAGGTGCCAGAAGCGGCCGTGCCAGAACACATGATGGAATACTTGAGGCAAACAGGGCGAAACCGCGGTAATGGAAGAAAGTTGGTGGGGGTTTTGTCAGCCGAGAAAATGTTGGTTTATTCTCCGGTTCTTCGTTGGTACATTGACCACGGGTTGGAAATTACGGCTGTTCACCGAACAATCCATTACAAACCCCAAAAGATTTTCACCTGGTTTGTGGAGCAAGTAACAGAAGCCCGCCGCACTGGGGATGTTGACAAAAGTAAAACTCTGTTGGCCGACGTATTCAAGCTGTTGGGTAATAGCGTTTAAGGTAAAATGATTGAAGCTGTGGAGCGTCAAACAAACATTTGTTTCACAAAAGACGAAAAGGTTGTCGACAGAGCCCTGCGGAGTGCATTCGTCTCAGATATTGATGAGATCGGGGACGCGTACCAGCTGGAAAGTAGAAAGCATAAGATTGAAATTAACAGACCATTCCAAGTCGGCATTGCTGTGTATCAGTTGGCCAAACTTCGAATGCTGGAGTTCTACTATGATTTTCTGGACAAGTATGTGGACCGTAGCGATTTTGAGTTAATCCAGATGGACACAGACAGTTGCTACATGACCATATCTACAGACACCTTCGCCGACGCGGTCAAACCCGAGCTGAAAGCGCAGTTTGAGGCAGAAAAAAATCAGTGGCTTGCGTAGGACAAGTGGAGCGGCCGCACCCCAGGTTTGTTTAAACTGGAATGTGAAGGCAGTCGAATGATTGCCCTTTGCTCTAAATGCTATTATGTTGACAAAAACGGGCAAAAAGGTAAATTCAGCACAAAAGGAATGAACCAAAGGCAGAACCAAATATCATGGCAGCGGTTTTGGGGCGCGTTAAATGTGCACAAAGACATGGCAACAAACAAGGGTTTCCGAATGAGAGAGGGAAGAATGGTCACTTACACACAACAAAAACTGGGCTTGAGCGCCTTTTATGACAAAAGGTGGGTGCTGCCAGACGGAATTCACACCGAGCCAATTGAATATCACCTGTAATATGGAGGATTATTTAAAAATTGTAGTGTTTTATTAATATGTTCCTCATGAAAAATTTTTCGCCCACCAATAAATGATAATAGCTCATGTAGGTCGCTTGCTACCAAATGGGATACCTTTTCTAACGCCCTCTTGAATTCATATTGATAAGTGTGAGGAAGAGTTGCAAGATATGGGTTAGGGTCTGTATGCGTTTCGATTAAACCATTTATTTTGTTTTTTACTGTTTCGGAGTCCCAAGCGCCATTTCCACACGGCGAGATTTTTTTAAAACACGTGTCAAGGGCTTCGCATAAACAAGCATCCAAATGCGGTCGCTCCATCTGGCAACTTCTTTCTTCCTTCAATTGGCGGGCCGCCATATATAAGAAAAAAAATTTTCGGGGAGCCAGTTGAATATGGAGAGCGTCGGCAAGACGATACCGGTTTGTAATGGGATCATTGCAAAAATTGTTGTGAGCGCAAAGTGCCCAGAATTTAACGGCGCCTGTTTGCCATGTTTGCAAAACAGCAAAATTCACATATTTGATTTGCCGGTGGAAAGCTACTATAAAACGTATCACGAAATTATTCCCACCAGCTATTACCTGAGAAGAAGCTGGGTAAAAAAGAATGTTAAGCAGGTTTAGCAGGAGGAAGCTCGGTGTTTGGCGGAATGACCATTAATTCTTCTCGCACAAAGTTGCGTTTCGGCCCGCCGCCCATTTCAGGGTCGGCAAGCCAATACATCGCAGGTTGTCCAGGTTTAATCATAACGCGCGCAACCTCAAAAATTTTTAACGACCAGATTGGATCTGTCACTCTGCGTGTGCCCCCTTCCAACTCTCCAGGCTGGTACAGATAGCACACTTCTGTTCTTGCGGGAAGGGTTTTTTCGGCCATTACAACGGGCCGGGAATAAAAAGTTGCGGGGTGAGCAAACACAGATTGTTTTTGGGTGGCAACTGCGGGTTTCAAACCAGTCAGCCGAGTGGTTTGGTTATTTATTGCAGCGACAACGCGGGGAAGCCGCGTTACCCACTCAACCGCTCGTTCCCCTTCTGCCAACCGCATTTCAACTGCGTATTGCTGTCGGAACAGGCGCCCAGCCAGAGTCCGATTGAAGCGTTCCACAATCGCCTGGTCGCGATGCACCTCCACATGCCCGCGGCGAATGGTTGTACCGTGTTTCTCCATTTCTCCGGAAACCGCGCCCATGAACTCCCGCCCCGGGTACACCTGAAGAAGCTTTGGCCATCGAAGCGGCCCACGTTTGTAAATCTTTTGGAAGGCTTGTGCCACTTCGTCGGAATTTTTTGTGGCCAGAGGCTCGGCCGCTTTGAATCGGCTGGCCACATCAACAACAGTTAGCGCATATTTGAAAGTTTTGCGACCCACCCTGTCGTGCGGCGTAAAAAGCAAATCGGCTTGATGCGCCGCATTGGTGTTGGAAAATCAAGCTTCGGTCGGGGAATGTGGCGAGGGGCGGGAAGAAAGACCTGCCAAAGCGTCTGCCTTTGCAGCCATTGCTTTGCGGTGGGTTCCGAAACCTTTGCGGTTTGGCCAGTTTCTTTACCGTGGCAAACCCTTTCCAATAACCTTGCGGGCTGTAGTAAATTTTCGAAAGGCGTTGATTCATTCTGCATATATAAAACCGCAAGAAGATGGCGACGCGTTGAGGGGGAAAATGGAAGCAGACCCAAAAAAATGGGAATACTTTTGTGAAATATGCAAAAAGGTTGAAGAACTTGGCACCCCAGTTCAAACTAGACAAGAGGCGGGATGGGCAGCCCATCCAGTTTCATACATCAACCTACGTAAAGTTCTTCAGACACACGAAATAACTGTTGATTCCCGCGACCTGATGAGGTGGAAGGTTTTGGCGCACATAATTCACGACTTCAGAAAATACATTTACCCAAAATCTGTAAACTATGTTTGTTTTTTGTTTTATTATTTTCAACGGTTGGAAAATATGCCAGATCTGCTGAACAGGCATAAAATTCTTATTAAGTTAGGCGCGTGTTTCATAAAAATTAAACCACAAACGAGAAAGAAGGCAAGACAATTGTTTGACGAGTGGATTAGTCAGCTGTGAAACGTTTGGCGTGCTTCGCCTGCAATTTCACGGGGATTTCCATGCAGTGGTCGGTAACAAAGTCGTCGACCATTTTTAGCTTGTCAAGAAACTCCTATGCATCAAAAGGTTCGCCCCGGAGATAGAACCGGATGGCGTCCAATATTTTTTTGTACTCCACTCGGGCGAAGCTGGCTTTTTCAGCCTTTCTGTCGTACTCCTTCGCCGTCGCGACGATTTTGACAACAGCACCGAAAGCAGTCAGACTGGCAATGACAGCAGGTTGAAGAGTAACACCTCCCGCGACAGCCCCAGGCAAAACAGCCTTTCCGGCAACCACGTTGCAAAGCAGGTTTCTGCGCTGAAACGTTCGGTAAAGCTTTTCGTAGCCCCAATGTTTCTTGTGGTAAAAAGCGAAAAGGCGCTTCAACATATCGACGGTGTCCTTCGGAAGGGCCCGGTTGATGTGATTGAAGTCAAAAATGTAGAGAGGGGGAGGCGGAGGCTTTCGGTTTGGCAGCCGCATGACCGTATATATTAGTTAACAAGAAATTCGAGTAAAAGTGACAAATCGAAGGGTTTTGAATTGGGGTGTGAATAGTCAATGTAAAAGAAGCCTTGGTTTAAAGTAGTATAGTGATTAGGCTAACCAGCGCGTTTTTTGAAACAGTAGTTACCGAGAAATGGCTAATTTCAATAGTTATATCACTCAAAAACCAAATTTTAAAATAATGTATTACATGAGAAACGTTCAAAAACAATAGTCTTACACAAGTATTTTTTAAACAGTCTTCCCCGAGAAACGGTTATTTTCAATAGTATCACCCAAAATTAAACAGTATTACACGAGAAACGTTCAAAAACAATAGTCTCACTCAAAGGTAAATTGAATAGTATTCCCCGAGTAACGTTCAAAAACAATAGTTTCAGCCACCCAAAAACACTTAAAGAAATGTCACTATAGTATAGTACCAATGGTCAAATATAATATAGTA
>JAEMWC010000101.1:755000-772500 GCA_016490735.1 Pachyseris speciosa | reverse complement strand
ATATTCCCATATACTATTGATTTATATTATTTTTATACGACGAAATCGACAGACAAACGTGCCCACGAGTTCTTTCTACTATTATTTATTATGAATGATACGCCCATTGAATTACTGGGTATTCTGATATAAAGATGGGAAAATGTTGTATTTATTTGATTTATTGGAATATTTAGTGTCTCAAGAAGAACGTCATTACTAAGAGAAGAAGCATAGTAAATAGAAATCGTCCCCCCCCCCCCCCCCCCGCTGTAACATTAGGGGGGTTTATTGTCAGTTCCATATGAGATATAAAAGTGAATATATTGAACGGGGACCAAAATGAAGGAAATATGAAAGCATTTTTTCGGTTTTGATAAGTTACGGAAATAGTGCCAATTTGTCGGCAAATCATTCCGAACCAAATCACGGGTTTAGAAAACCGAATAGCACCGCGGGAATAACTGAATAAAGCTTCATCTCTATCATAAACTGAATTGCCATTCAAATTTAAATTTCCGCCTAATTTTGGTTCTTTGATAAGAAACGTGTTCATGTTGATATGATTTAACATAGTTAATTCATTATTTTGGCCATCAAATAACCCCGAGCTTCCATTTTACACCTCTTGATTATTTAAATCTAAAAATTCACCCAATTTTACCCCATAAATAGGTCTTCTTTCAAGGTCTAAAGACGTTTTTATATCCATCCCCGCAAGGCCTGGGGAAGGTTCAAACAAATCCGCTCCGTCATTGGTGACTTTATTCTTATTTAAATCTAATAGCCCGCCCAGTTTTGCATTAAAAAGGCTTTTTCCACCCAAATCTAAATCAGTTTGCATCCGCATTTTTCCATCTTTTACGAAGAAAATTTGTTCAAACACTGTAGAGGGAACTTTTGATACTGTTCCATTTACTCCATAAACAACCATACGCCCGGTGGGGTTGGGAAATGCAGTTTTTCCATGCAGATCAAGGTAAATATATTCTCGCTGACCAGCCTGGCGTTTTTGGAAATGCAGCACCGTTTTAACATATGGAGCAATAGTTGGCGTTGCTTGAAACGTTTTCGAAGTTTGTGTACCAAATGACAGAGTGTCAGCAGTTGCATGGACACTGACATTTCGCATTTCTGGGGGGAAAAACTCTACAACGAGGGTATAAAAACCAATTGGAAGTTTGAAAAGGTTAAACCCGATTCTGCTGCGGTACTGTTCAGTTCCATCTTTGTCATCAATAAGTGTAAAATTGTACGCGTTTTTGTTTATTTGGTGTGGAGAGGATGAACAGTTTGAAATGGAATGCACAATTATGTTATTTTCACTTGAAGATTCGTTAATGTCTTCCATGAGATATTTGAAGGGGTTTTCTTGCGGGCCAGAGGCGTCAACATGGGTTGCGTCGACATATCTCTTGGTTGCCCCGCTGCTTGCCGCCACAGGGTCTTTCAAGTTTGCTAGCGTGTTGTTGTTCATATCAATGTCGCCCGTCATTTGCCCGCCAGAACGTTTGAGAAAAGGGGCTTGGTCAACATAAATTTTGTTGGCAACATCTTTGTCAGCGGTCGGCGCCCCAACATTTTCGATTTTGTGATTTGTCATTGACAAATTTCCATACATCGCAGTCGAACCGTCTCGTTGAATAAAATACTCGTCAGCATATCTTTTTGTAGCCGCGTCGTCTGCATTGAAGGGTGGAGCAAGATCAGTAATGGCATTGTTGTTCATGTTGAGATTTTGTTGAGCAATCACATCTAGTTTGGTTTGCAATCTCTGGTCCACATAGTTTTTGTTGACGGCGTTCTCAGCTGGCGTGCTGTTATCAACATCTTTCAAATCTTCGATTGCGTACCCGGCCATGTTCAGATCGCCCAATGCTGGATCGTCTCCATTTCGTTTTAAGCAGCTAGCTATCTCAGAATCCACATAACTTTTGTTTGTTGCGTGAAGGATGTCTTTAGGGTAACCAAGTTTGACTATTAAATGTTCCCCCATCGAGAGGTTCCCTGTCATAGGTACGCTCCCATCTTTTTTCACAAAGGCTAAATGTTGGCCTCCTGATACATTATGATCTACATACTCTTTTGTTGCCAATTCGTGCAATTCAGTAGGATTTGGAACGTTAATAATTTTATGGCTATTTTCCATGTCTATATCCCCAGAAAATATGACTTTACCATTTTTAACCCCATAAACAGGATCATGAACCAAATGTAATAATTGTGTATGAAATCCAAAGGCCCCATAAACAATTAAATGGGTTTTGGTGTTAGATGAAGGAGCTGAACTAGAAAGTTCTACTTGAATTGATGCCGGTCCGCTTCCTGTTTTTTCAATCTGAAATATCTTTTTCATGTAACCATCAACATCAGGAGTTTGTGAGAAAGCTTTTTGAAATGTCTGTCCCAGAATACGCATGTTAACAGTTGGAAGAGAAAGTTCAATTTCGGCTTGATGGGGATCCGATGGTGAATAAAATTCCACACAAAACGTGTAATTCCCATTACTCAATGAAGAAACATCAAAACGAATTTTAGATACAAAGTCACCAACTTGTTTAATGAAAAAAGAAAAAGCCAATTTATTTATCCTGAAAGGTGATCTATTGAAATCTTCAATTTGTAAATTTTCCATGTTCTCTATTACTGTAGATTTGGTTATATCTTTCAACAAAAAACCAAAAGGATTAATCTGAGTGCCTGAAGCTGACAAAATAGCGTCATTTACAAATTCACGTGTAGCGCTATCTTTATTATCTATTGGCAAAGCTAGATTCGTTAAACGTTTGTTATTGATGTTATAATTCCCATCATCGTTAATAAAAATCCTACACCGGGGGGCCTCTTTTTCCTTTCCCACCAGTCTTCACATGACCGACGTGATCTTGATTTGGTAAAAAATTGAATATACCCATATACTATTAGATTAGATATTACCATAAAAATTTCTCTTCACCGTTTTCATAGTCTTGTCAACATAGCAAAAAGAATATGGTTTTTTAGTTGCTTCAATATACTTTTGCTTTTCAATTCCAAGTTCTTGGGAGATTAAAATTTTTTCTCTTGAACATGGGAAGTCATAGAGGCAAAAATGGCTGCAATTGAGCCTGATAGATCGTGGGCATCCATAGAATGACTGTTTGAGATATACACATGACGCGTTACGATGACGCCCTTGAATAAAATAATTTATAATTTGATCTTGTTTTTTTATCCGTTACAAAATCATCAAACACAACCAACCGCTGCAAATCAGTGTTTTGAAGTTGTTCAACGGGTAAAATTTCATCTTGGCTACAAATTAAAACGGGATAACCAACTTGTTTGCTTATTTCATTCATCCTATACTGAAGATACTGATACTTGTCCTGATCGAGATTTTTTACGTATAAATGTATCTGATCGTAATAGACCAATGGTTTTAAAATTAAATGTAAAAAAAGCGTCGTCTTCCCAGATCCCGAATTTCCTGCAAGCAACATTCTAAATGTATCTTTGGCATATACGGATATAACTGTCTAAAAGACTTGTTTGAATCCTGAAAATTGTCATAGTTTGGTATTTCCATATAGTAATAGTTTAGATTAGTGGTATAAGTGTCTTTAATCTAACACAATTGTATATGGATATAGAGCGAATGAAAAGGCTTCTTCAAAGTGGAATTGAAGCCGGAAGTAAGACGAGAGAAGTTCGTGAGGTTATCAAGACTTATGAAAACAGAAAACAGGATGCATATGATGAAACATCGGAATTATTAAAACCTTCTATTGATGTTCAGAAGAGTGTGAAAGAAAGCATCGACAAAAAACAGGATGAAGTTATTGAACAGTTGAAACAAAATCAACTGGCTTTAACACAAGGACTTGATGATGTTGCAGAAATGAATCGTAGAGTAATTACAATGGATTCGGAACTTCCTAAAGGTATTGAAGCACCAAAAGATGAGGATGGGAAAACCACCATATTAGCGATCGATAACAATTTCAATAAAGATGACAGAATTATATTAAAAAATCACAAGCTTTTGAAACCAAACGATTTAACTCAAGTCAACCCACAAAAACTTCTTGAAGAAAAGTAAAAAGCTAGAGAAATTGCCATTAGACTGGGAAGTAAAAAAATACATTCAAAAATACCACAAGAAAAACATTCTTTTGATCGAGAGTTACAAACTTTGAAGAAATACAGAGAAACGATTGCAGATGTACTGGCTTCTTTCAAATACCAAACGGGGCAAGGAATGAAAATTGGAGCTGGTGTAGTTTATTATAATGATGTGGGAGACTTGCTTTCACGACTCCAGTTACTCGGAGGATCTATGTTTGCCGGTAATAATAGTACAGGTGTTAGAGATGAGTTTGTAAAGATATTGCACGTATTAAAAAGATTGAATATCATCGATAATGAAGAGCTTAATAAAATAATAACTAAATATCTACTCTAATAGTATATGACGGAAATCTCATTGCGATTCAATAGTAAAAATAGAGACAAAATCGGTGTCAGTAAAAGTCATGATTTTACAAAGAGATTTAATACTCCTCTCAAGTTATCAAATGAAATGAAATACGAAATTGCTGTAAAAACTATCAATATGACATACAGTTGGTATAATACCAGACGATCTTTTGGAAACAATCAAATAAAATATAGTCACAACAAAGGTGTAAACTGGGAAATAATAACTTTTGTTGATGGAATGTATTCATATGATGATATCAATAATTACATCCACGAGTACATGAGAAAAAATAATCATTTGGTTGTTGATGACCCGGATGATGCAAAAAAGAAGTACAGCCTCAATATGTTTTTCGTTTTATCAACATACCGTATTTTGATTGAACTTGATGAAAATTATCGTGTGGATTTGAGAAATCTTGATTTCAGAAAATTAATTGGTTTTGATTCAAAAATAGTTTCGGCTACGGAATATGGAACAAAATTGCCAGATATTACTAGAGGGGTAGATGAAATTTATATCAATTGCGATAAGGTCATAGACAGTATTGTTGACGGCAATAGCACGAGCTACGATTGCTGTGATTCCCGTTACTGATCTTGTTCGATCTTTACCCTTTACTTACAAACCTCGTTTTCTTTCATATAATCCAGTTTCAACTCATACAATCAGTTCAATACACTTTTATGCAACTGGTTCTTCTGGAGCACCAGTTCATTTGAATGGTATAGATTGGTATATTGAGATATTTTTGAGAGGGACAGAATTATAAAACCAAATAGTATATGAAACGATTTCAGTATGAGAAATATTTTAAGGAGAAAACACAACACGGTGAAGGTGTCCTAACGGACGTTGTCAAAACAGTTGGAAAGAAAGCAGCTGAAAAAACAGCTTCAACGATCGGTGAGTATGCTGGTAAAAAAGCTGGTGATAAAATAATTGAACTTTTGAGTAAAAGAAAGACAAAACCTAAAACATTAAATAATGAAGGACAAAACAAAATAATTGAACTTTTGAGTAAAAGAGAAAAAACAAAACCTTTAACACAAAATGAAGTGAATGAAAGACTCAGTCAGCTTTTAGGAGGTAAGCAAAGAAAAACAAAACTCCCATTTTTATCTAACCCATTAATATATGTCAAATTATCGAGAATCTAAATATATTGAACGATATGAAGATATTGTCTTTGAAATTGAGACGGCATTAAATACTGTAGTTGCAAACAATGCTCATCAGAAGAAAACTGGTTATCGTTTTGTCGTCGATAATAGTGGTGAGACTACACCATTTGATTGGTTCAATGCTCGTTTAAATGTTGATTATACTGTAAAGAAGCTTGCAGATGGAGCTGATATAGCTGCTGATGATCGAAGCGGTATGGTAAATTCCTCTCTCTCTCTCTCTCTCTCTCTCTCTCTCTCTCTCTCTCTCTCTCTCATCAATACCATAAATGTGAAAATGAATGGTGTTGATGTTTACGAATGTCGAGATGCAAATCAGGCGACAAATATTAAAAACTTGCTTCAGTATTCCAAAGGTTTTGCTTCTTCTCAAGGGAAAAACGAGTTTTTTTATCTTGACACTAACAGACATGCTGAAGATAGAGTAGCTCAAGCTAATTATAACAAAGGATTTGCATCTCGTAAACTGTTGTTGAATGGTGCTAATGGTGTTGTGAATGTAGAAATTCCATTGAATAGATATGGACTTTTCAAGAGCCTTTGGAATGAACTTTTGCCTAATTCAAAAATAGAGTTGAACTTGACCTTAGAAAGTGACGCAAATTTAATTTGGCAAGCTGTGGATAATTGTCGTGTAGTACTCACCAAATTCCAATTAATTGTCCCTCGTATTATTTTCAATGCAGATGGAAAGTCATTATACATGAGAAAATATCTTGATACAAGAAAGTGGACTTATCTAAGAGAAATGGTTGAGAGGGGTAACAGCACGAGACAACAGACAGCTAATTTCCGTATTTCAACAGGAATAAACAAACCGAGGCATGTATTTGTTTTCATAATCAACGAGGCAAATGATGGATCTCAGACAGCTAATAAATTCTTGTATAACACATTTTCAGTTGCAAATAACCGAACAATGACGAGTTGTCATCTTGAGGTAGGGAGTGGAATTGATTACCCAGAGGTTTACTATAATCCATCAACAGAACCATCAAGGGTATTCAGAGATGTTTTGAAGTATGCCCAAGGCATCAACGATTTTAGTGATAGCACCTTGCTAAACAGGGGTAACTTCGGCTCCATATTCCCTTTTATCTATTTCGATCTAACAAAACAAAAACAGGATATTCGGGATGGGATGACGAAACTCACTTTCAAATACACTTTGAGTAATGGAACAAACGCAGACTATAGTGTGTACGCATTGGTCCTCTATGAACAGGATGTTGAAATGAGAAAGACTGATGGAAAATTAATTCTGAGATCGATGTAAATAAATACAATTTAATCTAAATATATATTATATGACTACTTATTATCCTCACAAAGTATTTCTAACATTACATCAAAAATTAAAACTATCTAATTCTTAAAGATCAAATAAAGGAACGACAATACAGTTGTCAAATCTTTTTGTTCCGAATGAAGTACTTATGTTAACAGGAGATCAGATTAATAATATCTATAGAGCAAAGGAAAAGAATAAAGAAATTGTTATAAAATTATCTAAAAAACAAATCAGAAAAGATATAGAATTTGAATCTCTCTTTTTCGATGACACTAATTATTATTCTAGTGACGATGATGATTGAAATGTCTTATGAAAAGTTAATTCTGTGACTATCTTAAATACAATTTAATCTAAATATATATTATATGACTACTTATCATCCTCATGGAGTGACACTTTCACAGGTTCAGAAAGAAAAGCTTTTAAAGGCATTTGAAAAAATTCTCCCGTAACAATTAGATTATCAAATAACGAATTATCTGGAAATGATCAACTCATGTTAACTAAAAGACAAATCAATAAACTGATTAAATCGAAAAAAATGAATAAAGGATCAGACACCAATATATCAAAAACACAAATCAGAAAAGCTGTGGTACACGGTGGTTCTCTTTGGACAAGTCTTTTTTCACTTGGTGCAAAAGCAGTCCCGGCTCTGGCAACAGGTGCTCTTTCAGCTCTTGGGAGTATGGGAATTAAAAAACTGTTTGGGACGAAACAAAAAGGAGGTTTTCTCATTCCTCAAAGCAAGATTAATCGGTTGATAAATTACAAAAATATGTTGACAAAGAAGCAGAAAGAAGATATTATCAATGCTATGCAGTCTGGTGGACAACTTGTTATAAATCCAACAAAAACGAAGATTGGCAAGGGTATTGGAACAATACTGGCGAGTATTGGAATCCCACTTGCCATTGAAGCAATTAAAAAATTAACTGGAAAGGGTTTACACGTTGAACATAGTCGTCCGAGACGATCATTGCCTGTTCATGTACCAGATTCAATTGCAAAGAAGGGAGGAAAACACGATTTGATTCCATGGCAATCACCACCCGTCGTAGGTACATGGAAAAACCCAATTGGTTTTGGAATTTTAAAAAAAAACAGATCATCCAAAGCAAAACTACCAATTTTGGGCACAATACTTTAAGATTCATCAATAAACCGTTATCGAACTGGGATTTGTTAGACTGGGTAAAAAAACTTGGAATAAAACATTTCAGAGGAGTTTTTAATCGGGACAATTTACCGAAACAAATCAGAAAAAAGAATGTGGAATTGTTAATCTTGACAGCAAAATTGGCCGAGGGACGCATTGGGTGTGTTATAGGAATATAGATGGGTTTTATTGTGAGTATTTTGATTCATTCGGCTTATTTTTTCCTAAGAAAATCCAAAATTATATGGCTACAAGTGGAAAACAACTTGAATATTCTTGAGATGAAATACAGGAAAGAGATAGTGTTCTTTGTGGATATCGGTGTTTGTGCTATCTTCTTGAAAGACAAAAAGGCAAATCAATTCTAAATACAATACATAATTCCAAATTCAGTTCAACAGATGCGAGTGTCAATCACAGATTCATCATAAACTACTTTGAAAATATCTTATTCACTTATATATGTCTAAACTTTTTGAAATCAGTGTAAACCTATCTGAAGGACAACGATTAAAAATTCATAATTTTCTTAAACAAGGGGGAAATCGTACTATAAAAATAAGGCTTTCTAAATATAATTTAAACGGGAATGACATACTTCATGTTTTATACGGAACAAAATTAAAACTTGAATGTGAAAGAAAAAAGGGAATTAATGGATTAGATATTCGTATTTTTTCATTACACGTCATTGAAATAAAGGATAATGACGATGTATATCTAACATATTAATCTAACCCACTTATATAATGGTTAAATCATATTGCATTAAACAGAAGAAAGTCATTGAATGTGTACCTGGAAGTGAAAGATATGAAATGACTAAAAATGGTAGAACAATGATGAAATGCACTTGTGCTGAATGTGGGATCACAAAAACTAAAATTGTTAAAAGTAATAATTTAAACTAAATAGCCCGTCTGAAGGGGCGGGCATACTAGATTCAGCCGCAGATATGGCACTTATAGGGTTTCTTCAGCATGGAATTCCTTTCTTAGCAAAGAAGGGTGTAGAAATGGGGAGATATGGGGTT
Source organism: Pachyseris speciosa (assembly GCA_016490735.1). Lineage (NCBI taxonomy): Eukaryota > Metazoa > Cnidaria > Anthozoa > Scleractinia > Pachyseridae > Pachyseris > Pachyseris speciosa. Next base: position 763,389 of record JAEMWC010000101.1, on the reverse strand, counting down.
TCAGAATTAATGAGAAATCCGAAGCTACAAAAACGTGCAATTGACTACAGTATAAAAAAGGCAACACCTGTTTTACAAAAAGTTGGCACAGAGGCTTTAAATCAACTTTCAACTAAAGTGTGCCCTAATATTCGTTATAAAACAGATAGGCCCGATTTAGACAAGATGGGAAGTGGTATTCCTATTCCTTTTCCTTTTGTTGATCTCAATAAAGCTTGGGATGTTGTTTCAAACCCTAATCTTTTTAAGGGACCGGAAGTTTCAGCCGAAGAGGGACGAAAAATGATTGCCGACTATAAGCGCCAGTATGCCGAATATAAAAAGAAAGGCGGAACACGGAGTTACGGCTCTTGGATAAAATGGAAAGGTTATGGTGCTGGAATATTAGGTGATATCATGTATGCTAAACCAGAGGATTTGAATAAATGGGCCTCTCAAATTCACCCTCTTATTGAAGGTCGTGGGGTTGATATTCATAAAGCCATAGGAAGGCTTCCTAAACCAAAATCAGGTTGGACTTTGCCAGGTCATAATTACACAGGTCCATACAATCCTCTTGATCAACAATTGAAATACAACCCAACAACTGGTGAAATACTTGAAATTTATCAACCAGCAACGGGACCTACAGATGCAATCGCCATGCAGCACGATGTGGATTATAGTATTTGTAAAGATGATAAAAAATGCAAACATGAAGCAGATCGTAAGATGGTTAAAGCCCTTGATGCCATTCCATGGAAAGATAGACAATGGGGACATATGTTGGCTCGTAATGCAATTGCAACAAAGGAGAAACTAGATTTGGCAAAAAAACGGAAAAAGCCGTCGAGTGAAGAAAACTGGCAAGAAAAATTAGCAGATGAATTGCATAAAACCATAAAACGTAATTTTACTCGACGGCGTGTGATTGTAAATAAAATTGATGAAATATGGGCTGCTGATCTTATTGAAATGCAAAAATTCAGCAAATGGAATAAAGGTTATAAATATCTTTTGATGGTTATTGATGTTTTCAGTAAATATGGTTGGATTGTTCCTCTGAAGGATAAAAAGGGTGAAACTGTTACTAAAGCATTTCAAACAATATTCAAGGAAGGCAGAAAACCACAATATTTATGGTTGATAAAGGTAAAGAGTTTTATAACAAACACTTGAAGAACTTGCTAGAGAAAAATGGGATACATATGTAGTCCACTGAGAATGAAGAAAAGTCCTCAGTGGTTGAAAGGTGGAATAGAACAATGAAGTCCAAAATGTGGAAGCAGTTCACAATTCAAGGCAATACAATGTATCTCGATATGTTACCAAAATTAGTGAAAGAATACAACAATACAAAACATTCAAGCACAAAGATGACACCCACAGAGGCTTCAAAGAAAAAGAATGAAGGAATAGTGTATTTTAATTTATACGGTGAAATGAAAACATTACAACATAAACCAAAATTTAAAGTAGGTGATAAGGTTCGAATTAGTAAATACAAAAGAAAGACTTTTGATAAAGGTTATACTCCAAACTGGACCGAAGAATTATTCATAATAGATAAGATCCAATACACTAATCCAATAACATACAAAATAAAGGATCTGAGAGGTGAAGATATTGAAGGGAGTTTTTATGAACCTGAATTATTAAAAGCCAAACAAAATGTTTTCCGTATTGATAAAGTCATTCGGAGGGATTACGAGAAGAAACAAGCTTTGGTTAAATGGAGGGGATATAGTGATGATTTCAATAGTTGGATACCATTCAGGGATTTAAAGGACATGTAAAATAATTATCTAACATATTATATATCATATGTGTATGCAAAAATATTCCTATAATAATAAAGAATTAGATGTATCAATAGATTGTTATCTTGATGATAAAAATGATATATGGTTTAGAGGTAGAGACATTGCTACTATTCTGAAATATAAAAATCCACAAAGAGCAATTAGAGATTATGTTGTACCTGATGATAAAATCTTGAGAGAACTCAAAATAATCACTAATTCACGGGGGACAAAAACGGTCCCTCGTGCTGAGGCCACTGAAAAAACTTTCAAATGTTTTTTTATAAATGAATCAGGATTTTATTCACTTTTATTATCATCCAAAAAACAAGAAGCTGAAAAATTTAAACATTGGGTTACATCAAAAGTATTACCATCAATAAGAAAACAAGGATATTACAAGCAGTTCAACGACAGAAACAATAATATGCTATTGATTGAAAATGAAAATGATTTGCACTGCAAGATTGTATCATTTATCAGAAAAAAATATGAAGATGCTTTAATGATTGCTGGTCTTGGTGAAAATCAAATAAGCTCGAATATGAGAATCAAAAGTTATAACAAAGGATATATGGCTGGACAATGTGATTTGATGTTAATGAATCCAACTAGAAAATACAAAGCTTTGTATCTTGAATTTAAACGTCCAACATGTGTCTACCAAGTGTTGGATAAACAAACAAATATGAAGCAGTTGTATGAAAAAAACAAGTGTACATACATTATGAGCAATTGTTTTGAAGATTTAATTTATGAAATAACCAAACACATGGAGGAAAGCAAATCGTATTTATCACGTAGAGGAAAATAATCTAACCTACATATAATAAAGAGGTTAGTGTTCTCATACACTATATTGCTATTTGATAGCCAAAAATATATTTATTGTTTCTGGCTATTATAATGCCCATAAGCCAAACTATCTATGCCAGTTTTTAGAATATATCTTTTGTCGTCGAAACAGGACAATGACACTTTAGTAATTTCAAAACTCCCCAACTCATGGTTTTGACTCCTTATGGTTTTCATTCTATGATACAACTGTTTATTCTCAAATAAGACATTCTTGTAATCCTTATTAATGACAATTTTCTTGATGCCTTTTGCAGTTTTCCCACCACCTTTTTGATTATCTTTTATATAACTGTACATTTTAGATCTCAAACCGATGAATTCAGTTATTGGAATTCCAGCAGCCTCATCCTTGAATTTACCGATCACTTTTTTGTTTGTTTTATCGAAGAACTGGTTGTCTTCAGGATAGTCACTGTTATCAAATTTATCTTTATTATTCCAAAAATCTTGATACACATCATCAGCTTCGATTTCATAAGTTAAGCTATCCGTGTCTGTGAATAATAATTTAGCTTTATCTCCATACTTATTTTTTATGTAGTTGTAATGGAAATCATACATCAGTGTTTTGCTTAAATCCAAGATACCGCCCGGTTAGCTCAGTGGTAGAGCACCTGACTACTGTGCGGGAGGTCGTGGGTTCAAACCCCGGCCGGACCAAGACTCAGGGTCTTTAAAATAATTGAGGAGAAAGTGCTGCCTTTGTAATGACATCTACAAACGGTTAGACTTTCTAGTCTTCTCGGATAAGGACGATAAACCGTAGGTACCGTCTCACAACACTTGTTCCTAATAATCTGTGGGACGTTAAAGAACCCACACACTGTTCGAAAAGAGTAGGGGACGTAGTTCCCGGTGTGGTGGTCTACCTTTCATCTGTCTTGACATTCATGTGTGGGTTGGGTGGGTGGGTGAGATAAAAAATGGACTGATAGCGGCTGCCAGAGGCGCCTTTACAGGCTGACGTCTGATCTCACCCTAGAGAAGAATTGTAAACCGCCATGAAACTATGTGATATGTGCGGTATATAAATCCATTACCATTACCATTACCATTACCATACACATTCCCACATATGCCGGCCTGTTGAGGAAAAGTGTTTCTTTAATCTTATGCACCGCCACAAGATTTTCATTGAATATCTTACTGCTGACAAATGTTGGTTTAGCCGCCATTTTTAATAGTTTTTTCTCGTCTGTGACTAGTTTCACATCTACTCGCTTTCTGATATTTTCCATCGTTTTTCCGAATACACTGTTGTTCATGATTTTGAAGAAATCTTTTTCAAATGCGTTTTTAGCATTAGTTCTTTTTACTGTATTAAAATCGATGTATTGTTTCAACCAAGGAGACTGACTGAATTCAAGTACTCGATGAACTTTTGTTACTTTCAACCCAAGAGAAACATACAGTTGGAAATTTCTGTAATGAAGAACATATTTATTTTCATTGTTCAGTGTTGGGATGAGTTTGTGAACTAAACCAGTTGATATATTATATTTATTTGCAATATTTTTGCAATATTCTGATAGCATGCTTTCAGATACTTTAATCTTTTCTGGTCCAAGTGGGTAATCATTGTGTAAATCATGCAACTTCTTCGGGTACTCGAGATCAACTTCAAGTATCAAACCCTTGTTGCTATCTTCTTTGTACTTAGCTAGGTCCAACTTGTTAATCTGTTTTTCAGTCAACCATCTGAATCCTCCTGTTGGAAGATACTGACTCATAGCCCAACCATACAAATTATTAGCATCAAGATACATGATGTATTTTGAGGGCGCCTTCTCATCATACTCTTTCATGTATTTATTATTTGCTCTTCCATATCGATTGGCAATATAACTGATTCCACCACGCATACCTTTTTCGATGAATTGAAACATATTAATATCAACCATAAGCTCTAGTTTAATGTTAGTCATTTTTAACATAGCATCCCAAGATAATCCAGGAGATGTAAAATAGTGACATGGGTCTAACTTATAGTATTCTAGACATGTCTTTCGGAAGTTTTCAAATACATCAGCTAGAAGAAGAATGTCAGATTTTAGATACAAATCATGATATTCACCCGTATTTTTTAATTTGAATTTATTCCAAACATTTTGAGCATGTTGATAATCTTCATCTGAAATATGTTCATTATTCAGTTTGCTATAGAAGTCTTCTTTTATCGGCAGCTTTTCATTAAACTTGTCGAATGAATCCATATAGTCATATGGGTAGACTCCCTTTTGAGACATCAAATCAAGCTTCTTACCTTTGAATTTTTGAGAAGTATATTTTAATGATTTTTTTGGAAGATTGCTGACAAGTTTTTCCAAACTGGAGCTCATAAATTGGAAACTGTCAATGAAGGTTAAATGATTACCAAGCATAAATGCCATGTATTTTTCCATGTTATTAGGAATTGCATTGATGTTCATTTGACACTTTTCACCTTTCTTATTTGTGTAAGTGTGATTTTTGACTATCTCACCAATTTCTTGCATAATGAAATGGCTGTCATAACCTCTCAAGTTGTGAAATATTACTGGAATTTTATCAGTTATTAGAAAGTTTAAATTACAATCTTGGTGAGCTGATCCTCTGTATTTTCCAGTTATATGACAGTGATCTCTGACTCTAACATCAGTTTTTTTGTATTCTTTTTCACATATATGACATCTGTCAGCTTTTTGGAATTCTTCTTCATTTTTTTCCGTCATTCTTAATGGTTTGTTAAACTCCTTTTTTATAACATTTTTGCAATATTCAACTTCATACAACATGGCTTCCATAAAATTATATACAGCTTTTTCACCTCTATATGTTTTCAGTGATTTGGTGCATTTATCATCATAACAACAAACAACCTTGTACCCATAACCACAGTCTGTGTTTTTGATAAGCTTCAGTATATGATTTATCATTATTAGGTCGACATCCAGACACTTTTTCTGTAATAGCCTCAAAATCAGCATAGATTACAAATGGTACTGGCAGCTGTTTGTGAAAATTATTGAATTTCAATATGTTGTCATCTTTAGTCGGCATTTTAATTGCCTGAGTTCCATTAATCTGTATGCAGTTTTCTTTGTGGTCTGTTAAAACCCTTTCAGAGCTAAAACACTGCAAACAATGCATACAAAAGTGTTTTCTATGGTGACTTTTGTATAATTAAACATAAACCTATTAAAGTCTTTCATCAATACATAGTGTTTATTCTCATTTTCTGTGATTAACAACAGATTCAAACAGTCTTCATACTTTTCTTTTGAAACATAAATTGGATATGGTTGTTTGTTTTCATAACCAAATACATTGATATTAATCATATTTTGCTTTTCTATTTTATTGTATTGTTTGACAGCAACTGGAAATTCATTTCCTGAATAATCTAACTTATTAATATATTGTCTCTCAGATTTTTTTATTCTCTGTGGATCTTTGACTTGTGGATTTAAATGTCGAATATGACACCATCTGAAACAATCATTATCATTATTCTTCAAATTAATCAATCCCTTTGCACTGTTTCTAAGTTCTTGTGGTAGTTTAATATATGAAGAGCCTTTCATTGGCTGATATATTACCACATTAATATAATGATCAATAACAGATTGCACAACCCAACCAGATCCTTCTGAAATCCAAACTGCAATCTTATTTAGTATATTTTGTTTTGATAATTCTAGTGATTTAGTAATCTCTAGATCATTCATGATTGTTTGAGGTGGACTGTTGAAATAGGCGGTTTTCTGTATTATCCCCCACCTGACATTTTTTTGAATGTAACCTTCAGTGTTTCAATAAATTTTAGTCCTTTCATTGATTATAATATATTTGTCATATGGTATGTAACAGCCTTTCTCGTGTCTTGTAGTTGAATGAGTGGAGCTTCGTCATTCTTGATGCTTATTTCATATGATTTTGTATAACTTTTTAGAGCTTTATCTTTTTGTTCTATTTTGGTTCTCGGAGCTGGAATTGGTCTCTCAATTTGTTTTTTCATTCTCGGAGCTGGAATTGGTCTCTCAATTTGTTTTTTCATTCTCGGAGCCGGAATTGGTTGTTTTTGATATCTTCAGCGAGATTCACTAATTGTTTCATCTCATCGACATCCATTTTACTTAAACTTGATAATAATTTTTTGAATAAATTATTTCGACTTTCCATTATATTATATGTAGATAAATTTTTTTCCATCAAGATTAACAACAACCTGATTTTGGCGCATGTTATTAATCTCATTTTCGTTTTGGCGATTAACCTCATTATTTTTCATATCAAAATTCTCTCTCATCCTCCCAATATACTGTAGTAATATTTCTTTAAGTACCTTTGGGTGGCTGAAACTATTGTTTTTGAACGTTACTCGGGGAATACTATTCAATTTACCTTTGAGTGAGACTATTGTTTTTGAACGTTTCTCGTGTAATACTGTTTCATTTTGGGTGATACTATTGAAAATAACCGTTTCTCGGGGAATACTGTTTAAAAAATACTTGTGTAAGACTATTGTTTTTGAACGTTTCTCATGTAATACATTATTTTAAAATTTGGTTTTTGAGTGATATAACTATTGAAATTAGCCATTTCTCGGTAAATAGTGTTAAAAAAAAACGCGCTGGTTAGCCTAATCACTATACTACTGTTTAATGGTTGGTTGACGTTAATGGTTGAAGTTTGGGTGATTGAATGGCGAAGTAATGTTCTCGCGCGTGGATTGTTTTCTCGTCTGTTCATGAACACCAGCGTTCCAGCCTCAGCGTTTTGAATTATGTGAAAACGTTTGAAATAAAAATTGTTTAAAACAACCATCTGAACCCTCCCCCCCCCCCCAATCGATTAAAACACTTTTCAACACATTCCCGTCATGGTTTTGTTTTTCTTCAACGAAGGCGTTGATGAAAAGCAATTGACCGATTATTCAGTTACCATTCAAAATGAGATTGTCACCGAGTTTTTTCACTTTTCGTCTATTTAAATCCAAATCAGTTTGCAACACCATTGCCCCATCTTTCGCAAAGAAAATTTGGTCAAACACTGTGGAAGGTACTTTTGCCACTGTGCCATTCACACCATAAACAACCATACGCCCAGTGGGGTTGGGAAACGCGGTTTTCCCATGCAGATCAAGGTAAAGATATTCTAGTTGACCCGCCTGTCGTTTTTGGAAGTGCAGTATCGTTTTGACATAAGCAGCGATGATAGTCGTTGCTTGGAACGTTCTCGAGGTTTTGCGCGTCAAATGACAGCGTGTCGGCAGTTGCATGAACGCTGACATTTCGCATTTCCGGGGGAAAAAACTCCACAACAAGGGTATAAAAACCGATTGGGAGTCTGTAAAGGTTGAAACCAATTCTGCTGCGGTACTGTACAGTTCCATCTTTGTCATCAACGAGGGTAAAATTATACGCCGATTGGTTTATTTGGTGAGGAGAGGTTGTGAAGTTCGTGATACTATGTACTGTGGTGTTATTTTCAGCAGAAGATTCGTCAACGTCTTCCATGAGATATTTGAAGGGGTTTTCTCGCAGGCCCGTGCCGGAGGCGTCCACATGGGTTGAATCGACATATTTTTTGGTCGCCCCACTGCTTGGAGCCACAGGGTCTTTTAAGTTTGCGAGTGTGTTGTTGTGCATGTCAATGTCCCCCGCCATTTGCCCGCCAGCAAGTTTAAGGAAAGGGGCTTGGTCGACATAAATTTTGTTAGCAACATCTTTGTCGGCGGTCGGCGCCCCAACATTTTCGATTAGGTAGGT
>JAEMWC010000101.1:742500-752500 GCA_016490735.1 Pachyseris speciosa | reverse complement strand
TCATACCTTTGAAAAATATCTCGCACTCATTGAATAGGTCCATATCTGAATTTGGAGGCCTATACCAAGTGCATACAAGAAAAGATTTGCTATGTGGGCGGTTCATTTCAGCACAGACCATCTCAAGACTGCTAGGCACCAAGTCTTCCCTATTGGAATACGGTATATTATCCCGAATGTACAAGACGACACCGCCTCCGACTCTATTACGATCCTTTCTAATACGATTATAGCCAGGAATACTTATCTCATTGTTGGGTATTGATTCATCAATTTTAGACTCATTTATAGCGAAAATATCAAAAGGTGTGCTAAGTAAGACATGCCTAATTTCATCGATATGTTTGAGTAGACTATTAACATTCAGGTTAGCAATTTTGAGACCCTTTAGTTTAGCGACGTTACGCATTGTGGAACCAAACTCACCTCTTATTGGCGACGTGGTTTCTTGTGTACTGGGGGAGCAATTGATCCTAACGCTAGCTGCATTATTAACTGTCCTAGCTGACGTAGTGAGGTCTGAAAACCCTGGGTACGTCTTGCTTTATTTGCCGACGGTCTGAGAAATTTAATAAAACTAGTAGCTAAGTAAGCTGATCCCTTAGAGTTCAGGTGTAATTTACTACTGTTGAGGCAGGATCCATCTATATGTGAATTGTCAATGAAAAGAAAGCCATTTCTGTTGCTCAACTCCGTAAGTTTTTAGTTGACCTCCGATAACTTTGTCGACACATCAATGTCTTCTTTGTGTGTGAGGCTGGAGATACCTATTTTCGCGGTTTGGAATTTATTTCGAATCTTCAAAGCCAGGTTTTCTGTTTTTGACACACAAGACGCGACACTATCAGATGGCAAATTATTCGTGCCCGAATGAATGATCACATGCGAGGGCTCAACATCGATGTGGATGCTATCTACTTCATGGCAGATTTGGTCGCTGGTTTTACCTGGATACATGCGCTTGTCGACTGTTTTCTTGGTGATGTTCGATGTTCTTGATTAGGGAATCTCCTATAATTACAACCGATTTCGGTTGAGCGCATGATGTAGCACCTCTCTTAGGCTGAGAGGGTTGAGAGGATTGTAGGCTGAGAGGACTGTCGACGGTTTCACAGCTGCTTAAAACTGGGAAGCGATGATTTGTTGTTAATTTTGTTGCGTTAGTTGACACATTCCCCTCGTCAACAGGTTCACAATTACTTAGAACTGAGAAGCGATTGTTTGTTGTTAATGTTGTTGATCGGCCTCCCAAGAGGATTGATCGAGGTTGTTGATCGACCTCCCAAGAGGATCGAACGTCTGTATGCAAATCATTTTTGTTAGTCTCTTGGATTGAATGTTTATTTTCCTTATTGATTTCATTATTTAGGATTCTTAGAGCCGTTACCAAACTTTTATTTTCGTCATGGAATGAACTCGATTCCCGCTTCAAAGACTCATAACTGTAATACTCATAACTGTAAGACTCATAACTAATTTAGCACGTATCCAGGCTGAGAATCTCCAAAATGTTCAAAAAATGCATTTTTGGGAATAAGGTCTAGGAGTTAATGAGTGAAAGCTATAACAGGTGTTATGGGTTACGGCCTTTATTGGCAGCCCTGCTTGATGATCCTTAGATCTTGACCAGGATATTTGAAGATAATGATGAAGAACGTCACAAAGATCCTCATGAAGATCCTCAAGGACCGTTCAAGATCCTTGAGGATCCTTGAAGATCCATGAAGATCGTTGAAAGATTTTCACCAGGGAAGGGTACTGTCAAATGTGTTGTGCAAATGGCTGATCAATTTTCAACACAATTGTATGAACATGGAATCTACAAGCTTTGTATCATACGGTTCTTTGACAATGTGTAACAGTATAAAACACTATCAAAGTTCCTAAATGAAAAGGATGTCTCAAATTATGTACACAGAAGCAAATTATTTATTAATGGTGATCAGTATGGATTACATGTATTTTCAATAGCTGTATAGCTGTCTTTTTATACTTCTCTCAAGTTCCACCAAAGAAAAATTTGAGTAACGTGTTGCATTAGAGGTCGCCATTAGAAAAGTAATTAAAATAAAAGAATTCGCGGACACTGTTTTGTTCCTTATCTATCAGTGAATGTTCTGGCCAAATTTCACGGAAAACCGTCACTTCTACATATCCTACTAATTCACTTAAGATGAGGGATTCTCTCGAAAAACGAGTGCAAGTTTTCACATCTTCTCAGAGGGATATGTCAACTAAAAAAGCTGCCAGCCAATAAAATAGCTGAACCCCTAATGTTCACAGTATGAATAGTTGAATTTCGTGGGAAAGCAATAGTGTTACAGTCACATTTTAGGCTGGTGTAAAACAATAATCTTCAAAACAAAAGGAAAGTGACATGCAACAAAATAAATAGAAACTGAAGAGCAATTGCCGAAGCTGAGGAGTGCATGCTTTTTGGGATTATGACACCTTGATGGTTTATTAACTTTTATTAAAACATCATCTTTTTTTCCCAATAACTCATGCGCATTTTAATATTTTATTTTCATTTTTGGGAACTGTTACCTTAAATAATGCTAATTTGGTTGATAAAAAAAATGCGGCAAAAGTACCGGCATCCTCTCCAATATTTAGAATAACCTCAATATCATGAAAAAAAAAACAGCAAAAATCATAACAGTTACAACCTGTAACTATTTCATACCACATGATAGTTGGTGAATATTTTATTTTTTTTATCAAGAATTATTAATCAGTTTGCTTACCTGGAAAAAGTTGCATGCTGACTGTAGAACCCACGAACCACTATGTGTTCTGTTAATATCTCATCTGGAAAACAAGATTAACATCAGTGTTTAGTTGCCACCAAGACAACATCTCTCCAATGTTTCCAGCTGCAGACAAACTTTGCATTTCAAGCAGTTTACACATAGCAATGTAAGAAAATTTAAAGGGAGCACATTGCCGACACAGAGACATATCCAATAGCTATGGATGTCACTGCCATCTTCCCACATATGTAAAAGTAGGGAACGTTTTTTTAGTGGGGATTTTCTAGTACCACAAACCATTCATAAAGATGATGAAAAAGGAGCTTGTTTAATTTACAGCTAGTATGCATACAATGTGGAAGACAATAATATTTTGATTTCATCATCTCAAGTAGTAAAAGTTGTTTTTCTGCTTATTTCCAATCTCTTTTGTCTATTCAATTATTCATCTTTAATTCCAGTCTCTGTTGCTATTGGTTCATGTTTAGCATGGCTCCATTACAGTATTGGTGCATTTGGGAGTTTGGAGAGTACTAGAAAAGCTGGAGTAGACTAGGGCAAGCCAATTGTAGCAATATTCAATGCTGAAATTCAAGTTCAATTCAATGAAATTCAAATTCAATTCAATGACAATTCAATTCCAATTCAATGAAATTCAATGGCAATTCAATGAAAATTCAATTTCAATTCAATGAATATTCAAATTCAATTCAATGAAATTCAATGGCAATTCAATGAAAATTCAATTTCAATTCAATGAATATTCAAATTCAATTCAATGAAATTCAATGGCAATTCAATGACAATTCAAATTCAATTCAATGAAAATTCAAATTCAATTCAATGAAAATTCAATTTCAATTCAATGAAAATTCAATATTAATTCAATGAAATTCAATGGCATTCAATTTCAATTCAAAATCGCTTCCGGTGATTGACCGGAAATGATAACCACCATACGGGCACTTTAAGATACTGGAGGTATTATGTTTTCGCGCGGGAAAGTTAACTAGCAATATGGCGGACATTGAGTCAGAATTTGACGTGGAAAAAGACTTACCTGAATTTTTGTCGTCAGTGCTCGATAGGACAGAGGAATGTATACGCAACAATGCAACGGACATCAATGACTTGCAAGCACAATCTGTAGTTCTCGATCGAACCGTCAGTCTTTTGAGTTCTATTGCCTTAACTGACATTGAGCAAGATCGGATCGAGTGGGAATCACTAGCTTTAGCGTTTTCAGAAGTACTGCGGGCTACGGAAAATCATCTTAAAACGCTTGCAGTAAAACCCTCGTCAGTTTCTCAACGTAAATGTGAAATTCTCAGAACGGGAAATCCTGGGAGACCACAATTCTATATATCCGCTGAAACATTAGAAGATCTTCTAGGACTTGGATTTTCATTGGAACAAATTTCTTGGTTGTTTGGTGTGTCTCGTTGGACAATTTATCGTAGAGTACAATCATATGGCTTGCAAAGCACGGCGCATTTTAGTTTGTTATCGGATGCGGAACTGGATGAATTAGTCTTGGAATATATGGGTCGTCATGGATTAACAACCGGGCAAACGTACTTAGCCGGGTACCTTAAGTCAGTCGGACTGAGGGTTCAAAGAAGAAGAATTCGTGAGTGTTTGGCAAGGGTGGATCCAGCGAATACTGCCTTGAGGTGGGGAATTGTTGTTTCTCGTAGGCAATACTCCGTGCCGTGGCCAAATTCTCTGTGGCATTTAGATGGACATCATTCTCTCATTCGCTGGGGTTTTATAATCCACGGATGCATAGATGGTTTCTCTAGACGAATTGTGTTTCTCAGATGCAGTAATAATAATCTTTCACAAACTGTTTTGGAACTCTTTTTGAATGCAATTGAAAAAGATGGGCTGTGGCCGTCACGTATTCGTGTGGACCATGGTGTGGAGAATGTACTAGTTTGCGATGCTATGGTGGAAACAAGAGGTGAAGGTAGGGGAAGTTTCATTGCTGGTCCCTCCACGAGAAATCAGAGAATTGAAAGGCTCTGGAGGGATGTCTTCAGGTGTGTGTGTCACCTTTTCTATTACGTGTTTTATGCAATGGAGGATACAGGCCTGCTTAACGTTGACAACCCAACGGATATATTTGCACTACATTTGACATTCCTCCCAAGAATAAACCTTGCACTTCATGAATATATGGAGGCCTTCAACCACCACAAGGTAAGAACAGCAAACCATTGGTCTCCATATCAGATGTGGGTCAATGGCATGTTAAATGAGGACAACCCCTTAGTACGTGGGCAGTTAGACGAGGATCCCAGTGACCTGGAGTTCTATGGTGTTGACCCAGATGGGCCATCTCCATTTGAGGATAGCAACAACAATGTTGTTGTTCCTCCAGTGACATTGCCAGTTGAACATCAGTCAGTTCAGGCCAAAGTTCTAGAGAGAATAGATCCACTCATGTCATCAATGCAAATGGGCATAGATATCTACACTAGCATCCATCAGATAGTGAAAGAGAGTGTTGAAAACAGTTAACACTATACCTATTTGGCAAATCATGTGGCCATCTTCAATCACTACGTGGGATCAATGTGCCGTAATCAAAGTTAAAAATTGTGTGGTGATATGAATTAAATGCAGAATGAACATTTAGGATTTGACTATGGCTAACAAGTTGCCAAAAACGTTCAGTATGACTTCCTTTAACTTCAACTTTATTTCAGTACAATAAAACAGAAACTCTTGTACTTAAGCACATATATGACCCTCACATTTCAACAGCCCTATTTTAAATCAGCTGCTGAATTGCACAACACAATTATAAGGCACAACCAAACATGTTCTTGCTGTAATGCAAGTGATCCAAAGTAAGCATTTCTTGAAACTCAACATATTCTAACATGCATTTCAAATAAAATTTAAACATTATATACAATAATTTCAACTGGAAATACAACAATTGAAGGGCTGAGAGCATAACCGACCCAAATGACTTTTAGGGTTTTTTTTCTTTTTCTGGTCCAAATCAGCTGAATGTTTGCATGTGGCCTTTGATTCAATAGAACAAAATTGCCCCATAATTTTTTTTTGACCATTTCCCACTCTTTTTTCAAGAAAAAGGCCCTAAAAGTCATTTGGGTTGGTTATGCTCTCAGCCCTTCAATTAAGGCCCAGTCTTCAAAATCCATTGTTTACATGGAAAGCTGGTGACCTGGTGACCCGAGCTATAGTCCCAAGGCAAGCTAAACCTAACCCCTTTAAATGTAGCACCTCTAGCCCACCCACACAACTATATGCCACATGGTCACAACATCTAAAAGTGATGTTTTGTTCCTTACTCGTTTCACTTATAAACATTAACCAACAGGATGAGATACAAAGTATTGCACCGACTGAGAAAGTAACAGAATCTAAATTCACAGATTTCCAAAAAATGCGTTTGCAAATGATAAATCGTAAAGATTGAAGAGTTGTTCCTCACTTGGCAACAACACATCCTTTGCACGTCTTGGTAAATACAATGTATTTGCACAGGTGTTAGCAGTAGGTAGAAATGGGCATTCTGTGTGGGGATTTGTGCCATGGCTTGTTGCCTCAACAAATTCTATACAAGGTGCTACACCAAACCCAAGTGGGGGCTCTTCATCAGTGCCTGTGACAAATTGAAGTATATGTTCCAAGGTGATTGACCCCCTTTGTCCACTGGCAGCCAGCCTGGTGTATTTAGAAAACAAATCATAAATTTCTGTTTCAAAACGACGTACATTACTGCCCTCTTCAGAGAAATTTGGTGGTAGAAGGGCAATCAACTTTCTCCTTGATAAGGCTGAACTTACTGAAGGTCTGAAAAGGTAAAGGAAGTTAGGTATATCATTTCCTATTTGATAAAGCCCCAGGGTTTTACAGCCAATGCGAAGCTTTGAGATACAAGGATTTGATGGCTCTTCAGAAGAAAAAAGTGCCAGGAGATGATTTTCTTTCAAAAATCTGGGAATACTACCATTCTGCAAAGTGCTAAGGGCCATTATTAACCCAATGGCTGCATAGTCATTAGCAAGATGGCCTTTAAGGCCATTGTCAAAGTACTTGGCTTTGATCTCTCGCAAACACAGGCGGAAGAATTCTTTCCGAGGGCCACCATAATCCTCAGCACTCTCACCATAAAACCCAACTGAAAGTGTTAGTCTGGGGTCTTTTAAAAATTGCACTTCTTCTATTGCTGATTTTAAAATATCTTGTCGATTGATTAAGATGAAGTTGGTTTCACCTTCCAGACTTACAGTTATGTCTTGCACATCCAGTGGTCTCCCAGTCACAATCAGACTTTGTGCATAGCGTAAAATTTCAACAGGATTTTCAATACCATTTGATTTACAGTAATTTACACAATGCTCTGCCAAAAAATCAACAGACTGATCTTCGATGTTATCTGGTAGTGCCTCCTCCCTTTTTGACTCACTTCCTGTACTTCTATCTTCAAATGTGGATACTGATTGCATTTCTGTTTGTTTCTGTTGTCCAGGAGCTGGTTGACTTAGCATTTCTGCACAAAAATGTATATATAAGAACGTAAAGTATTATTTTTTGGTACTTTTTTGTGAATGTTTGCTAACACCTTGCACTAAACCAAAAAAAAAATAATAATAATAAATAAACGGGAGACTTTGTACTATGATTAAAAGTTGAGACTGTTGAGAAAGCTGTAAGGACGGTTTGATGTCAAAGTTATAGGTTAATACTATCTATGGCAAATGGTCACAACAAGGCCAGTGACAAAAAAGTACAATAAATTGCTCAT
Organism: Pachyseris speciosa; assembly: GCA_016490735.1. Taxonomy (NCBI): domain Eukaryota; kingdom Metazoa; phylum Cnidaria; class Anthozoa; order Scleractinia; family Pachyseridae; genus Pachyseris; species Pachyseris speciosa. The sequence goes on along the minus strand of JAEMWC010000101.1, from coordinate 744,961 downwards.
GGTAGGAACAACCAAATTTTAACGTAAAAACGTTTGCCTTATTTAAAACTTCCCTAGTGACTACTTTGCCGCAGAAGAACGCTGGCTCACCTTTCTACTCATAAACATTTTGGATCTCGTAGGATGCAAGCTGAAATGTTGTTCTGGAAATCAACTTTTGTCTACCCAGTGTTTTCTTATCCTTAATAGCCTGGCCGATAGTAGCTTTTGGTGCATAATAATTTTAAAAACACAACAAAACTTACCTGGCAAATCATCACTTTCGGTTGAGCTATTTCCATCGCCATCACATAATAAACAGTTCAGTTCACTTTTCATTCTAATGTAAATGGCTCCTTGCCCACAGAGCAGTTTCACTTGCTTGTACGTGTATTCTTCACAACTAACAGGTGTGCTTAACTTGCGCCGGTTTGCACGAAGAAACACAAAATCTCTGTTGCCAACTAAGGGATACTTTAGTCTGATTGCATCGCCAATTTTGGATCGGATGTCGGCTTCTCCATCTGTGTTGACTAAATTAACAAATCCTCGAAGCAAAATATTCTCTTGGTGAATTGCCAAGTCTTCGTCGTCGTCCCCAACGTACAGAAGAGCAAATTCAAACGGTTTAGATTGCTCTGGAGTTGCTCTCTGTTTCTTTCCTCTGTGACTGGCAGGAGCGCACGGTGATGCTGATCGAAGTCGCTCCCGTTGGCTCAAGCGAGAACACAATCCTGTACTTCGACTTCTTTGCAACATGGATCGAGCTCGTTCGACGGCACTGGAAACATTGCTCGTTGAACTTAAGCTTAAGTTATTTTCCGATACGACTTGACTCGCTGAATCCAGGACGTTCGAATTTGATCTTGAAGTACTGCTACCTAACACTTGCGACACGAGTCTCGAGCACTCACCCAACGAATCGGCAAGATTTCGAAGACGTTCCTCCATTTTGGCGGCGGGAGAAGCCTTTCGGACGGGACTCCCGGATATTTGATCCAAGATGCTATGCGCGTAGTTAGTTGAATTTGAATGTTCATTGAATTGAAATTGAATTTTCTTTGAATTGAATTTGAATTGAATTTGAATTCCATTGAATTGAATTTGAATTTCATTGAATTGAATTTGAATTTCATTGAATTGAATTTGAATTTTATTGAATTGAAATTTGAAATGCCATTGAATTGAATTTGAATTTTCATTGAATTGAATTTGAATGTTCATTGAATTGAAATTGAATTTTCTTTGAATTGAATTTGAATTGAATTTGAATTTGCATTCCATTGAATTGAATTTGAATTTCATTGAATTGAATTTGAATTTCATTGAATTGAATTTGAATTTTAGCATTGAATATTGCTACAATTGGCTTGCCATAGTAGACCTTGTAAAAGTTTCTGATGTCATCTTGCTTAGGGGTGAAACACAGCAAAAACTGCTGTAAATGTATGGAAAAATTTATAAGTTTGATCCCCAATATATTGAGAGTGATTCACTTTCTGAGTGTCTTATGAGTTACAAGGAAAAGATACCCAGCAGAAGGGATTTTTCTTACCAAATTGGAAGAATATAGATTTGCTGTCAGGCAAGGTATTGCACTTTTAATTTTCATACAGATTTTCTTGTGAACTGCAACTCGGTTTTACAAACTGATGTACATGTATGGAGTGTATGGCTTAGCTAGGTCATTTCCCTCAAATGTGTTCTGTAATTTCTGGATATTTTATTATGTAGCATTTTTAGTTTTTAATTCATAAATACTTAAGATATCAAATTTCTGCAAGATATTATACATTAGATTCTCCATATTCCCCATACATTAACTGTAATTTTTGCCATGTTTGCAGGCCCCAAGAAAGATGCTTCAGAAACCATGAAAAGATCCATTGCTCTTAGTATGCATTAAATAACTCAAACTCTTTCCTAGATCTTGTGCTCTCCAAACTCCAACATGTATCTGTAACTCACCTAAGTTACTCTAACCAATAGGCAAATAATCTCTCAAAATATAGGCCCATGCATGAATGTATTATGGAGTCCCATACCAGGCTTATAGAAGGTCATTGAAAATACACAGGATAAGCTTCTAAGCATGAAAAAATCTAAATTATAAGCTTACAGTCTTACCAGAGAAAATTTCAGGAATGTTTATTGTTTTACGACCAATCAGATGCGGGATGAAACAGCAAAAGATAACAACCAAACCGCAGTATGGATTAGTCACAACTTGATACGGAACAACAAGCTGGCTTTTTATTCCAACGAACTGGCTTTTCTTCCACGACTAATGATCAAAAATCAAACTACCGAATTTGGAATAAACCTAGAAGTGAGTGTAAATTGTCAATATTTACATTATGGTACAAGTTTTCGGATGAAGGCTTCTCAAAAACCACCAATCACAGCCAACTGGCATGACCCTTTGAACTTCACGTGAAGCAAAAACCGGTCTGCCCTGCTTCTGATTGGCTCGTTATTTTTT
>JAEMWC010000101.1:710000-737500 GCA_016490735.1 Pachyseris speciosa | reverse complement strand
TCTACTCTTCAGAGGAGACAAGCTGGTGGTCCCTAAGACCCTTCGAAAGCGCATGCTTCAGACATTGCACACCAGCCATCAAGGAATAGAGTCGACACTGAAGCGCGCCAGAAAAACAATTTATTGGCCCAATATGAAGAGTGATTAGCAAATATTGAATGAGGCTGAGTAGGATATGAAGAATTCTTCAGATCAAGGAGGGTGTTATCCACAGAGGCCAAAGGCCGAGGTGGATAACACCCTCCGAGATCTGCAGAATTCTTCATATCCTACGGAAGCCGAATTCAATAATTGCTTTATTATTCATTCAAAATATTTTCCCGTTCTTAAAAGAGTTTCGCCATTTCTGTCTTTGTTTTTCCGCTCACCAAAACTAACACAACCTCGTCCCCAGGTTTTCTCGGTCAACGGTTCAATAATCTGCAGCGGGCTGCACTTTTGACGTCATTGATTCAATATGGCGAAGTTTCTTTCCAAATTTGGTGAACAGCAGGTGGTAATGGTGAATTATTCGTGTGGTTTCAACCAATCAGAAACGGGGAAATGTTTTGAATGAATAATAATATAAAATATTTCACCTCAAGGTGCGAAACGTGTGCGTCCTACAGCGCAAGACAGCAGAGGGAGACGCTCATCAGTCATGACGTTCCAGATCGCCCTTGGGCCAAAATGTCCACCGACCTGTTCGACTTAGACCACAAGAGTTACATGGTGACCGTTGATTATTTCTCCGGTTCCTTTGAGATCGACAGGTTGTATGACCTCAAGGGTTCCGACTGTCATCAGGAAACTGAAGACACATGTGCTACGATATGGGATTCCAGATGAAGTTGTGTCGGACAGTGGTTCGCAGTACACAATTAAAAAGAAACCTCGCTAAGGAGTACGGGTTCAATCACGTAGCAACAAGTCCCTATCACCATCAGTCTAATGGTAAAGCTGAGCCTGCTCTCGGGGAAGCAAGGAAGATCCTTAAAAAAACTGCAGCGTCCAAAAGTGACCCTTACCTGGCGCTGTTGGCCCATCGTAACACCCCACAGGAAGGATTCGGTACCAGCCCTGCCCAGCGTCTGTTAAGCAGGAGAACAAAAACAAACCTTCCTACTTCCAGCAACTTGCTGAAACCTAGCGTAGCTGAGGACACTCTAGACAAAGATAAGCTGAGAAAGCTAAAGCAGAAGTTCTATTATGACATAGCAGCAAACGATCTACAGGACCTTCAGAACGATGACGTTGTTCGGATGCAGGCCTTTCGGCTGAACGAGAAAACATGGAGGAAGGCGAAAGTACTGAGGCCACCGGGCAGAAGATCGTATGTAGTAGAGTCAAATGGTCAGCTTTATATCAGAAATCGGAGATACTTGAAACGTTCTGCAGAGGCTGATAGCGCGCCAGCTGAGGAATGGCCGGACAACGCCTTCAAACCACCATGACTCTAAAGTTAAGCCAGTGGCGCCACCACCAGTGAAGCCAATGACAACGACAAAAGTTAGTCAGTCCACGACCACCACTGAGTAAAATACGGATCACTCCTTATCGGATCTTATGTCAGTAAGGTGCTCCACTTATAACCTTAGGGGCACCACAATACTGGACCTTCCAAAAGTAAAATCAACGACGTTCAGCTTAAGATCATGGAGATGCGCTGCATCGAAATTGTGGAACGCTATACCGGATGAGTCTCGAAAGATACAAACATACGCTACTTTTAAAAACAACTTAAAAACATTAGATCTCACGCGAATCTGAGTGCGATGTGAATCTATCCTTAATCGGTATGTACTGCTTTTAATTATCATATTTTCTTATACATTTTACTTGGTGACAACATTTTTAATTTCTTATATTTTAATATTAGCTAGTTCTTAATCTTAATTTATTTAAATTTATATACCTTCAAAAGACCCTTATAATTTCTTTTTTCTTTTTCTTTCGTGGTGTACCTGTAAGTTATCTTTTGAGCTAAGCGTACCGACCACGTTAAATATCCTGATTGATGATTGAATTGATTATTGATTGATTGATTGACTAGAACAATTCAGATAATTCACCCTCGAGCTCCATGAAATAAATAGAGATTACTTCATGGTTGGTGAGTGCGTACGATTTTTATTCACGAGTTGTGAAGAATCGAAAACGAACGAGTGAGCGCAGCGAACGAGTGAGTTTGCGATTCTTCACAACGAGTTAATAAAAATCGTACAAGCGAACCAACCATGAGGTAATTTGTTTATTATATATGTACTGAGATATTACAAAATAATGTTAACAACTATCAATTGCGCGGTGAAACCAACACAAAGACCACAACGAGTTGCGAATGATTTTATTCGAGCAAACTGAACGTACAAAACTTCCTACAACATTAAAGTTATTCAATGACTCTGAAGAAAGTGGAACAAAGTCTACTTTTAAACGATTCTTTAACTTTAAATAACAATGAAAATTTTCAGCTTTAAATATCGCCGTTCAAAACCGTAACTAAGATATAAAATTTGAAAAAGTTGACTGTTTTGTAAATCTAATTATAGTAATGCATGCATTCTAATCAGAGTCAGAGTCCAGTACTTTTAGCCTTTTGTACCTCTTTGGAGAAGACTTTACCTCAACTTCTTGGATTGCCAACTTCGGGGATTGATTGAGGCTGTTAATAGAAATGCTGAATTGACCTCCATGAATAACAGCGCCCGTGAAAAGCGACATCGCTTGTTGGTGATGATCTGCCGCCGAGCGACCCGCCGAGCTAGCTGAAGGATCAGTGGAGCATTCTCCAACTTGAGATGAATTAGTTTTCTCTAAGCTATGCACATTCCCGGACATCAGTTCACTTAAAGTACGAGACATTTTTACTTGCTGTTTTTCAGAAACTACAGAATAATTTGTCACACTTTGAAGATTTTTATGTCCCGACAGTTGAATAATATCTGTCGCTGGGATGTCGTTGTTTGTTAAAGTTTGGATCATTGTTTTGCGACCGCTATGGTTCTTTACATTGGGCCCCAGCCCGGCTTTTTCTGCCATTTTTTTCATTAACGAATTCAGCTTGTTCACACCAACGGCTGACTTTTTAACCATGGTTTAGAAGAATCTTGTTTTTTACAGTTATTTACTGCTAGATAAAATGGCGCGTTGTTGTCGTTCATTTCCGACGGTCTTTTCTCCGCGTAGAATTTGTAAACAGTGACGGGATCTCTTTCACTTCCCTGAACCGAAAACATTTTCGGTTTTATTTGCCTGACATCTCTGGGATTTTCTCCGGTTCGAGTCTTAGTTTGTCTCTCAGTATACTCTAAAAATTCCTCGCCATTTGTAGTTTGGCGTAGTTGCACATCGCCCCAACACATGTCTCTGTGTTCCTTACAACCACGGAGACCGAAATAGACTGTGTTGTTGAACCAAACTGTATTCAGTAGAGCCTCAGGAGTTGACTTTCCTAACAATCCTTTGTCATACAGCAGTTTTATGTCGTCTTCTGTGAGGGGAACTGAAGCGTTTGGTTTATCGCCTTTGCCTTTCTTCTTGAGATCTCTGTTTTGATTTTAATGCCGTTCGTGCTTTTTCAAACTCGACGTCTCTCATAATGCTGTAGCCGTAATTCTTCTTCTTTAAATACCGTTCAAAACTGGCCATCATAGCACGCAAGGAAGTGGGTTCGTAATCCAACCCAAACCAATCCCAAACCTTTCTGGAACTACATACGATCACAAAAGAAAGACAACCAAGTTATGCCGCCTCTTAAAACACCAACTGGCACCACAGTTGATAGTGACTATGAAAAGGCTGAAACACTTAACGCCCAGTTCCAGAATCACTGGTCACATGAAGATCTTAATTCCGTTCCATTTCTGCGGAAAACCACACCTGGTATTGGGAATATTGTCGTAACAACTAACGGTATAATCAAATTACTCAAAGATCTCAAAGCATCTAAATCTGCAGGCCCGGACGAAATTCATCCTTATATCCTCAAGGAATCATCAGCCCAAGTCGCTCCTTTCCTAAAGTACATCTTTCAGAAGTCTCTTGAAACAAGCAAGCTCCCTGAAGATTGGCGAGTAGCCACCATTTGCCCAATCTACAAGAAAGGGGACAGATCATGCCCGAACAATTACCGTCCTGTGTCACTAACAAGTGTTGTCTGTAAAGTCTTAGAACACATAGTGTGCTCGAACATTATGAACCATCTGGATGCACATGGGTTGATAACGAGCAGACAACATGCCTTTCATAAAGGCCGTAGCTGTACCACACAACTATGTACAGTAATACACGACTGGTCCAAAACTATTGATCAAGGTCTCCAAACTGACGTGTTTATCCTGGACTTCGCAAAGGCTTTTGATAGTGTGCCCCACGAACGTCTTAAAGCGAAACTCTTTCACTACGGCATAAACGGTAAAACATTAGCATGGATTAACAACTTCCTATGTCAGAGACATCAACGAGTGGCAATCAATGGGTCAAAATCAGATTGGACGCCAGTCATATCGGGTGTCCCTCAAGGAACAGTCCTTGGACCGGTATTATTTAATATATTCATCAATGATATATTGGATGAGGTCGAATCGGAAATCCGACTTTTTGCAGACGACTGTGTCTGTTATAGGCCAATCGCGAAAGTCCAAGATTGCGAACAACTCCAACAGGATATCTATCATCTATCATCTTGGGCCAAGAAATGGTACATGTGCTTTGAGCCAAGCAAGTGCAAGATAATGCGCATAACTCGTAAAACCACCCACAAGATCACTTATCAATACACTATGGAACACACGAATCTGGAATCTGCCCAGTACACGAAATATCTCGGAGTAACGATATCAGATGACCTTAGATGGAACCGCCATGTAACAGATATAACAGGCCGTGCCAACAAACTACTCGGACTCCTTAGACGGAACCTTTCAACATGCGACAGAAGAGTAAAAGAGGCAGCCTACCTTGGCCTAGTAAGACCCTTACTCGAGTATGCGAGCCAAGCATGGGATCCTTATACGGATAACTTATCAAACGAGATCGAAAAGATACAGAGGCGTGCTGCGCGCTTCGTAACATCTGATTACCAGAATTATGAACTTGGCAGTGTCACTACGCTCTTAAAGGATCTAGGGTGGAAGTCACTTAAGATTAGGAGGGAAATAGACAGACTCTGTCTTCTCAAGAAGGGTTTAGATAACAACGCAATCCTGCCCCTGGATGAATTATCAAAGCCGGTCAGAAAGACAAGACATATGCACAATAGATATTACTCCACAATTTACGCTCGCACTAACATATTCAAATTCAGTTTTGTGCCGCGCACAATTAGAGACTGGAATAATCTACCACATAATGTTGTAGAAATTGCGGACGACGCTAAATTCCGCAAATTATTGTTATTTACGTTTCCCTAGGAATCCGCTGACCGAGATGTATTTAATATCATTCATTTGAACGAGGTTACATCAAATAAATAAGTGAAGTGAAGTGAAGTGAATCTTCGTTGTTTTCTTTCTTTCTTACTGTTATGATAAATTCGCTGATGAATGAACTCAGTTCGTGTGGGGGAATTTATTCTACAGGCCTTGACTCATCTTTTAGCCTCAAAAACTCCTTAAGCAAAGCAACATTCTGTTCAGTTTTCTTCCTGGTGTTTTCGTTTTCTTGTCCTTCAATAAATTCCTCTACTGAAGTTATATCTGCAAACCTTGAATTGAAAACACTGGAAAATACTAAATAGCAAGGACCACCGTTGCAAAATAGAAGAGCCGGATCCTGTAATAGATCTAACCAGCTATAAAATTGTAAACTAGAAAACGGTAAGAAACAAGCAAGGCTGGTTACACGGCTAGGAATATATATTTAAACCAATATTTCGGGAGGCACAGCCTTCCTTCATCAGGGTGTTACATATTATGACCCTAAGATGAAACGACGTTACAGTTTTAAAAAAAGGTTGTACATGTAACATGATATTATAATAAAGGTAAACAATACAACGTAAAATAAAAAAACGTTACAGTTTGAAAATTTGAAAAAAACGTAACAAGAAAACAAAAAGATAGGTATTATATTTCTTCTTTTCTGTTGATACCTAACGGTTCAAGAGTTTGACCTCTATCAATTAGATATGCTTCTCTGGCTCTTCGTACACCGTCACGATTAGATTTGGACAGTTCTAGTGGAATTAGTTGCATGTCAGAAGCGCTGTGACCGTTAGAGAGAAAATGTTCTGATACTGCAGTGGGTTTAGAGCTGTTGGTTTGTTTGTCGACTGTTCTACGATGTTCGTTGAAACGGTCCTTAAGTCGTCGTTTAGTTTCGCCTATGTATTGTTTGTGACAGTGATTGCATTGTACCATGTATATGACATTTTTGGAATTACAGTCAATGTGATGTTTGATAAATCTAGTTTCGCCTGTGGAATGAAAAGTATAGGTTGTAAGTCCATCAGTTATGTAGTTGCATGTTAAACAGTTGTGGCCACAGCGAAAGGCACCAAGGGGTTGATTATTTTTAGCAGGTTTACGTAGTTTAGCACTGACCAATAGATCGTTAAGATTGTTAGAACGTCGGAAAGCAACAAGAGGGGCAGCCTTGAAAACGTCAACGCAGCGGGGAGATGAAGATAAAATGTTGAAGTGTTTGTGAATAATAGATGATACGGAGCGAATAGCTGGATTGTATGTTATGACAAGGGGTACACGTGTAGGTTGGTTAGTATCGGAATTGCGTTGCTTGGGGGCAAGTGCTTCGGTACGTGAAATGTTGTAAACGCGTTGTATTTCGTTGTTGAGGTAAGAGAGATTGTACCCACGTTTGTTGAGATAAGACTTAAGTTCGTTAAGACGGAGTGCGAAAGTTTCGTCAGAAGAGCAGATGCGTCGAAGTCTGAGAGCTAAACTGAATGGAATAGCTCTTTTGCTGTGTCTGGGATGGCAAGAGGATTGTAACAAGTAGAGATGTTTGTCAGTAGCCTTAGTGTAAAGATCAGTAGTGATTTTACCGTTGTTCAGTGACACGTTGACGTCCAGAAAGGGTATGGATGAGAAAGAATAATTGGAAGTAAATTTAATTGTAGGGTGAATGTTGTTGAGATATGTGGTGAAGGTGTTGAGATCGTCTACTGAGTGTGTCCATATCATAAAAATGTCATCTATAAAGCGCCACCAGGTATGCGGTTGGTGTGGGGCATGTGATAGAGCGTTTGTCTCGAGTTTGGCGAGAAAAAGATTGGCATAAGATGGTGCCATTCTAGTTCCCATGGCAGTGCCGTGTACTTGCAAGTAGTGCTTGTCGTCGAATGAAAAGTTGTTCATAGTGAGTATCATGCGTATGAGGTCACAGAGAGTTTCAGTGCCGATAGTGGAGGTAGTGCGTTTGCGTGTATCGAGGAAGTAACGACATGCATTGATGCCTTCGTTATGGGGTATGTTGGTGTAGAGTGAAGAAACGTCAAGTGTAACGAGAATGGCATTGTTGGGCAGTTGTCCGAGATTTTCGAGTTTGTTGAGGAAGTGAGTGGTGTCTTTTATGAATGATTGGGTAGTCTGTACGAGAGGTTTGAGATGATAGTCTACGAACTGTGAGATGTGTTCTGTTGGATGTGCATTACAATAGGGCGTCCAGGGTTACCCTGTTTGTGAATTTTGGGTAAAATGTAAAAACGTCCGGTCTTAGTATCGGTTTGTATTAAAAAACGTTTAGTGTCATCGTCAATGATTTGGTCACGGTGTATGCGTTGTACGTAAATACGTATGCGTTTTTGGATGTCATCAGTGATGTCCTTATCTAGAGTCTTGTAGAATTTGGTGTCGTTTAGCTGTCGTAGGCATTCGTTGATGTACCAATCCCCGTCCATGATGACTATACCGGATCCCTTGTCTGCGGATTTAATGATAATGTCAGTGCGTCTGCTAAGTAGTTTGCAAGCATGTCGTTCGCGTGCGGTTAGATTGTCGCGTATAGGAGATGGTTTGATGTTGAAGAGGTCACGTTCCACAGCGTCTAAAAAGGTGTCAAGGGCAGGATCTCTGTGAGGTGGAGGGGTCCACGTGCTTTTAGGGCGGAATGGATTGGGGTTATTTTGAGGGGGATAGTCATGAAAAAATTCGAGTAGTCGCATACGTCTGGTGAATTCATTGAAATCAGCTCTAACCTCAGTCCAGTTGATGTTGCGTGGCGTGGGGCAAAAAGAGAGACCTCTAGCAAGTAACTGGGTCTCTTCGTGAGTGAGAGTGACGCTGCTTAAGTTGATGACAGCGTTAGTGTCAAGTTGTATGTTTTTGTTGTCGCGTCTCCAGTATCTATTGTTGTTGGCTTTACGTTTGCGGCGGCGTCTGCGTTTACGTTTGGGTTTGGATGGAAGAAGAGGGGTGATGATAGAATTGCTAACAGATTGATCGTGAGCGTGATTGGTGTGGTATGTAGTGATGGGTGGATGGGAGCCAGGGTTCAATGGCGTAAGTGGCGGATTAGAACGGTTAACTTGGTTAGAATTACTTTGACGTGTACGAGTAATACCAGGAGAAACATACCTACCGACTGAAGATAGTTTACGACCTTGTCTAGTTTGAAGTTCGATGGACAGTTCAGCAGCAGAATCACGAAGGAAGTGTGTGATATGTTCAAATGTAGAAGTAGAAGATATAGTCTGTAGATATAGAAGAAGAAGATATAGTATGTAGATATATATACATGGTACAATGCAATCACTGTCACAAACAATACATAGGCGAAACTAAACGACGACTTAAGGACCGTTTCAACGAACATCGTAGAACAGTCGACAAACAAACCAACAGCTCTAAACCCACTGCAGTATCAGAACATTTTCTCTCTAACGGTCACAGCGCTTCTGACATGCAACTAATTCCACTAGAACTGTCCAAATCTAATCGTGACGGTGTACGAAGAGCCAGAGAAGCATATCTAATTGATAGAGGTCAAACTCTTGAACCGTTAGGTATCAACAGAAAAGAAGAAATATAATACCTATCTTTTTGTTTTCTTGTTACGTTTTTTTCAAATTTTCAAACTGTAACGTTTTTTTATTTTACGTTGTATTGTTTACCTTTATTATAATATCATGTTACATGTACAACCTTTTTTTAAAACTGTAACGTCGTTTCATCTTAGGGTCATAATATGTAACACCCTGATGAAGGAAGGCTGTGCCTCCCGAAATATTGGTTTAAATATATATTCCTAGCCGTGTAACCAGCCTTGCTTGTTTCAAACCTTGAATTGCTCGAAGAAGACGCCATGGTTTTCCTTTTGCCTAGTGACGCCGTCAGTGAAAGGCGGGAAAATCGATACGATTTTTGTCACTAGTGAAAACTTTCGTCTGCGGGTTGTGATTGGTCATACGGTATTTTTCACTAGTGAGAAAAATCGTACAACCAATCAGATTGCGTGTACTCTGCAACGCATCATTTTTATTTGACATATTCATTTTGCAGTAAATCTCAGTACATATATAATAAAAATCTGGAGCTCATAATCAAAATTGTTAAATGGTCGGAACCGGTCAAAATTGGCATTGACTTCGCGTTTTGGTAAAGACTTCTGAAATAAGTAAACAAGAATAAGTCACGTCAGAAGTATTTCCGGGTTGTCACGAAACACGTCTAGTACACAGTCCTCCAATTCATTGTACGGAAAGTAACCGTTGGAGCCTGGAACGAGACGCCCTATCTCTGGGAAAATTTGTGCTGACAAGCAATCGCTACGTTTTGGAAGGTTTGGGATGTTAGTTGGACAAAGGGGAAAAAACGAGGATCCGTAACTTACAGTATGGACCGAGAAAACGAGGTTAGTAAGATATTTATTATATCTCTACCGTGTGTCTGACGGCTCAGGAACGATTTCTATCCACGCGGAACGGCTTCAAATTTCTGACGCACCTCGAAAGCAAAACGAAAGTCATTAGCACGCTTTAAAGCACAATTTAGAGTAAAAGAAAGTTTTAAACTTTTTCTAGCTATAAAAGTTAAGAATACTTGGCGATAAATCACAAAACAGTTTTGCAACAGGACCAACTTTAAATTTTAGCGGGCCGTACAAGAGAGTACGGACCGCTAAATTGACCAAACATAGCGCGCGTACTAACTACAAGTGTAAGAGATATAATAATTACTGGAGTACTGGATGAAGTTGAGTGAATATATTGTGATTTGTCGGTGGTGAGCAGATTAATTATTCGGCTGAGACAAATAATTAATATGTGAGACACTGAGAAAATCACAATAATTAGACTGTGAGCAGTCCCTCTTTCTTTCCTTCGTCGATCTTGTGAGTAAACACGAAGCCCGAGCGTGCGGAAATTGAGGCGAGCGGAAGTCAAGGGCGTTTTCCATTTACCAAAAAATTCCGGAAATTTCGATGGGAAATGACCATCGGTGAAGAACGTGTTCCATTGACAAATGTTCCATTCATTCCCAGGCTCCACACTTTCCCGCTAAACTTCCAAATAGTAACAAACATGTCTTAAACGAAACTGTAGAGTTGTCTATGTAGAAAGTCTTTTAAATTGAGAAGATGATGATGACACTCCTATTCTCGCAGCGATTGCAGCTTATATGAGTCGTGATCATCGCCGAAACGAAGGGTTTTTCAAAAATATATTGCCACAATATTTCGTCGATGAATATTACAAGCCACTTCAGGGTGACTCGAGGCGGGCCCTTGAAGCTTAGTGCATGGAAATGAAGCCACTGGAAGATTCCTCAGCAATACTCTTATTGGTTGTATGGCAAAGCCGCACTTAAAATGCCTACTGTGAAAGGAAATTAGTGAAAGACATTGTTTAATTACCGATGCAAAGTGTTATGCGGGAAACAATCGGAATAAGCTTACTCAAAGAACCCTCGGGCAAAATTTAATGTTTTCTCCAATAAATTCTGCTTACCATTGGTATACATCACACAATTGTGATTCATTAATGTATGAAGATCGGCTGCTAGTCCATAACACACGGGGCATTCATATAAAACTATTCAACGTGACGGAAGAAGGAGCCACCATCTTACCAAAGATGTGGCCGTGAAAGACCTGGAACTGGTGAAACCTTGTGAAACTCGTAAATGGAACATGCATTTTCCATCGGAAAGTTTCCAACGGGAAAACAGGACTACCTTTTCAGAAGTTCCATCTATTTCGGAAATTTTCCATTGGAACGAACCAAAAACATGTGTTCCATTTACATCCCAACCGGAATATCCGGAATCTCTTGGTAAATGGAAAATGCCCCAAGTAGAGCGAGAGGAAAGATAGAGGGACTGCAGCCTTTTCTGTTTGCGACTTGTTCAGATAACTCAGCCATGAAAAGCTCCGCCCCTTTTTGTCGCGTGGGCCAAAAATAAACTTTCGCGCTGTTGAGAATTTCCGAGCGATTATTTTGGTCTCTGTGGAAAGCTAGAAACCTCTAGTTTTCAGATTTTCTACTTGCCATACACAAAATAATTTTAAGAAGTTGAATTCCATTTTTCCGTCAATAAATTATAAAATAGTGCTATGATGTCCATTTTCCAGTCATCGCAAATAAGATACTGTATTTGTCTTGCCGGAAAAAAAAATATCATTAAGATTTAACCCGCGTTTTATTTGTATTCTTACAATAATTTTGGTCTCGATGGAAAGCTAAATCCTTGCAGTTTTGATTTTTACATTCGCTTGGGCGAAAATGTTCACAGAATATGGAAAAAAATTTTCGTGTACGAGTAAAATGGCAGTTGAGTGACCGCCGTCCCACCGGATAAACAAACAATGACGCTCTGTTTTCGAAAAATTCTAACTCGTTAGTTTCGTCATAAAGTGATATTAGTTTGGTCTCTATGGAAAGGTAGAACAAGTGTAGCTTTTACATTTTGTTATTGGCGCTCACGAAATCCATTCAAGAAGTTAAAATCGGTTTACGTCAATGAATGAAATTGGTTTATCATGTTGTCCATTTTCCTGTCAACGCAAGAACGCTAAATATTTGTGTCGCTGAAAAAAATTATAACTCGTGTTCTAGTTGTATTCTTGCAATAATGTTAGTGTCCGTGGAAAGCTAAAGCCTTGTAGTTTCTGTTTTTTGAATTCCGCTTGCACGAAAATGTTCACATAACATGGAAGAAAAATTCGGGTATGGGTAAAACAGCGCTTTCAATGACTGCCGTCCAACAGAATAAACAAACACAGACGCTCAGTTTTCAAAAAATTCTAACTCTCGTTAGTTTCGTTCTAAAGCGATAATTTTGGTATCTGGAAAGCTAGAAAACTGTAGTTTTTTGTAGCTTACTGCCTAAAGAGGCGTAAGCTACTATGCTGTCCTTCTGAGTGAGTGAGTGAGTGAGTGAGTGAGTGAGTGAGTGTAACAATAGAATCCGAGCCCACAACGAACTCTGCCGATTTCGACCCGATATTTCCCGATGTTATCTCGTTTTTTGTTTTGGAACCTCTTCGGTTGCCGTGAATCTTACTCGGATTAGCACGTGATCACGTGAGCAATCTTCGATTTGCAATGTGCTCTCACAGCTCTTGAGTGGTTTTGAGACACGGTCGACTGTGGAAGGTGAGTTCTTTTTGTAGCTTTCTGCCTCTTATTTCATGATGACTTTAAGCCATTTAGCTTTCAGAATCAAGCGGAGCTGTCTTCGCATTTATGGAGAAGTTGTTAACAAAGAATGCAGTTCTCAATTTTCCAGAAATTGTAAGCTTATGACTCCATCAAACCGCGATCGAGTGTTAAGTGCAGCTGAAGATCTTTGTGCGGCGATCTCAAAACCTCATCAAGAGTCATTCCTCCTTCGGGCGACAGAAAAACTCTCTCAAGGAAGCCAAGATTCACTTCGGGGAGTAACTAATCCGTTTCGAAAGAGCCTTGGAACCAATGATCTCTTTCAAGAGAGCCAAAAATATTATTCCCTTCGGGAAGCTTATGATTTCTTTCGAGAGAGTCAAAATTCCCTTCGGGTAGCATATAAGCTTAATCTCTTTCGAGAGAGCCAAAATTCCCTTCGGGGAGCAAATAATCTCTTTCAAGAGAGCCAAACTTCCCTTCGGGAAGCATGTTATCTCTTTCGAGAGAGCCAAAATTCTCTTCGGGGAACGAATAGTAAACTCTTTTGGGAGGCGTATAAATCCAACAATGGGTCAAAAATCAGTCGTCTTAGAGAGACAACTGCTCGCCTAAATGCATTTCAGACAACTTTGCGTGATTCTGAATGCAATGATATCATTTATACTGATTATAAGACATATTTGAAACGAGTTGACTCCTGTGAGCCCAAGATACCTCATTGTGTCAAAAATCATAGGCATTCTCGATTACCGTATTTACCCGTGTATAATGCGCACCCGTGTATAATGCGCACCCTATTTTTCAAGACAATTTTCCAAAAATAAAATAAATGTGTTAAATAACCACCATTTGGTCAGAGAAAATTCTGACTCGATCGAACGGCTGGAATTATCTACTCGCGAAAAACAAGTGCAAATTTTCTGCCTGTTCGGGTTTAGTCATTGGTTTAAAAAAAAAAACTCAATCTGCTTTAGTTAAAAAGTGTATTTCTCTGATATTCAAAAAGCTTTCGGTCATTATTAGGTTGTTCTGACTTGTGTTTCGTGTACCGGGATCACTAATTTGTTAATTACAAAAGGCAATCGAAAATTGCTTTATCTGATAAGATTAGCGTCTTCCCGAGCATTGAGACGGCACGAGAGAATGATTCAAACACCAGCTATAGGAATTCTCATAAGTTCAAAGACTCTTCGTGGTTGCTGTGTAAAAATTTTCGCTTTCATTCCCTGACACTTTATGTCTTCGCGTATCTGAATGCTAAATAAAGGTCAACAAATGATCATGGTGTCATATGTTCAATCAAGCGTAACGCGGTGAGAAATAAAGATAATCATCTCCTGTGAAATGCGCCTCCGACAATTTTCAGTTTTAAAAGATTTTGAATCGTCGACAGCCTCTACAAAATATACCTCACTTACTTTGCCTTCGTTCTGAGCTGCTGTACTTCGAGCAAAATAATTTTGAACAAAATTTGGCTCACAAAATGTGCGTTTCGTTAATACCATATGCAAATAAGAGGATAGTTTGTTTCGTCTGTATGCAAATTTTTAGCGTCTGGT
Organism: Pachyseris speciosa; assembly: GCA_016490735.1. Classification (NCBI taxonomy): domain Eukaryota; kingdom Metazoa; phylum Cnidaria; class Anthozoa; order Scleractinia; family Pachyseridae; genus Pachyseris; species Pachyseris speciosa. Next base: position 723,397 of record JAEMWC010000101.1, on the reverse strand, counting down.
CACAGAATATCCGGCCGGTTTTTCACGGTTTTTCCAGTCAGTTTATCGGTGGCAATTTAAAAGAAGCTGTGATAGGTTATTTGCTTGTTTATTGTAACAACGGCATGGACAACAGCCTTTTGAATTCTTGTTTACTGTTTTTTTTTATCCTTTGTTAACCACATGCGTATGCAAATTAGGGAAGCGATCAAGAAACAAAAGGTTCCGTGTATAATACGCAGTGCAAATTTCATGAAAAAAATCCTAGGAAAAAAGTGCGCATTATACACGGGTAAATACGGGTATGTAACAGTAAAACCAGGAATCTCCGTCTCTGTTGACTTCCATGTGTTCTTCTGGAGATTGAAACAACTGATAGTGGTGGAGTTGTCACTACTCAACACAGAAACACGACCACCACAAAGTCTGGAATATATACCACCATAACCTAGAATATTGGTCACTGGACTTAGCAAATGCCATTTATTTGAAGCAAGAGCAAAACAATGGACTGCTTGTCAAAACTCATATTCTCCCTTTTCATAACCGCCAATTATTGTTATCACATATTTTTCTTTCTCGATGGAGTTGCAGTGTTTAAACAACCTGTCAGAAAACCAATCTGGAAAGAGGAAAAAGTCCAGTCCTTTGTTTAAAGTTGCAGTGCAAGTGAGATTCTTCGTGACCAGCTCTTCTGTATCGGGAATTCTCCGCAGACTGTATTTTGACATTGAGAAAACATTTCAAAAGATCCAGGCTGCTTTCTGTTAAATTAAGGTCACTCATAGAAACAAAATTTATTTCTAAACAAATTGAACAGTGTGGTTTTAGAAATGTATAATTATTAAGAAAGAACCTCTTAAACAGTACAATTGACCATATTTTCTTCTTACATTTTGTTCTAGTTCTTGTTGCTATTAAAGTTTCACTTGCTTCAGTGATGCATTGTCCACAATTATTTAATATGCTATTCTAAGTAATAGAAGGCGCAGTAAGCTACATGCAGTCAGCGACTGCCTATTTTTAGATTTTGTTTGTATTGATGCTCATGAAATCCGTTCAAGAAATTGGCTATCGGTTTTCCGTAAATGAATGAAATTGCGTTCTCATGTTGTCCCTTTTCCTGACAATGCAATATTTGTGTCGCCGAAAAAAAATTATAACTCGCGTTCTATTTGTATTCTTATAATAATTTTGGTCTTTATGGAAAGCTAAAGCTTTGAAGTTCCTGTTTTTTTTAATTCTGCTTTGACGAAAATGTTCACAGAACATGATAATAATTATTTTTCGTGTCCACCATTGCTATCTGCTGTGTTTCGTTTTGTCTGCCAACAGGTTGCCAACGGCCTATGCTAATCAAATTCTTCTGACAGTGTACATTGTCTGATTAGCCAATCAGAATTTTCCGTTGTCTGTGCAACGGGAAATTCGAACGCGTCGCAAACAGAAAAGGCTGCAGTCCCTCTATCTTTCCACTCACTTGACTTGACTTCTGCTCTCCTCAATTTCCCCACACTCGGGCTTCCCGTTTACTCACAAGATCGATGAAGGAAAGAAAGAGGGACTGCTCGCAGTCTACAGAATAATTATATCAGTACTGACCAAGTTCAATATTTAACACTTAATGACTGGTCCTGAGGGGAACAGTGAATTTTGTTTCCCAAGAATCTCAGTGTTACCCGAGATGACTACAATAGTGCACACGCTCTGATTGGCTGCTGAGCGGGCATCATTTTCTTGTAATGATGGGCATTGAACACTCTTTTGAGTTGTGATCAAAAGCTATGAGCGCGTGGGCAAAAACAACAAAAAATGTGGACAAAGTACAACTATATTTTCAAAAAAACTGTGTCTTGTGGTTTCAATCACATCACCAGGTTCGTTTCAGTTCAGTGAACACAACCTCGAATGAGCTCTTGCGTGCACAAGCAGATGTGGAAAATTATTTCCGGTGCTTAAAAGGCCATATAATAAATAACTTATTAACCATGTCTGTTCAATCATTGCAGGGAAATCTCAGACTCGGCCTTGATGTATTCACCTCTCTATCGCTCGGTCAATACATGAAGGCCTTGCTCTGAGATTTCCCAGTAATGACCTCACTCTTAGTTAATGAGTGGTATATAATTGTTTATCATACACCGAATGCAAATACACTGTATGGCAGACTGCTCGGTTGGTGCCGGGCTTGAGTCGCATGAAAGCGAGGCAATATTTCCCCAGAAAGTCTTGCTTTGTCGTCGATCTGGTCTGCTTTATTTCGCTTTGGCTATGAGTTGCTGTGTTTCTGAACGCCACGAGAAGGGATATAAATCTTCACTGTTCATCTCGTAAGCTCAGGGAAAATAATGGGTCAATGCAATTTGTTGAGAGGAGGGAAAGGAGTTCACAATCACTGCGGGAACTATAGTTTGTTCGCTACATTTCACATTTATGTGGTGTCTGGTGGTGTTCCAACACAATTTCCTTGGCCAGTACCTTCCCAAAGTGAAGAAAAGCTCCTCTTGAAAAGTATCCTCTGTCTCAAAAGAAGAAGTTGATTTCGTGCGTCCTGTTGCATGGAATCACACAAAACAAAATACCCAGGCGATTGAACTTCAACTGCCCCCACCGTTGTATCCAGTGAAGGCTTTGAGCCAACTGAGAACAATTTGGAGCCAAATGCGGTCACTTACACATTTTCTAAGATCTTCCAGCCCGAATGAACAAACTTTAACAGTTCTTCGGTGATTGTGAACTCCTTTCCTTTGTCTGGTTTCCCTCAGAGGCGACCGTGGAAACAAAAAAAAAACACTGTCTCTGCTGTGAAAGATTTCACTTCCTTCTGGTGGCATTCTGGAACACAAAAACTTATAGGGAGGGCGAAAAAAAGAGACCAGCTTGATGACGGAGCAAGACTTTTCTGGGGAAACATTGTCACAACAAAACATCAAAGACTGACTAGCCTCGCTTTCATGCAACTTGTGCTGGGCGCCGACCAAGTGGCCCGCCATATTTGCATTCAGTGTATTCAATCACCAAGCTCAGAAAATACTTGAATTCAAGCTTGTCCTTCAGACATTAATAGCTATCAAATTTGCTTGTCCTGGGCAAGTCGTAGTCTTTCTCTTTTGATGATATAATTGATAGACAGTTATCCCTTGTCCACTGGGCAAGTGAGAATGGAAAACGACTTGTCCAGAAGGAAAATCTACTTGGCCCAGACAATGGGACAGCACTATTTTTGAGCCCAGGAGCAGAATATTATTTGGAGCAAAACACATTTACATGTAGATGGTTGCATGCAGCATGCCACTAGACCATTATTTGTAGGCAAGATAATTTGGTTTTATCAACTGGGTTGATAATGTGAATTGGCCACTGTAAAGAGATTCGAAAGCTGGCATTTTGAGTGTTAGCCCTTCGTCATCTAGTGAATCAAGGAATTGTGGATTGTGTGTGGTTTATATACAGAAAGATGGAGCTATGCTATTGGCTGGTGCATAGTAACATGAAAAACAACAGAATAAATTAGTTGAATGAAAAGTGTTCATTGATTCTGTGAGGATTAAGAGTGTCGCTTTGAAAAATATGTTTTTGCTCTAAATAGAGTTTTGTGGCTTTCAGTGTTTCCTTGATGCAGGGAGAGGCCACAGACTGCCATATGTTGCTTAAAATGATTGGGGTGATTAAATTGTCTCATGACCGGCTTAGATGCATTGTTGTCATCTTTTTCCACATCACAAAGGTGTTCTCGGAATCAGTTGCCTACATGTAGTCATCTGCCTGTTTCGCCCATGTAACTTTTTGTAAAGAGTGCAAGTTATGAAGGAAATGACATTGGCTGAGGTACAGGTGAAATGATCAGTGATCAAGGTGGATCACTTGCGAATGGGTATTTTCTCAACATTGCAAATGAAAGGAGATGTTTTGCATTGTGCGTGTGCGCATTTAAAGGTTCCGGGTTGAGCACTTGTTTGGAATGGACTAAAACGTTTCCTATGCTTTTTGTCACATTTGAATGAAATTAATGGATCATTTGGAAGTACAACATTGACTGCTTTATTGCATGCATGAGAGACTTTTAAGTGTTCTGAGGCTTGTGAGGAGGAGGGAAAACTTTCTTAGAGAACCCAGGGAAAACCGACAGCAACAACCAGCAATGAGAGAAGCAACAACAAATTCAACCCACATGTGATGCCAGGCCCAGGATTCAAATTAACTCATGCTACATTAGAGGGAGACAAGTACTCAGTCACCATGACACCACCCCTGCCCCACTGCATGAAATTTACATCCCAGTTGGCTGTAAAATTAAATAAAGTCAAGGTCCATTCTCCCTAAGTTTATCTTACATGTATCTGCAAGAAAACTATAATTATGCTTTTGCATAATTTATACACTCAGTAACATAATAATTTCAATTAGTTCATAATTATTCTCACTGACAGTTTATTAACTGTTCTTCATGAACATGCTTTACAACTTGGATATTTAATTATAATGAGCTTGATAAGTTGCTAAGTTCTAAATGTTTGTTTTATTGATCTGCACAGTGTAATTAACCTTCAAGTCAATTCTGCTCCATCTGAATATAACAGCAGTCAGTCAGTGTGTTTACTCACCCAATTGTTTCTAAAAGTTAGTCCAGCTATCGAGCTACTGATATTAAGTTTCAGATCTTGAGAATGTTAAATACAATAATTTGCACCAGCCTGTAACTTGTACAATCAGTATATGATTCAATTATAATTGTCATATATGATGACTAAAAGGTATGTGATAATTATATCTTCCCAGGATAGTTAATGACCAGTGCAAGTTGATTCTGCTGCCATTTGAGTCTCCAATTACAGCTCTCTAATTTCTCAAAGGTTAGTTCAGAACTTTGATAACATTTCAGATACATGTACCTCAGAATATTTATTTAGAACCCATTATTTGCATGTGATCTATTTCATAATAAATTATTATATTATATAGTATTACTAATATCCTCTTATATTAATAATAATTACATGTGTGAGACATGACCTGGAAGTCAATTCTGTTGCTATCATTTGAAATCAGGTCCTGCAGAGTGTTTTTCAATTTAAATATTATTACATTAAGTTTACACGGAATGATTGTTAACAGGCCTTCTGATAGGGTGCAATAAAAAGGAAATTAAGCAAAATTTTCGGGGCAGATTATGCACTAAATTATCATGAATATGCAAATTGTGCAGTTTTTTCATTAGCATGTACAGTAGATTTCATAAGAAGAATACCACTTTTGGGCTGCTCGGATCTAAAGACAAATTTAACATTATAAAGGAACAAGAATTTAACATCTATGCATAACTTGACATGCTTAGCTTGTCCTTTACGGACTTCTAAAGATGACTGATCATGACATTGCATCTTCAGCCTATGGTCCATGTACAAGTGGTATTTTTTTTGCTCTGTCTTTCACACACTAAAATTTGACAGAAGGTGTGATTTAGTCTTATTAGTTTCAGTTGTTATCCGCAAATTCCAGGAAAGAATTCCAACAAAGAAACTACATTTTGGCATCAAAATAAACATCACTGAGATCATAATAGCCCATTTCCGATATGTTTGGGCGCGCAAGATTGGTACCAAGTTTGGACATGAAAGCGAGGCTTGGGGGAATAAAGCGGCAAAGTTAAAACTTACAGATAGTAAACAACAAAACAACAAGGATCGAAATTGAAAATATTCTACTCGCTGGAGATGGTGAAGTACTGTGCTGTTGCTGTTTGTAACAATGGGACTCATAACAAACCAAATCTCTCATATTTCTGTTTTCCTGGCAATGGAAAAATGCGTAAGAAGTGGGAAAAGTTTTGCAAATGAGCCGATGCCAAATTCAAGAATCTTACCGATCCTCGAATTTGTTTGCTTCATTTTCGAAAACAAGACATGAAAAAGGCGCCATCTGGCAAGAACTTCGTTGTTAAGCGAGCTCTCCCTACCGTATTAATTTTGATCCAGAAAAGGCAGCCACAAAATCGAACCCGATTAATCTTCGTACAGAGAGACTCAATAAGAGAAGTCTCCAAGTTGAGCGATCAGCTGACAAGGATTAAGAAATACCACCCAAAAGAGAAAGATTAGAAGTCAACAACATAAGTTTAATTGACACCGATTTATTTCAAGACTGCAATTGCATTAAAACGCATTTACTCTCTGACCACGACTACATGGACAGAATTGACGAAGTTGACCCGCTGCACAAAAATGTGTTATGTCAAACCGATCTTACCATGGCAGAGCTCGAGAAAATTGAACAAGAACTAAAGATACTCACAACTAAACCACAAAGCTCCAAGCAAGAACAAAAGCTCGGTATATTGGCGCAAAAAAAAACGAGAGCAAGTCGCCCAGGACGTGTTGAAAAGTGATGAGGCTGTTAAATTTTACACAGGTATCCCATCACTTGTGTGTTTCACATTTCTGTTAAATACCCTCCTGCCATACACAGAAAACATGAAGTACTGGGACAAAAACAAATCTAAACAATCACACTACCAAAAAGATGCCCAAAATAAAAAACCTGGACGAAAACGTGGTCTTCAAGTCAAAGAAGAGTTTCTTCTTGTGTTGCTAAGGTTAAAATTAGGACTCATGGAACGGCACCTGGCTGATATGTTTGCCGTCACTGTCAGCACGGTTAGTCGCGTGTACTGTACATTACTTGGATCTGGTTTTTGGCCCTCACATTCAAGGGCTCTCTACTTCGCTGGCCTTCAAAGAAGGAGATCGTTGCCCACCTGCCGACCTCTTTCTGCAAATATCCCAGTACAAGAGTCATTATTGATTGTACGGAGTTTTTTATACAGAAACCTTCATCTCCAAGCGCACAGAAGGCAACATGGAGTGATTGCAAACATTTCAACACTGTAAAGCTACATGTACTAGTGGGAATAACACCATCAAGTGCTTTTTCTTTCATTTCCAATCTCTGGACTGGAAGTACAAGTGATAGGCATATCACTCAAGAGAGTGGCTTGCTTGACCTTCTGGAAGAGGGAGTCCATGTTATGGCAGACAGGGGTTTTACCATTAGGGATCTTCTTACGAAGAAGAAAGTAGTCCTTAACATACCACCCTTCAGCAAAGGTAAATACCAGTAATGGAAATTCATCTTTTATTGCAAACATGGATAGGTGTGATTGATTTCTCTTTCTTTACAAGGTTTCCTGAAGTCTTCAACTCTACTTGTTTGTAACTCATAATAAGCAATCATCAATATTATAGTTTTCTGTCAAAAAAGCAGGTAATTAATAAAACCAGGTCACTATTTTTTTCTTTACTCTGTATTTTTCACAGGTAAACAGCTTTCAAGAAAGGCACACAAGGACACAAGTTCTATTGCCAAAGTTAGAATCCATGTGGAAAGGGCAATCGAGAGACTGAAAGAGTTTAAAATATTATTTTGAGGGAAACATCCTATTAACATCTGTGAAGAATATGAACCAGGAAGTTATTGTATGTGCATCATTATGTAATCTCCTCCCACCACTTGCAAAGTAATTTCAAAGTCAATTTTGTTGATTTTACTGAAGATACCTTACAATGATTCATTTCCACAGTAATCTGAGGAAAATAACATTATTTGCCCCTTAAGCTGAGCTGAAACAATGGCTACAATTACTATAAAAAAGGAAACTAGTAATTTTGAAAATTGATGCAAATGACTTGGACTTTCATTGAAGTATATTGCAGTCACATACCCTAACCATCTGTTCATGATATAAGTACGTGTAAAATTCTACTTGAGAAACCAGATTTTGAACTTTCATTTCTTGTGCATTTGGTGATATGATGACTAGTTCAGTTTCAAAATACTAAATTAATTATTCCTCTTGAATCTGCCACTGAACCAAAGTATGTCTAAAAACGGAGAATCTGGAATAATTATACTTTAAATTAAGACAAATGTGAAATAATCTCTTGGTTAGTAACTCAGGAATCATAAATCTTTTGTAAAAAGCAGTCAATTTCTGTAGGACTGCTTTCCAAAATGTCTCATCAAACTCCACCTCAATCACCAGGATTCCTTTGTTGGTGTATATAATTAAGTCAGCTACTTTGCAACCAGTTGTTGCAAGTTCCCCTTGAATTTGATAATACCAACGGGTTTCTGTTTTCAGAGTGTACTGGCCATTAACTTTGGTAATATACTCAGCTGCTGCAATACGAGGGGGAAGGTTTCGTTTCGCAAACAAGCTTTTAACCTCCACAGCAATCACAATATCGGATACCATCAGGGCTGGCACCAATGTGTGGCCACAAAGCATTAATAACAAGGCCACTGTTTTCAACAAATACGCCTTTGTGCTTTTTCTGATTTTTTTTTATGTAATGCTGTATGGCTGTCTTTTCCTTCTCATGACCCCACTGGAATTGTTGTGGTTGCTTATCTGCTGGAAGGGGACAATAGTTCAAAAGTTCCTAGAGTGTATTGTCTTTATTTGTGCTGTCATGAAGGTGGCAAATTTTATAAAAGTTTGATGCAGTAAGTCTGCCTGTCCTATGGGTTTTCCAGAATTCAGTCTCCCCTTGGGTTTTGGTTTTCTCAAAAATTATTTCAGCTTGTTCCTGACTCAGGGTAATTGCCTCAAAAAAGTAGGATATTGCTTCATTGTCAGGGGAAGTTGCATTTGGAAAATCAAGACTGTGTGAAGAAATAAATTCATCTCTTATTTCAAAGATCGAGGAAGCTCAACAGCTTTCACTTCTTCAACTGATTCCACATTCCCTTCCGTAGTTATCAATGATTGTAGGATCTCTTCACTGACAGGGCAAGTTGGAGGATGTGGAAGAACATGCAGCGCCACTGCCTCACTGCATACCTTTTCTAACCCTTCCCGGAAGATTTTGCCAAGCATTTCAACGTCAGGATTCCTTGAACTTGGGTCAAATTCTGAAAGAACGGGATACACTTTCTGTTTTTCTTCCATACTCTGTCTTCGATAGCTTCAGCTCTTGCAGAGGACAAGAGTTGGTGTTAGGTTTTGCCCTCCTGACCCACTGACACTGACCTGAAGTACAGGACTTCAACTCACTTAAACATGCAGTATGTTCCAAATCGAACAATACAGCAGCAATATGACGACAGTTTCCATCCAATCTATAAATTAAAATGAATGAAAAATAAAAGATTAGGAACTAACCATTGAACGCAGAGAGGAGGGGTGAAGGAGAAATTGACTTTTTTTTAACTTTCTTGGCTCCCTTATTTAACTGCATGAAACATTACCTTAATTTTTGAAAGTTAAGAAAACCCTAAGACCCCTCTTCCATCTTATATTAAGATGCCATAGTTTTCAAAGACTCAAGCATGCAAGGACATGCCGTGTTATTGAGGTGAAATCCTTAGAACTGTTCACTCTACTGATTACACTGTACACTGTAATTGTATCATTCTTACCCTCCTTTGCAAGGACAAAATCCATCCTTGACGACTCCAGAGTTTTTCAGTACGATAAAACCATTGTAAGTGGGCTTGTTATCTTCTGTTTTGGATCTTGTTGTCGGTTGCACTTTGAACCGAAATAAAGTGTATCCCTTATCTTTGACGCAGTGCATCATGCAATCTTGTACATGGCCATCCGAGAACAGTTTATACCCATGTAAGCTTTTAAGAGATTTCAGGTTCTCGGCCATGTATTCCTCAGTTCCAACTAAATATGTATATAAATCGGCAAACGTAAATTCTGGCATGGAGGCGAAGTCGTATGTCCAGTTTTGAATATGCTTTGGGTTCAGTCTTAAGTTTACTTGCTATCACCAGCTATCACCTCTGAAACGTCCTCATCTTTATTGTCAATCCACCGTATTTTCATCTCGGATGCTTTTTCAGCGAGTTCCACCAGTTCAGACTTGCGTTTATTTCGCCCCTGATCAGATACCTGTATACCTCTATTTGTTAGATACTCTTTTAACCTTGGAACAGTCTTACTTTTGAAATGATCTGCCATCTCACAATGCGATATTTCTAACCTCAAAGGAATACCCGGTTCTAGGTTGTTTTACTGTTCACTTCGCACGCTTTATTCCCCCAAGCCTTGCTTTCCCGTCCAAATTTGGCACCAGTCTCTCGCACCCACACATATCGGAAATGGGCTATTATCTTGCTGTTATATACCAGCAATTCTGATTGGCTTAGCAAAGAAACAGGTTGTTTGCATCACACCAGTAAGCAATTCTTTGGGAATTAAAATAAATTGTTTTGTGTCAGTCCCTGGACATTGAAAAATGCCTTGATTTTCATATGTTTATAAAATCAAATCTGATTGTAGAGGATTTTGAGGTTTTAATTTCCAAAGACAAATTATCTTGTAACAACCAATACAATCAATACATATTTTTGTGATTTTACACTTAACTTTTAATAATATTATTATTAATACATATAAAGAAATATTGCAATGTAATTCATTTCACGGTTGAAACTGGAACTTGTAAAGAAATGCGGTGCCACATATTTTTTTGAGAAGAATCATGTTACTCTACTTAATAGTTTCAATTAGTTTCATAGTAATTTTTGGTGGACTTATCTGTCCAAGGGGTAAAGGTGAAGCACCAACCCGTGAGACAAGACCACAGACCACAACACCGGTAACATGTTCCCTTCTCTTTTCGATAAGTGTGTGGGTTCTTTAACGTCCCCTGCTAACCATGTAACACTGAAGATGCAGGAGACGGGGCCTACAACAGTTCATTTATTTTGCATGATTATCAAATGAATGTAAATCCAGCTTTTGGCTCACATGATCAGTAGACCAACAGCTGATGAATGTTATAATTAATTATCTGTTTCTATAGAGGCTTAGTATAAATTTACAATCATTATGTTCTATTGTGAATCTGTAAATCTGATTGGCTCTTTCACTGTTTTCTATCTGCTGATAGGCAACAGATGTGAATAGCCAATGAGAATTGTCCTCCTTGAGCACGTGATGCTTGTTTCACACCTCAGTGCAGATCGTGCGCAGTGTTTGAAACCTTTGAATTGCCAAATGTAAACACAATTATAAAATATTTTTTCCTAAGCATTACTTTACAATTTTATGCAATGAGACCATTGTAAATTTATGCTAAAACAATTAGGCTACTCGCCATCATTTTCTACGAGTGATAGTCAACTTGGCTGGGCCTCGTTGACTATCTGCTTGTAGAAAACTCGGGCTTGTAGTCTAAGTTTTTAATAGAACGTAGCTTTTAGCTAGCTTACGAAGCATACCAGAAATCCTAGAATTAGCACTTGGGCATTTATTTTAAATTTGGGAAGGTGGGGGTGCTTATTTGAGGGGGGACTTAATCAAGAGGTCGCTTATTTAATTTTTCCCAAATAGTGTTCAGATAATTATGATCAGTGTTTTGTTGTATGTGTACTTGTGAGTCCCTCAGAAGTCTCAGAAGGATGGTGTCTCTTTTAAAGAACCAGTATGTAAATAAATTTAACCCTTTTAGCCAGGCTAGGCCTGTTGCACAAAATTGGTTGGACTTTAGCCAATGAATCTGTAGGTCTTCATTACCATCCATTATCACAGTCACTTCTCAGTGCTTGAATGAGTTGATAATAACTTGGTTGTGATCAAACACAGCAAAAACTGTACAAACCTTCGTAGGGGTTTCAAGAAGTTTTTTAGCAGGCAGGCATTAGTGTATGACAACTGGGCAGTTTTAATACAAGGCCCAAAGGGCCTTGTTAAGCTAGGGGGTCCATGGTATGCCCTCAAGAAAGTTTGAAATCGAACACTGGCAGAGATGCATTTTCCTGCAATTTAGAGCATAAAAACGGATAAATCAGTTTACAGAATCTTTTTATTGATTACATAAAAATGTTGGTATCACAAGAAGTGATATTCAGTATTCCATAATATCATTAATGGCTTTGACAAGTCTCTAGCAAAAACAAACTTGCAATCGAGTTTTTTTTATTTTCTGCTTTTTAAAATTACTGTGAATGAAAAAGGTGTTCTGTTAGGAAACCGTGTGAGCAGAGTTCTGCATGCATCTATACTGTAAAGAGGTTTTACATGTTAGGTGTGAGATGGCTTCTTTCCATCCTTTTAAAAGCAAAAAAATAGCACAGTCTAATAATTAAAGATTTTTTTATTGCAGTTTGATTTACAGGGCAAACAATTCAACTACTTCATACCTGCCAACCCCAGAGTACAAAAACCTGGAGACAACCCCCAAAATTTTCAAAGTGGGAGCCATTTTTATTACGGACCTTTTTTTTTGGGATTTCACTTGTTTCAATGCAATAACAGTACATTAACCCATTGGCACCCGTGCCGGCCAAAACCGGCCGGAAAAAACTCCCATGCTTCAAAACATTGCAACTTTCTCAGTCGCACGAATATTGCCTTAACTGTTAGTTGTGAGCACGAAATGGAATGCCCTTTTAATTTGGATATCCAATAAATGCAAGAAACGTAGCGATTTTTACCAAATATGGCCTTTTGAGTTTGGACAAGAATGAAACTGACCGTTTTTAACGTTAAAGAGAAACGACAAAAATGCCCTTTTTTGCCTTCATGTTTTTTAGGGAAATCATCGCCGAAAAACCAAACTTCAGCCATCATAACAAAATTCAGTCCTTTTTCTAGCTTAGAAATGACTTTTTTTGTTCATATTCTTCTCCCAAGAGTAGATACAGCCTTTTGTTCCAGTGCATTCGGGCCTTTCCGCCATTTTCAACATCTAGACCACATTGTATGCTGGGAAATGATGAGAATTTTTGACAGCACCTGTTCCTTCTCCCAATTCTTTCACATATAAACTAAGTCAACAGCCACTCCGACCTACTGCCAAAAATTCCTGCTTGTGGTTATCTTCAGTACTCAGAAATTCCAAAATATGTGGCGGTAGGTCGAGAAATTCATCAATAGTCAAGTCCCAAAGGTACAAAGTGTTCGACCAGCCAAATTCCCAGTTCGTCAAGTAACAAGCCAAATTCAACAACAAAGTACATCACCTTGCTCGATTCTTTGAGAAAGTGGACTCTTAGCTACTGTCATGCTTAATGATGCTCATCAGGCAGCCGCTAAAGATGAAAAATGGCTGTAAATTTAGCAGAAATCGCAAGCAAACCGAACTTGGGCCATTGTTGTTGCTTCACGGATAAAAAATAGCTACGTCAAAATGACGTTTTCAGAAACCTTGAGCCTCCAGTGGCTCAGGACAGCACCACTTTTCCCTGGTAGCTCAAATAAAGAGTCACAAATTGCTATTCATCGTTTATAGGTGGAAAATCACTCCGAAAATGTAAAAACAGCTGGTAGTCAATGGGTTAACCTATGAAATTAATGAATAAGAAATGTAAAAAGAGCCACAGTAGGTAGTTCCCTGGAGATTCGGTGCTCTAACCGGGAGACCGGGAGATTTGATGAAATACTTTGAGACTCCTCAATACTTTGA
>JAEMWC010000101.1:682500-700000 GCA_016490735.1 Pachyseris speciosa | reverse complement strand
TCGTGGATCCTGACTTAAAATGAGTTCTTTAATGTGAAGGTTTTACAGTTTGTCTGTTTCTTGTATTGAGTATAAGCCAGATTGACGTTTTTCCACAAGGAAAAATGCAGTTAATAAAGGTCTATTTAGTAGAGGAAAAATGTTGTTTAGAAGACATGTAATTGCTTAAGGTTTTTAATACCAGGATACTCAATACTACCAGTCTGCAGCCTCTAGAATGCTGTATTACCTACATCCCATACCACACCCGTAACCGTGCCATGCTAAATCTCATTTCTTAGCACCCAGCTACAACCCCATTCATTTCCACGCCCATCCTCCACAACCCCCTACCAGACTTAAAGCTTACAGAATCCCCCGACACTCATTGCCTTCCTTTTTTTTCAAGCCATTCATGTTTGTTTGATTGCAGGTTGTCAGCTGTGTATGGGTCATGCTGTGGATCAAAATCTTCTTTCTCTTGTGCAACAAAATGTCAAAAAACTTATCATGGACTACAAGACCACTGAAGAATCACTAGCTCAACAGAGAGTGGACCTAACTACAATGCAAAACTCAGTGACTTCCATCCAAGATCAGCAATCAGCAACAAGAGCTCAACTGAAGGAACAGGATGAGCAGTTGACAGCAGTGCTGAAGTGGAAAGAGCATCAGATGAAAGAGAATGAAGAAATATTACTAAAGCTTGTGTCAGTTGAGAAAATGCTGAGTGAAGAATTCTTGATCAGAGTTGAAGGAGTGGAAAAGGGACTTGCCAAAGTAGAAAAGGATGTGTCCGAGACAGGCAACAAAGTCAAGCAACTGGAAGAAGCATTCAGAAGTCAGATGATGAAGGAAAACAAACCAGGTTGGTTTAATTTGTATTATTTTGTTGAGAAAAAAAAGAACAGACTTTATTTTCCAGTGACGTGAATGAGAAATTTAGGGGTAAACAAAGAGCAATCAGTGGGTAAGGGACTGTGCAATAATTACCTAGAGGGAGAGAGGTTTGGAAAATTAGAACGGGGTGGGGGAGGGCAGATGAGAAAATGACAACAAGAGAGAGGGGGGTGAGATTTCATTCCCTTTTGCAAACTGGAAAAGTAGAGGAAGAGTTATTAGAATTCAAATATAAATACTAACAATGGAATAAAACTGGCAAATTTATCAACTCCAAGGTGTTCTGATCTATGAACTGTTGTTTTCCTATCTGTCATGCAGTAGGAAAGGAATGCCTCTGTTATATAATATTATGTTAAAACAGGAAACTTTAATTAAAAGTTGCACAAGTCAAACAAAGAGTAAGAGAAAGGAACACTCTTCCGCTTCTTTCTTGGGCAATTAAAAAATATGTATAACCGCTTGCCAACAACCAAGTGAAAATCTTTCTAAAGCGAAAAGTTCCTAAGATAATTAGTGAAAGCAAGGTTGAGTTGATTGATCAAGTTCTCACCCACGCACGCGGGAGCCTTAGTGCCAGAGATGCTATAGAAGATGAGGAATCTCCCAATTCATGCGAAGGCGAAGGCGAAGGCGACACAAGCTCAGTGTCCAGTGATTCTGAATACTCTTCAAATGAAGTCATTTGAAGTCATTTGAAGTGATGTTTGTCCCGGAGAAAGAAATCCAACAAGTAAACTAGGTACGAGGGAATCAATGGGAGGAGACCTTTTTCATGGAGCAGGGGTTATCCTTAATATTATCATTATGAGAGGGGGATGGAAATTAATTTTTGCATAATGAGAGGGAGCATGACTTCGTTTTGGGGCGTATTTCACCCATTTCCCAGCCCCCTTTCTCCCTCTGGGCAATTATTGCACAGTCCCTCCGGCTAATTGAAGTTTAAAGTTTAATGGGTTGATATTTTTTCTGGTCAAGGTTCCTCTGGCTGGCTGCCATCATCAATAGAATACAGTCAGTGTTCTTCTACTGTGGCTGCTCAGACTTATGAAGGGCCTGATTATCAGAGAATTTACTCTCACAGAAAGTGACAGTGGTCTTATGCAATTAGAACATTTTATCATATTCTAAGATACCCTTAGGGTGAATCTGAACGTTCTTATTGGTTCTTTCTTGGTTGGAATTTTGCCATGCGGACCGTTTCCATGGAAATAGTGCAAGACGTGTATCTTTGTATTTGAAAGCCTGGCCCGAGTGTCATGTAATAAAGTACTTACCAACAGGTACACTGTGTGTAGCTTGCTTGAGGCGTGCTGGGAAATATTGGTCCTCAGTTGTTCTCAATGGAGCTTTAAGCGCTCGGTCTGTACTGCCACAAACTCAGGAAATATTCTTCAGTATGGCCCTAGCGCTGGGCTAGTGAGAGGTTTATAGTTAAAATAATTTTCAGACGGCCCGAAACGCCCTCTACGTTATAGTTACAAATTTTTAATTAGATTGTTTTGTAGAAAGAAAGCAGAATATTATTTTGAAATTATTTTGGTTATCTTCAAAGGCTCCTTTTTTCAAGGCAGGCCACCTTTATCAATGGAACAATTTCAGTTGCCATTCCCTGCGTGCAGTCAGACTCCAGTTCAAACTTCTCAGACACAAAGTCATCATCAGGCTCAGAGTGAGTAGGAGATCTTTTAACATGTAACCAAAACAAATGACAACTTCAAAAAGGTACATGTATTAACAGCTACTCACCTCACTGTATAACTGAGATTCTGATTAATAAAAAATAAATATCTTGTCAATATCTTGTAACCCATTGGGCCAATTTTTAACAGTGTCGATGTAGAGCAGTGTTGTTCCCAGACAGAACTCAAGGTCTTTGAAAACAAAAAGATTTGAAGTTATAGCACTTCACCTTCTTGAAGTTATGGTCGTGTATTCATCTTATATGGACATTCAAACGAAGTCACACTCTTAAGCCCTGTTCAGACGGGAAAGGTTTGGTGACCAAACACGATCACACACTTTTTGTTGACCAAGCCTGTTGATGTTATACTTAGTAACCAATCGGTTGTTTGAATGAGCAAAATGTTTTACAATGTTTGATCAAAAGTTTGACGTCGTTCAAATTCTATCAAACAAGGTGTCCAATCGGGAAAAGGTGTGGTCACTAAACAATGTTTGATCGTGTTTGATCGCCAAACATTTTCCATTTTGGCCGAGCTTTCTATACATGTACACATATCCTTCACAGCGTCGCTTCTCAAGTCTACTTTGGGAAACTGAAGCAAAATGCGTTCCATGATTGTGTGTCAACGAATCCAATCGACCGAATAATATGAATGAAAAATCTACTGAGACGTTCTTCAATGAAATGGGCGCGTGTTGACGGTGGCTCACACGCATGCCCACTGCTGCTCTATTATTCGGTCGTGTTATGCTGTGGAACGTTAATTATAGTTAAAGATAAACGGAAAGGTTTAACCTTCTATATTTTAGATTAATGTGATTTTCATACTTTTGTCGCTGCTGTTCGAGGACCATGTTTTCATTCCTCTCCTTCAGCTCGAACACACCATTTTATAAACTAATAATAGAAGCTAGAAGCCAATTAAGTGCATGCGTATTGCATTGTTAGGTCTTTTTTTATCTTTACCCGAAAAAATTATCCACATCAAGGCCGAGATTACATTGATGTTGTTTTTGTTAGTTTCAAATCACTATGTTATGAAACATACAGATATCGCAAAATTGCCTTAATTACAGTCTTTCCCGTAAAACCGTGAACACCGGAGAAAATTTCTGGAATGTTTATTGTTTTGCGACCAATCAGATGCGAGATAAAACCGCAAAAGATAACCGCCGAACCTTTAGTCACGACTTGATACGAAACAACGAGCTAGCTTTTTCCTCCAACGAACTGGCTTTTTCTTTCACGACTAATCTTAAAAAACTGAACTACCGAATTCGGAATAGACCTAGAAGCGAATTTAAAATTTTCAAAATTTTACAACGGTACAAGTTTTCTTTATTTGTTTAGCTACAAAAAAAAAATCGGATCAAAAACCACCAATCACAGCCATTGAACTGCACGTGAAGCAAACACCGGTCAGCCCCGCTTTCTGATTGGCACGTTATTTTTTGCTCTCAGACGCGCTGTCTAGCCCTGTCTAATCCTACCTACTCGATGGCATGTACTAAAACCAGGAACACCGGAACACCCCAGAACACCGGTACACCCCGGAACACCAGAACACCCCGGAACACCGGAACAACCGAAAAACCCCTAAACACCGAATTTGACGGTGTTGCTTTGTTTTCCCATTACAGACCATGTAACAAATAAAATGTAAAGGTAATGTATTTACCAACATATAACGAAAGAGCTTAGAGCTCGTGATAAATTGTACGTGTATGAGATCAAATTAGAATTTAGAAGTGTTGGTTCTTGTGGAGGGAGGAACACCGGAGTACCCGGAGAAAAACAAACAGCAAACTCTATCTTCATATGACGGCGGGTCCGGGAAGCGAACCCTGGTCACATTGGTGGGAGGCGAGTGCCATTCCACTTTTCCAGCTCACCCCTATGTGATAGCAGTCTTGAGAACTTTTCAGATAGTCGCGTGAATACAAATGGATAATTTTCTTTCTCTAGAGAATGTCACGTGGTCTGTAATGGGAAAACAAAGACCAAGCGAAAAAGGTCGATAACTTGTAACCTGTCAGTAAATAATTTTAAGTGTCAAGTGTAACTATGCATCGCGGATCTACTTTTGTACTGAGCAACAGCTGACCACGAATTCCCTCAACTCCCAAAGTGAGAGGCGAACATCGCCAATATGGCTAAATTGTGTTCTTTCGGTAAGTACAATGAATCATTCATAACCATCGTCTGTCATATGAAAAGAAATGTGTGAAGCATTTAGGAGAAACATTTTAGACCAGTTTTTCTATAATTATATTTAATGGAAGATAAAGCACAAGAAAGAAGCACAAGTCAGTACAAACTACAACTTCCTTCTACGGGAGTGGAATTTTGCGTCTGAGATTGGGGGAGGCTTCCGTTTTGTTTCTTTATTTTACTATTTTACACCGTCAAATTCGGTGTTCCGGGGGTGTTCCGGTGTTCCGGAGGTGTTCCGGTGTTCCCTGGTGTTCCAGTGTTCCATGAAGTTCCGATGTTCCAGTGTTTCCTGGTGTTCCGTGGTGTTCCGTGGTGTTCCGGTGTTCCGGTGTTCCGGTGTTCCTGGTTTTAGTACATGCCCTACTCGTTCAACATCGCTTTTCCGTAATATGTCACTAACATATCATTTACACCTATTCTTTGCTTATAGATAAGCTGAAATAGAAAACGAACAATTTCATTGTTTGAAAACGGTAAAATTGAAGATTTGCCCTGGAAGAAATAGCCAGCTCGTTGTTTCGTGTGAAGTCGTGACTAATCCATGTTGCGGTTTGGCGGTTATCTTTTGCGGTTTCATTTCGCTTCTGATTGGTCGCGAGACTAAGCATTCCAGAAATTTCCTCTGGTCTTCACGGTTTTACGGGAAAGACTGTAATACGTAGAAAATAAACCCAAATATCTTAGAGAAAAATTTTCCAGTACCAAAAATATTAATTGAATAATATCATAGATGGCAAATTATTCCTTAATTTTGGCGCGAAATTGCAGCATTAAGTTAGAATTTCACATGTGAAATTACAAAATTGTCATGGTAACGTTTGGCGCGAAATTTCTCGATAAAATAAGCAAGTCATAAACCCAGGATTTTAAGCGTAACGTTTTATTTTTGTAGGTCGTAGCAATGTTTCAAAGACTGTTGTTAATCTGATTGCGTGTTTCACGTCGCTATATTTAGAGAGTCTAAAACACCTTGTGTGCACCTAAGATTATATATTCCGAAGTTACACTATACGTATCAATCAAACGTAATCCCGACTATTTTTCTTTCACTAATATTTCCCTCTAAAAATATGTTTTCTCTCATCAGAGGCTTCTCCTGCAGACATGTTTGATGTGAAAACCTGTCAGAGCAAACTTGCAGAGCATTATCATAAAACAGCTAAGGTGCCTACCACTGCTTGGTCCTCACTATCACAAGTGGACCTTGAGCAGATCTACACTCGACTGTCCTGGGTGAAACAAGAACAAACCACAGCTGGGCTATCACAAAAGGAACTGAACCATTACACAGAAATTTTCACTGAGAAGACAACCAACGGAGTTCTAGCAAAGAGAATTCTCGTACAAGGAGAGACTGGGATTGGTAAAACTACTTTCGTTAAGAAGCTGCTTGTGGATTGGTCGAATCTTCAAGAGGCGAAGATGGATAAGAAATGGAAAGATGTACTGAATAAGTTTGACGTTGTTGTTTCTATCAATCTCAAAGAAGTATCCAAGGGCCAGACGTTTAAAGAAGTGATAAGTCGCTCTCGGCTGTTTCCAGAAGACGATGAAAAGTCAGTAGACGATCTGCTTTGTTACATTCAAGAGAATCAGGACAAAGTTTTGCTTGTGTTTGATGGCTATGACGAGTACCGCACCGGCAGCGAAGCAGAGGAAAGGTATGGCAGCAGAACCAACTCTCCGATTTTCAAAATATTCCACGGGAATATTTTGAGAGACTGTACTGTCTTGGTAACCACTCGATCTTCAAGAGCGGATGAGATACGCGGACCTGCCGACATACAAGCCGAGATCACCGGGCTTAATATGTCTGATAGAGTGGACTTCATGAGAAAAATGCTGGATAGCCAAACAGAGGTGGATGGTCTATTGGGGTTCCTTGGAGAGAGTAAGCTGGAAGACTTAGCAAGAGTTCCGTTACTGAGCCTCTTTTTTTGCTTGCTGTGGAAAAAAGAAAAGGAGACATTGATGGAACTTTCTAAACGTAAAGCTAAATTGTACCAAGCAATTGTTAAACACATTTTGCAGCACACCCACCGAAGGCACTCCCCTTGTAAGACCTCGAAACTAAAAGAAACCGATTACGAGGAGATTCTTGCTGAAATTGGAAAGGTGGCTTTGGCAGGTCTTCTCAAAGGCGATCTGACGTTCGAGTTTGGTCAACTGCCTGAAATGGTGCGTGGCGAAGAGGGTGTCATTGTTGGCCTTTTTCAATTTTCTGAGTACGGACCAAGTCTAGAACCAACGGTAATGGTATCCTTCATCCACAAGAGTATACAAGAGTACTTAGCGGCCAGGTACCTCATCTACAGCTGTGTCCCTAAAGGCAATCTTGGTGAAATTGAGCAGCACGCCGCCTCCTTAGAGAATTGTGAGGCCTTGGAGAATGTTTTTCAGTTCGTTTGTGGTTTGTCTGATGAAGGAGCAATGAAAGTACTTGAACATTTGAGGTCAGTCAGAATCTCTGACCCAACACTTGATTTATCAAAGACGATACCGGGTTTAGAAACCGAGACAGAGGTGCCTCTATGTGACGTCACCTATAGGCATGTGAGGTTCAGTAACTTGGTGTACGATTCCTTTCGAGAAGTTCAATCAAAAGCTGACCTCTTAAACCAGTGTCTTGACTGCATAGGTGGAGTGGTCCTTGTCACCAGAGACACGTTGCTTTCTGAACTTATACCAGATGTGAACGTGTTGATTGCACTAGCACGTAATTGTGTTTTTATTCTTGGTGAAATGTTTGGTTTGATGGGTGAAGACTCAATAATGTACAAGTCACTTGAGTTTCTCGATTGTTTGCAGTTGCCGGTAAGAATGACTGAGAGTTTTGAAGTTCTCAAAGTTGAAGACTTGATAAGAAAGTTCAGTACGTATACTTTCAACTCCATCCTTGCTTTACGAAATGGTCGGTTCCATTTTTACATAACCGAGCTGCTCCTTGGGCATGATGACCATGCCAGACCATTTATGGAATCTAAATCGATTTCTGTTCCTTCTAATGCGGCAAGTTTGTGTTCGCAACAGTCATGTCTGAAATTCTTAACTTTTCTTCGTTGTCGTAACCTACGCGACCAATCAGTGAACGCTCTTGGTGGAGTCATTCGAGGTTGTAAGCATTTGTATATGATTGAAGTTGAAGAAGACGAAGACTCCATGTGCTATCTGTTGGAACATGTTCAAAACCCCAGTAAGTGCTCTGTGGCACTTACTGTTAACCTTACATCAGCTGGAGCAGTACAACTGGCCAGTTTGTTACCAAGATTTAACAACATCATCGCTCTTAACCTTGGCCTGAGAGACTGCTGTGCTGCAGCACTGGACACATTGTTTACTAGTATCACGCACAAGACCGTAAAGAAACTGATGCTGATGCATAAAAGTCTGACTCTTGTAGCAGCTGAGGCGCTAGGTCGGTCACTTCCTGAAATGTCGTCCCTAGAAGTACTCCAGTTACATGGAATGGATGAAAGCATTTTGCAAGCTGAAGACATGAAGGCGCTGTTTGGCAGATTTAACAAAACGTTGCCTTTGTACATGCTCACTTTCAGTGGATTCAGCGAGATAAGTTGTCTCGCTCCGTTTAATGAAAGCCTCCGTTTTTTCCCCAACTTGAGAGAGTTAAACCTTGAAAAGTTAAATCTCGATGAAGATGATCTGTGTAGTCTGCTGGAGAGCTGGAGTTTCATTCGTAATCTGACGGAACTTAACGTGACGGGATACCAACCGGGCTGTGTACATTGCTATACACGGGAGATTTCTGCGAGTTTGACTCTGGGTGGAGTAAACCTGACTTCAGCAGTTGCCACGACACTCGGTCGTATGCTTCCTGAAATGTTGTCGTTACAAACGTTCAATCTAAGGGGTGTGGAGGGAAGCATTTTACAAACTAAGGAACTGGAGGCACTGTTTGGGAAATTGAACAAACCATTGCCGTTGCACGAACTTGATATTAGTGGCTACAACATGAGAGGTTCTCTTGCTCCTCTCATCAAGAGTCTAAGCTTCTTCCCCAATGTGAGAAAGTTAGAGCTGGACAAGTTAAACATGGATGAAGATGACCAGTGTGGTCTGCTGGAGAGTTTAAAATTCATTCCCCATCTAACATCACTGAGAGTACAGAGCAGACCATTGGTCCAGGGAGATTGTAGCACACAGAGATTAACATTAACTTCTGACAACCTTGCAGTCAGGACTTCCAAGAGTCTGAACCTACATGGAATAATCCAGATTCCAGCAACAGCAGCATCGCTTGGGCGGTCACTTCCTGAAATGTCATCCTTAAAAACACTGGAGTTGACAGGGCATCAGGATGGAAGGATTTTGCAGGCTGAGGAAACAAAGGCCCTGTTTGGTGGGTTCAGCAAAACAATGCCCTTGTCCGACCTGAATGTTTTTCCTGGTTTCAACGTGACAGGCAGAATTGATCCACTCACCAACAGTTTTCACTTCTTCCCCAATTTGGTGCGGTTGCGCCTTGTCGGCTTTAATATCGACGAACACAACTTGTGTAACTTGCTGGAGAATTTAAAATTTATTCCTAAACTAATGGAACTGAGAGTATATGACGGAGGCGTTAGTCTCGCACATTGCCGTACAGCAGAAACAAGCCCAGTTTCTGGATTCATACACGAGGCTCTCAGGGAACTGGAGCTAATTAGCATAGACCTGACTCCAGCAGTAGCCATGACGCTCGGTCGATGTCTTCCTAAAATGTTGTCCTTACAAAATCTCAGGTTACTAGGGTTTCCTCGAAATGTTTTGAAAGCTGAGGAAATGGAGGCGCTTTTTGGCGGATTCACCAGAACGCTTCCTTTGGAAGGGCTTACTCTCGGTGGATTCAGCGTGACAGGTTGTCTCGGTCCACTCACTGAAAGCTTTCGCTTTTTCCCAAATTTGGAACTGTTGCATCTTGGAGGGTTCAATGGAAACATGGATGAACATAACTTGTGTGCTTTGCTGGAGAGCTTGAGATTCATTCATAATCTCAAGGAATTGAGCGTAGAGGGTCAGACAGTGGGTGACGCGCATTGCTGCACAATGGTAGTAAACACAATGGCTAGTATCACCCACAAGACTCTCGAGAAACTGAAGCTGGATGGAGTAAGCTTGACTCCAGTAGCAGCCGCATTGCTTGGTCGGTCACTTCCTAAAATGTTGTCCCTGCAGACACTTGAGTTAACTGGGGTGGAGGGAAGTATTGTTCAAGCCGAGGAAATGTGGGCGTTGTTTGGCGGATTTAACAAAACGTTGCCTTTGCACTGGGTTACGTTGAGAAATTTTAGCGTCATTGGTTGTCTTGCTACACTCTGCAAAAGCTTTCACGTTTTTCCCAATTTGAAATCGTTTAAGCTTGAGAGGTTAAGCCTGAGTGAATTTGACCTTTGTAGTCTGCTGGAGAGCTTAAGATTCATTCCTAGTGTGAGGGAACTGAGAGTAAAGAGTAAACGTCATGATCAAGAACACGCCCGTTGGTACAGTATGCAGGACAGATTCAGTAGTTTCACACTCGAGGCTCACGAGAAACTTCACCTGAATGGAATAAGCCTGACCCCACTAGCAGCCGCGGCACTCGGTCGGTCACTTCCTGAAATGTCGTCACTACAAGTACTCCAGTTAACTGGTGTGGATGGAAGCATTTTGCAAGCTGAGGACATGCAGGCGCTGTTTGGTGGATTTAACAAATCGTTGCCTTTGTGCGAGCTTACTCTCAGTGGTTTTAGTGTAAGAGGTTGTCTTTCTCCACTCATCGAAAGTCTTCAGTTCTTCTCCAGTTTGAAAGAGATAAAGCTGGAACACTTAGCTATCGATGAACATGACCAGTGTCGTCTGTTGAAGAGCTTTGGATTCATTCGTCATCTGACGAAACTTAGCGCACGCGTTAGTGGAGAGAAATGGCCGTATTCCTTTTATTGCCACCCATCAGGATTAAAAACTGTCGTTAGTCACGCGCACGATCGGGTTGACCTAGATGGAATTACCCTGACTCCAGCAGTGGCTGCAGTGCTCGGACAGTTACTTCGCGAAATGTCGTCCTTACAAGAACTCCAGTTAACGGGGATGGGTGGAGGTTCTTTGCAAGCTGAAGAAATGGAAGCGCTGTTTAGCGGATTTAACAAAACAATTCCTTTGTACAGATTTACTCTTAGTGGTTTTAACGTGAGAGGTTCGTTTACTCCACTCAAGGAGAGCTTTCGCTTCTTTCCCAGTTTGAAAGTGTTAGACCTGTCTATGTTAAACATGCGTGAATATGACTTACTTGGTTTGGTGGAGAGCTTTCAGTTCATTCCTAATCTACAGATACTTAACCTGACAGGCAATCCTATCGGTCACGCGACAACATCTATCGTGCCGTACGTCATCAACTTGAAGAAGCTTTGGTGTCTTTTGATTGACGAAACAGGGCCTTCTGAGGAAGATCTGGTTTAGGTTCGTGACACCGTTCAGCAAGCACTTCCTGGAATCCACATCAAAGGGACGAAGACTCCTGTTCGGGTAATTTGACGTCTTGTTTCTGCGATCCTTCACCATCCCTTTGGTATACTAACTTTCTTAGCTACTTTACTTTCTTTGTTAGCAAAGGTAAAAAAAGACGATGCGCGGATGAAATCATTTTAAGAAAGTAAAATAAGTTAAAAAGTATTTGAATGAAATGAGGCTGAGTTTGTTTCCTCGAGACAATTCCGGGAATTTCACGCATTCGTATTCAATTTTGTTTTTTTCATCGTTTCTTGTCATTCACCTTTTACCCGTCGAAGACTGTAGTTGAGGCAGTCGAAAGCTTGTAATTTTCCAGAGATCGATTTAGAAAGTTTAACCATTTATTCTTGCCTTGCACTGGCACGCAATCCTCACGCAAGAAGACAAGAAATGATGTAATAGGAGATTGATAAAGAAGACACCTAAGTTTTCAGTCTGTGCGTTTTCACAAACTTCACATATTCTTCGAAATATTTTGCACAAATTTGCAGAGCCCAGTATGGAGCCGCCATGTCGGCTTACCCTCCTCTGTGGTACAGCAACGTGGCGGCCAGACGGTAGTGTAAACATCTGGAGCTTACTTTGGCTATCTACGCGACTGTACTGAATAAACAAGCATGTACATAAGCCCTTTTTCTAATACTTTAACTTCTGAATAAGCTAAAAATCGCGAAATAAGTATGTATTTTTCGACAAACGCGTCGTAGCTCTATGTCACGTACCGCCATCATGACTCCGAAATCCACGGTGTAGTCCGGTCGCGTAAAAGCACCAAATTGGGCACAGATGTTCCTTTTGACATAAAAAACTAATTTAGAAGGAGGCTCGTAGAAATTACGCGATACTCAAACGTATGTACCAGTTTCGACGAATGCCGTTGTAAAATAACTAAACTAAATTACTCAGACTCAAATATGTGTTTATGTCCATAAAACGTCATTTGCCTTGATCACGTGACATTCCCATAATGCATTGAGCACGCTTCAAGGAGTGTCTGTTGAGTTTTACACATTTAATTTTTAATATCTTCCGCGAGAAATCATATATTGTCCTTATTTGTTGCTCCATTTGTTAAGATTTGTGTTCTGGCAGACTCCAGAGCAACTACAGAGCTCAGTGCATGGTAGATTGGCCTCGAAGACGTTTCTAACGACCCCTTTTGCAACTTTTCTTGCATCCACACTTCAGCAATTCGCTGCTGGCATATTCATTTCTTTATACTTCGCTGCTGGCATATTCATTTCTTTATACTTCGAACATACAAACAGACACGCGGCTTTTATGGGCTCCCTGTGGTAAAGGTCGTCAACTTCACCACTCCTAAAGCTACTCTGCCCACTATCGCTGCAGCAAAGAAGCTCTGCGGCTTAAACAAAGCAATCCCGCCAGCTACGTACACTACAAAGCTCCCTCGGTGTCGACATGCTCTTCCTATCAGCGTTAAACCACTGCTCTACACTGAGAGGCTAATAACCCCCAGTTTCAGTCGCTTAAATTTGAATTCATTCTCCCCATATCATGTCACAGCCAGCCAATGTGTTTATTATGGCAATTTGGTCCACGAGCAGAATGAGAATGGCCATTTTACAGTTATGAGCTTAGTTACCTGGCCTATGAATGCACCCGAGGCTGGAGGTAACCCTGCATTGATCAGACCTCTGCTTGTAAGAAAAACTTGATTTACAAAACGAAAGCAGTTAGGTCTGTATCAAAACAAGGTCACCTGCAGCCTCGCTTCCACTCAAAGGCCAGAGGCCCGTTTCTCGAAAGCCCCGGAAACTTTCGGGCCTGCAAAGCAGTTTTTAATTAGTTTGAATTTAAAACCAGAGAAGTGTATACGCCTGAAATTTTTGCTTGAAATGAACCCCTCTTCATATTAAGAATATGTGAATAAAACAATCCCGTGTTTTGAAAGCTGAGGAAATGGAGGCGCTTTTTGGCGGATTCACCAGAACGCTTCCTTTGGAAGGGCTTACTCTCGGTGGATTCAGCGTGACAGGTTGTCTCGGTCCACTCACTGAAAGCTTTCGCTTTTTCCCAAATTTGGAACTGTTGCATCTTGGAGGGTTCAATGGAAACATGGATGAACATAACTTGTGTGCTTTGCTGGAGAGCTTGAGATTCATTCATAATCTCAAGGAATTGAGCGTAGAGGGTCAGACAGTGGGTGACGCGCATTGCTGCACAATGTGGTAGTAAACACAATGGCTAGTATCACCCACAAGACTCTCGAGAAACTGAAGCTGGATGGAGTAAGCTTGACTCCGGTAGCAGCCGCATTGCTTGGTCGGTCACTTCCTAAAATGTTGTCCTGCAGACACTTGAGTTAACTGGGGTGGAGGAAGTATTGTTCAAGCCGAGGAAATGTGGGCGTTGTTTGGCGGATTTAACAAAACGTTGCCTTTGCACTGGGTTACGTTGAGAAATTTTAGCGTCATGGTTGTCTTTCTACACTCTGCAAAAGCTTTCACGTTTTTCCCAATTTGAAATCGTTTAAGCTTGAGAGGTTAAGCCTGAGTGAATTTGACCTTTGTAGTCTGCTGGAGAGCGTAAGATTCATTCCTAGTGTGAGGGAACTGAGAGTAAAGAGTAAACGTCATGATCAAGAACACGCCCCTTGGTACAGTATGCAGGACAGATTCAGTAGTTTCACACTCGAGGCTCACGAGAAACTTCACCTGGATGGAATAAGCCTGACCCCACTAGCAGCCGCGGCACTCGGTCGTCACTTCCTGAAATGTCGTCACTACAAGTACTCCAGTTAACTGGTGAGAATGGAAGCATTTTGCAAGCTGAGGACATGCAGGCGCTGTTTGGCGGATTTAACAAATCGTTGCCTTTGTGCGAGCTTACTCTCAGTGGTTTAGTTGTGAGAGGTTGTCTTTCCCCACTCATCGAAAGTCTTCAGTTCTTCTCCGGTTTGAAAGAGATAAAGCTGGAACACTTAGCTATCGATGAACATGACCAGTGTCGTCTGTTGAAGAGCTTTGGATTTCATTCGTGATCTGACGAAACTTAGCGCGCGCGTTAGTGGAGAGAAATGTCCGTATTCCTTTTATTACCACCATCAGGATTAAAAACTGTCGTTAGTCACGCGCACGATCGGTTGACCTAGATGGAATTAGCCTGACTCCAGCAGTGGCCGCAGTGCTCGGACAGTTACTTCGAAATGTCATCCTTACAAGAACTCAGTTAACGGGGATGGATGGAGGTTCTTTGCAAGCTGAAGAAATGGAAGCGCTGTTTAGCGGATTTAACAAAACATTCCTTTGTACAGTTTTACTCTTAGTGGTTTTAGCGTGAGAGGTTCGTTTACTCCACTCAAGGAGGGCTTTCGCTTCTTTCCCAGTTTGAAAGTGTTAGACCTGTCTATGTTAAACATGCATGAACAAGACTTACTTGGTTTGCTGGAGAGCTTTCAGTTCATTCCTAATCTACAGATACTTAACCTGACAGGCAATCCTATCGGTCACGCGACAACATCTATCGTGCCGTACGTTATCAACTTGAAGAAGCTTCAGTGTCTTTTGATTGACGAAACAGGGCCTTTCTGAGGAAGATCTGGTTTATGTTCGTGACACCGTTCAGCAAGCACTTCCTGGAATCCAAATCAAAGGACGAAGACTCCTGTTCGTTTAATTTGTGTAATTTGACGTCTTGTTTCTGCGATCCTTCACCACCCCTTTTGGTATACTAACTTTCTTAGCTACTTTACTTTCTTTGTTAGCAAAGGTAAAAAATGACGACGCGCTGATGAAATCATTTTAAGAAAGTAAAATAAGTGAAAAAGTATTTGAATGAAATGAGGCTGAGTTTGTTTCCTCGAGACAATTCGGGGAATTTCACGCATTCGTATTCAATTTTTTTTTCATCGTTTCTTGTCATTCACATTTTACCCGTCGAAGACTGTAGTTCAGGCAGTCGATAGCTTGTAATTTTCCAGAGATCGATTTAGAAAGTTTAACCATTTATTCTTGCCTTGCACTGGCACGCAATCCTCACGCAATAAGACAAGAAATGATGTAATAGGAGATTGATAAAGAAGACACCTCTAAGTTTTCAGTCTTTGCGTTTTCACAAACTTCACATATTCTTCGAAATATTTTGCACAAATTTGCAGAGCCCAGTATGGAGCCGCCATGTTGGTTTACCCTCCTCTGTGGTACAGCAACGTGGTGGCCAGACAGTAGTGTAAACATCTGGAGCTTACTTTGGCTATCTACGCGACTGTACTGAATAAACAAGCATGTACATAAGCCCTTTTTCTAATACTTTAACTTCTGAATGAGCTAAAAATCGCGAAATAAGTATGTATTTTTCGACAAACGCGTCGTAGCTCTATGTCACGCACCGCCATCATAACTCCGAAATCCACGATGTAGTCCGGTCGCGTAAAAGCACCAAATTGGGCACAGATGTTCCTTTTGACATAAAAAACTAATTTAGAAGGAGGCTCGTAGAAATTACGCGATAGTCAAACGTATGTACCAGTTTCGACGAATGCCGTTGTAAAATAACTAAACTAAATTACTCAGACTCAAATATGTGTTTATGTCCATAAAACGTCATTTTCCTTGATCACGTGACATTACCATAATGCATTGAGCACGCTTCAAGGAGTGTCTGTTGAGTTTTACACATTAAATTTTTAATATCTTCCGCTAGAAATCGTATATTG
This sequence comes from Pachyseris speciosa, assembly GCA_016490735.1. NCBI lineage: Eukaryota > Metazoa > Cnidaria > Anthozoa > Scleractinia > Pachyseridae > Pachyseris > Pachyseris speciosa. Next base: position 684,059 of record JAEMWC010000101.1, on the reverse strand, counting down.
TCCTTATTTGTTGCTCCATTTCTAAAGATTTGTTTCTGGCAGACTCCAGAGCAACTACAGAGCTCAGTGCATGGTAGATTGGCCTCGAACACGTTTCTAACGACCCCTTTTACAACTTTTCTTGCATCCACACTTCAGCAATTCGCTGCAGGCATATTCATTTTATACTTATACTTTGAACATACAAACAGACACGCCGCTTCTATGGGCGCCCTGTGGTAAAGGTCGTCAACTTCACCACTCCTAAAGCTACTCTCTGCCCACTATCACTGCAGCAAGAAGCTCCGCGGCTTAAACAAAGCAATCCCGCCAGCTACGTACACTACAAAGCTCCCTCGGTGTCGACATGCTCTTCCTATCAGCGTTAAACTACTGCTCTACACTGAGAGGCTAGTAACCCCCAGTTTCAGTCGCTTAAATTTGAATTCATTCTCCCCATATCATGTCACAGCCAGCCAGTGTGTTTATTATGGCAATTTGGTCCACGAGAGAAATGAGAATGGGCCATTTTACAGTTGTGAGCTTAGTTACCTGGCCTATGAATGCACCCGAGGCTGGAGGTGACCCTGCTTTGATTCAGACCTCTCTACTTGTAAAAACAACTTGATTTACAAAACGAAAGCAGTTAGGTCTGTATCAAAACAAGGTCACCTGCAGCCTCGCTTCCACTCAAAGGCCAGAGGCCCGTTTCTCGAAAGCCCCGGAAACTTATCGGGCCTGCAAAGCAGTTTTTAATTAGTTTTGAATTTAAAACCGGAGAAGTGTATACGCTTGAAAATTTTTGCTTGAAATGAACCCTTTCATATTGAGAGTATGTGAATAAAACAACCCCGTAATCATAAGGTTTGAGATTTTGTTACGGCTTTCCGGGGCCAAACGTTTTGGGATCTTCGAAAAACGGGCCCCAGGTCATCGAACAGAAAACTGGAAAATGGTCTTACTCTTATTGGTTACCTGAACGGTCCTAATTATGCAATACAGCCCATTTAAATGGGCTGTTCAAAACTAGTTTCGGTAAATTGCTTTTCCAAAACATTACATAAAAGAAAAAGTCTTCTCAAGTCGAAATCGTATTTGAAGTTCCATTCAATTAGCTTTGTCCCCTGTGAAACCAGCTACTGTTCTACTGAAAACGTTAATGAAAAGCCTGGAACCTGGTATATCGTTATATCTTCACTTAATAATAGAAAGTTTTCTGTTCTGAAGTGAAGGGGAAAAAATAGAAATGAAGTTTGTTCCAACGTACTGTCTTACTGGCTTTGGAAAACTGACCGATAACAGAGTTCAAAACAGGAGCGCAGTCACTTTTCCGTCAAAATTAAATAAGTTGTCATAGCTGCACAAAATAACGTAAATATAATTTAATCCTGAAGCACACGAGAGTTTCACAGCATTTTAAGTCTTAAGGTCCAATCTCCCTTTCAGTTTCGTTGCCTTCAAGCTCTAAAGAGTTGAAGGGAAAATGTGGAAGACTTTTGCAAAAGAGCTTTTACATAAGAAAGAGCATTTGAAATTACTAGCATGCAGGCAAATTACGAGCCGATGACCTAAGTACCAGA
>JAEMWC010000101.1:675000-677500 GCA_016490735.1 Pachyseris speciosa | reverse complement strand
CACTTAGATTGTGATGGTTTGTTTATAACCACTCTTTATTACTTGATGTTACAATCATGGTATCAAAAACTACAGCAATGTTCAAAAATTTAAGGTGGCTCTGAACCTTACCTATGGAATTTTTTAAACTTAGCCAAAAGTTGTCGTATCATACTTGTTACAGTATCGCTCAACCGACAGAAAGATACTACACAACTCTTCCACGAACCCAAGTTATTTATTTAACAATTCGTAATATAATCTTACTTATAAATGAGCGATTTCTAAACAATGCAATCTACTACTGCTAAACTTCGGTCGCCACTGACCCAAACTCATTACAAAACTTGAAGTCTTCGACGAAATCTCCTTTTGATCCACTTGATCTTGATTGGAGTTTTCCCCAATAGCTTTTCCACTAACGTCTCTGCTGACACACTTCTCCGCTCCGACAGCAAAACCTCTTTCTCGGTCTCCGCGAGAAAACTACGGCACCAACAATAAAAACACGTAACCACAACCGCAGTTAAACTTGACCTTTGTCACACTACTCAACTTGTGTAAGACTAGCCCCGCTCCTTAGTTATATACTTATTAGCATAAGATTCTAGAACTTTCCGGCTAACCTAATGATAGTAACATTACAACATAACCTACTTACGCAGGGCTTGTAAAACTGCTGATGCACAGTGATGCAACACTAATTAAATATTCCAGAACGTTCTTGGAGCTCCTATTTGAGTAGCATTACAGCATGATTACATCATTCGTAGAATGTTCTAAACTGTTCCATTGCGTGACGGTGTAGAAAGTTCTGGCAAACACTGCGTGACTTGTAATTCTAGAAACATTCCAGAAACTTGGATGTTTACATCCGTTCTCCATAACATACTTATCAAAACTTGATAATTAAAAAAAATTTCACCTTGCCGTTTTTGAATTATAACCCCCTAAAGCTGTAATTGAAGGTGTTTTTAGCAGGTCATACTGTTGCTATGGTAACCTATTGTAATACGAAAATAATTACAAGGTGTTCACCAATGGCTGGGCAGCTTTTTGATACCATGATTCTAGCATCAAGTGATAATGAGCGGTTATAAACAACCCATCACAATCTAAGTGCTGGAAACTGTTTCGAGCCACCTTAACTCCCTAATGTTAAACGTGTTCGCAATTACCAGCCAGCAACCCCACCAGGCGAAAACTTGGTTTGCGAAATTCACCTTCAAACAACGGTCACCAGCCCTTCAGTCAGTTGTTCGCCTTCAGAGACTTTGTGAGGAGCGATGACCAGTCGAAACAGGCCCTTCTTCCTTAATCGTCATGTTCGGAAAGAAAAAGCTGTACCAAAGCTCGGTACTACGAGAAGTGCGTCATACTGCATATAGGCAAGCTAACAAACAAACGACTCAGGCGACTGAAATTGTCGGTTAAATACATCCATACATTGATTTTATTACAGTGTCTAAAAGATTCAGCCTTGAGGGCTAATTGTAGGCACTAAAAAATAGTTAAATCGATGAAATACATAAAATTAAACCATCTAAAGCAGAAAACTTAAATTATGTACATTGAACAGCGAATTCTCCTCGATAACATGGATACTAAATATCATATAATGACTCAGATAAGTGCCTGGAAACTCAGTATTAATTCGCATATCTATAAATCATATAAAACTTAATCCGTTTTCGTTACCTTTGTCTTGCATATTGAAAGAGCCTGATTGATTTCCCCCTCCCCTCAGAAATGAAGTTGTTATTTGCATTGCAATTCAAAAAAGCATTCACCTGCTATGTTTTGAATAGGGCTATACCCTTGCATTTTGTCTCACCAAGTAAGATATCCGGAAAAGACGTTTTCGGTTTAGGACAAGCAATCGTGTTGGCAATCAATCTCTTTACTAGAGTCTTTACATTGTCCATCGTCGTGTCCGCAAACAGTTATCCATCTGGCATCCTTTACAGGCTCTGAATGCAGTCGCTTGGATCCCTGATCGAATGCAAGTTTTGTGGGAAAATACTCAGCTCTCACAACACCATTTCTGAAAAAATTGAGATGACTTTTTTAAATTATAACTCATAACTTTACTCGACGATGTGCTCTTATTTAAGGAGCTCAATCATGGTTTTTGCATCTTGATTATTAGTGTCCCCATTTAATAAAGAAGCTTTAGCCCCATCGGCTAGATATTTCAAGACACATAAATGAATTTTATGATGATGATAATGATGATGATTATGATGATGATGACGATGATGACAATGACGATGATGACGATGACGATGACGATGCTGATGACGATGACGGTGATGGTGATGGTGATGGTGATGGTGCTGGTGCTGGTGCTGGTGATGGTGCTGGTGCTGGTGCTGGTGCTGGTGATGGTGTTGGTGATGGTGATGGTGTTGGTGATGGTGATGGTGATGGTGCTGGTGCTGGTGCTGGTGCTGGTGCTGGTGATTGTGATGGTTATGGTGATGGTGCTGGTGCTGGTGCTGGTGTTGGTGATGGTGATGGT
>JAEMWC010000101.1:647500-670000 GCA_016490735.1 Pachyseris speciosa | reverse complement strand
GTGTAAGACTAGCCCCGCTCCTCAGTTATATACTTATTAGCATAAGATTCTAGAACTTTCCGGCTAACCTAATGATAGTAACATTAGGTTGGGGGTGGGGGTGGGGTGGGGGTGACTGACCCAAATTTAAGAGATGGAGGGAGAGGGAAATGATGCATTTTGTGGGGATTGCCTCATAGAAGAAACTGTTAAAATTGCACGCATGCCTTATTTATCTGCCCAGAAGATTATCAGCTTAGCTGGCTTGCATCATTTAACAGGGTGTTGTTTAAAATGTACTTGTAGTGTTTTATGGTCCTCAAGTTTGGCTGAATACTGAAACAACTTGAGTTAATGCTAACAATTCAGTCATTCTTTTGAGGTTTTCCATTCTAACTATAACCCTATAGATTACTACTTAGTCCAAAATGCCCTCCATTGCATCGTATTTTATCAACTTTGGTGGCTAAGAGCCTTTGCGTGTAGCACGATCTCCTCGCTCCATCCCCATCAGGTTGCACAAAAACATAATCAGGGTCTCATATGTACGGTTTTCAACATTCTGGTGCGTTTTGCTCTCACCGTCTCCCTTCTCGTCCACCATGGTTTTGTCATGCAATTCCAAACCGGAATAATACCAGTGGAGAAAACGGGTTACCAAAGACAAAGGCTGCTCCATTTTGCTGTCGATATGGATGACTGGACGGCCTGCGGCTTGTCACTGACTGATCAGTAGAACTTTCCATCTTGGCTGGGGTGCAAACGCGGCTCAGTAAAATTCGAGAGTAAATATATGGGATTTTGGCCGACTTGGAAGCGCTGTGACGCTACTACAAGGAGGCAGATTTCACAGTGAAAATGTCTTTTAGAAGACATTTGTACTGAGATTATTTTCATGAAATGTAAAGAACAGATTTAGGCTACAACGACCGCAAACGAATTTTTAAGATTTCTTACAAACCACTCTAACAGAGATTCCAACCCTTCTGAATTGATGAGTTGCCTCCCGCTTTCCCGATTTTTATCAGATTCTGAATCGGTGTCTGGCATTTGCACAATGCAGACCGCAGATTACAGACTGCATACAACGGGATACAGTGGACCTCAGACAGTAAATTATAAGACGTTGACTGAGGACCACTGGCCACAAATCTTTAAGACTTCCGAAGAGGTTAAACCGACACAAATCCTTGTCGTAGTTCAAATTTTTTGGCCACGTATGAAAGACGATATGGGTTTGTGTTGACAGTGTAACTCTCAAGTTTCAGAAGTTTACAGTCGGGTGGAAAATCACTTCTTCGGTATGTTTAGTAAGTTTACGGAAACTTCTGTTCGGCCGATGACATTTGGAGTGTTTTAGGCATTTACTGGCCAGCTAAATGTCAAAATTCTACAACAATAACTTTCGAGAAAGTAAAAAAAAAAAACTCACCTGGAATCGGACGTCATAATTCAACACGATAGGCCCAACACGATCCTCAAGCTCAACCCGGCGATATCAGCTGAGCGCTGCTGAGCGCGGGAAAAAGCCGATAACGTCAGTGTCAGTGGCCCGCCAGATTCGTTTTTTACACGAAGACGTACAAGGCTTTCGAAGGAAAACGCTCTAATTAAAAATCACTGGGAAACAAAATTATAGTCTGCAGTCTGCAAATGTCAGACACCGATCTGTTCTAGTCCTGCACGGTCCTTGGCATGAGTAAAAACTTATAACAATGGATAATACTTTAAGGGCATGTGTAGAAGAATAATTAACTGCATGGGTGAAGTCCGGCATCATGTCCACATATGCCAGGTTATTTCTGATCTTGTAGAGCATAGACAAAAAAGGGTGCCATAACTGGATAGTGGTCCCTCCAGGACATGCGTAGGAGGGTCCAACATAGGTTTGGTGGGATGCGGGATGAGAGTAAAATGTAGGCGGGATGTGGGATGACAGAAATTTTAATAGCGGGATGCGGGATGAAAATAGGACGGTGGGACCGGGATATGCTCCGTTTCATAGGCGGGATAGGGGCCGGATAGGACGAGTATAAGCGGGATCATAATTTAGCTCAAGTTAGGAGTCACACAGTATTTATTTGATATGAAGAATATTCACAACCCTTAAGAAGAGGATCTGGATGGGGTTAACTGACAACTGACAAATGGCGAAAAAAAAAATTGACTGACAATTGACAAATGCCCGAAAATTTAACTGACAACTGACATTTGCAGTTAGATTTACTGACAACTTACAACAGGCTTTAGCAATTGTTATTGGCTTAAAATTCATCGAAAATAAGATTTTTCGGTTGAAATATTATTATTCTTGCAAGTAATAATACTTGCAAGCTTGTCTTACTAGTCTCCCGCTTAAGTGATTTCGTAAAAAAGAAAACGCTTCAGATGGCCAAGGATGGTGAAAAATCCCCACATTAGTCGATTAATGCCTCATTTAACTTGAATGGGATATTCAGACCGAGATGTAATTTAGATATGCAATTTATCCGTATAGTTTCGGGTTGGTTTTGTTCGAAATAGTTAGACCTAGCTACAAATACGGTCCATTTGGTCGGAAATAAGTTCATTTTCATTATCACTGCATCACTGGGCTTAGTCGGGAGCAGACCAAAATGGCTCTAAACCACCTCCAGAAACACAACGACATCAAAAGAGCGCAATAAAAATATAAGATAAGCCACTTTTATCCACATTAGTTTCTATATATGGCATTTCCAGCAATTTTGGAAGCATTCTCATGATCTCATTCATTGTCTCGTAAACGGCTAAATCGCCAACAGCATAATGTCATATATCAATCATATTCAACGCCTAGGTAGCGTGTGCTCTCACCCGCGAAATAAACACGTACCCAGATCTCACCCTGTTCGGCGCTTGGCTGAGGGAGATCTGACATTGTTAATTGTTATTTAATTAATTAATTAATTAATTAATTAATTAATCTATTTAAAATGTAAGTCCAAATTCAATGCTGTATATATAGGACTACGTTAGCTAATAAACTAATTCTTTGTTTTCATGTGACGTCATCGTTTTCCAAAATTACAAATTAGCAATCCTACTGAAGTTTTATTGTCATCAGATATAAGACCCTATCAAAACATGAAGTTTTACGACGTTTAAGCTCGACAGGGTTCCTCATCTTGTTATGCAGGACATTTGAATTTCCAAGTTCATGGGTTGCGTGATCGACATTGAATGGCGGCCCGAGAAGGATCTCGCGTAGGTCAAAAGAGCAGTCATCGCTTACGTTTTTGCGAACTGAACAGTTCTTGCACTAGAAGAAGTATTACTTTCAATGAGTCAGAACTCTAGAGTACTGATTTTTCCTTTCAATGGTAAAACTCAATGAGATGTTTCTGTTGCTTTACGGTCGTCATGTTAGTGCCCCTCGGAAGGGCACCAACATGGCGTCTCCATATAATACTCTATAAATTTAGGTGAAACTCTTTTCCAAATAGCACGGGAATAAAAAACCGCACAGACCTAAATCTTGGCGAGGTTGCTTGTCTATCAATCATTTATCATATACGTGATTCTTAATTTAATTTATCGAGTGGTTACGATTTTTATTTTCGATGCAAACCACCCATAGATCTAATAATTCAAACACATAACTGATAACTTGTAAAAATTTCTTCTTTGAAAGACTCAAGCGATTCTGCCAATGCTACATGACTGAGCAATCTGTTCCACTACTGTAGATTCCTTGGAAGGAATGAAAACTTATTCCTGAAATCACGCTTAACAATGGGTAATTTAAAAAAATGTCCAGGTGAGTGTGTAGAGGAGTAATTAACTTGTGAAGCTCAGGATTATATCTGCATATACTAGGTTACTTCTGATCTTGTAGAGCATAGACAAGCGTGCGTGATGGATTGTTGGTAACAAAATAGTCTAAAATGTTTTTTACGATAACTGCAGAAATTCTCGTGCGTTCATTGGCTAATTTCAGTTCAGTAAGTTCCATCAATTTCTCGTTTTCTTTTTTCCACAGCAAGCAAAAAAAGAGGCTCAGTAACGGAACTCTTGCTAGGTCGTTCAGCTTACTCTCTCGCAGGAACCCCAGTAGACCATCCACCTCTCTTTGGCTATCCAGCATTTTCCTTATAAAGTCCACTCTATCAGACATATTAAACCCGGTAATCTCGGCTTGTATGTCGGCAAATCTGCGTATCTCATCCGCTCTTGAAGATCGAGTGGTTATCAAGACAGGACAGTCTCTCAAAATATTTCCGTGGAATATTTCGAAAATCGGAGAGATGGTTCTGCTGCCATAGTTTTCCTCTACTTCGCTGCCGGTGCGGTACTCGTCATAGCCATCAAACACAAGCAAAACTTTGTCCTGATTCTTACGAATGTACCAGAGCAGATCGTCGACTGACTTTTCGTCGTCGTCTGGAAAAAGCCGAGAGCGACTTACCACTTCTTTAAACGTCTGGCACTTGGATACTTCTTTAAGATTGACAGAGACAACAAGGTCAAACTTCTTCAGTGCATCTTTCCGTTCCTCATCCATCTTCGCCTCTTCAAGATTTGACCAATCCAGAAGCAGCTTCTTAACGAAAGTAGTTTTTCCAATTCCAGTCTTTCCTTGCACGAGAATTCTCTTGGCTACAACTCCGTGCGTTGTCTTCTCAGTGAAAATCTAAGTGTAATGGTTCAGCTCCTTTTGTGATGACCCAGCTGAGGTTTGTTCTTGTTTTATCCAGGACAGTCGAGTGTAGATCTGTTCAAGGTCCGTCTGTAATACTGAGGACCAAGCAGTGGTGGGCACCTTGGCTGTTTTTTGATAATGCTCTGCAAGTTTTCTCTGACAGGTCTTCACATCAAACATGTCTACAGTAGAAGCCTCTGATGAGAGAAAACATATTTTTTAGAGGGAAACATTAGTAAAAGAAAACTAGTCGGGCTTACGTTTGAATGGGAATTACAGTGTAACTTCGGAATATATAATCATTGGTGCACAGAATGTGTTTTAAACTCTCTAAATATTGCGACTTCAAACGAACAATCAGATGAACAAAAATCTTTGAAACATTGCTACCACCGTAAAAATAAAACTACGCTAACGATAGAAGGCTTTATAATCGAAAAAACATACTTTTCTTACTGGAAGGATATTTTACCTCTAAGATTTAGGGGTGCATTTTCTACTTATGAAGGCAATTTTACGGTATTTATATCTTCCATAACATACATAAATGTACTGTCGACCGTGACATAGAATTCTACTTTTTTTTCGGATAAAGATGAAAAAAGCCCTAACAATGCACCGCGCATGCATTTAATTGGCTTCTAGCTTCTATCATTAGTTTATAAAATGGTGTGTTCGAGCTAAAGCAGAGGAATGAAAACATGGTCGTCAAATAACAGCGACAAAATTATGAATATCACATTGACTTAAAATGAAGAAGGTTAAACGTTTTCGTTAATCTTTCTCTTCATTTTACGTTCTACAGCATAAGACGACCAAATAATGAAGAGCAGCAGTGGGCATGCGCGTGCGCCACCGTTAACACGCTTACGTTTCGGTTGATTGGATTCTTTGATAAACAATCATGGAACGCATTTTAGCTGTTCCAAAGTAGACTTGACAGGCGACGCTGTGAAGGATATGTACGCAAATGTGTGACTTCGTTGGACCTATGTAAGGTGTGTAAATTTTAAGAGGTGAAGAGCTATAACTTGAGGAGTCAACATCTTGGAATTAAAAAAGTTTGTTTTTGTTTTTGTTTTGTTCTCGATGACATGTCTGGAAACAGCACTGCTCTACATCGACACTGGTAAAAACTGGCCTAACGGGTTACAAGATATTAACAGGTACTATAATGATCCTTGAGCTTTTTGTATTAATCAGAAACTCAGTTATGCAGTACGGTACGTAGCTATAAATATATTTACCTGTTTGAAGTTATTTGTTTTGATTACACATTAAAAGATCTCCTACTCACTCTGAGCCTGATGAAGACTTTGTGTCTGAGAAGTTTGAACTGGAGTCTGACTGCATGCAGGAAATGGCAGCTGATTGTATTCCATTGACAAAGGTGGCCTGCCTTGAACAGAGAAGCCTTTGAAGATAAGAACCAAAATAGTTAAAATAATCTGATTCTGCTTTGTTTGTGCAAAAAAAAAATCTGATTACAAAGGTGTAACTATAACGTGGAGGGCCTTTCGGGTCATCTGAAGGGAACCTTGGCCAAAATAAATATCAGTTCTACAGATTTAAAATTTATTATACATGTAACATCACAAGAAACAAATTTGCAAAATAGTGTACAAATAAACATAAACAACAATGTTCACATGTACAAAATCTACTAGTTTCCCCAGTTACTTTTTTCAATTTTGAAGTGCGGGTCTGCTACATTGCAAGTCAGCCCAGGATCGACAAATGAATTTGTCCGTCCATTTGGGTTATAGAGGTGCAATCAAATAATGGCCGAAGAGTTGACTTACAGTTCTTAAAGAGTTATATAAAAGATGTCACTGAACACTAAGAGTTGGTAATTTACATGCAACTTAACGGAACATGCAGTTTTCCAGGTGTCAATACAGTTTTAGATTCAAACATTCACTTTGCCCGAAATACAAGCTGCAAATGCAATGGAGTCCAAGTTTAGTCCTAACTTGTGCTCCAGCTCAATGATTGAAAATACATGTAATTTCATAAGAGATAGGCAGAGATGACGTCAAACAATATCCGGAGGTGAGTTAATTTTATTTTATTATTGCCAACCGACCGTAGTATTTACATGTATATGCATAGTCAATAATTTACTGTGTATCAACATAAACACCGCAATCTCCACAAATCTGCATAATTATTTCGTACTAGTAAAATTTGGAAAATCCGTTGGCACTTCAGATCTTAGAAAAAGGTTCAGTATAGTATCAGTTAAATGAATACATTTCTACTTCACTGTTGTTTTGAAAAGTTTATTTTACATATGCTAATAACCTAAGAGTTCTCAACTTATTAGTTTGCATTTCGGTAGACTGACACGCACATTCTTTTTTCAGCACGGCAATCTCTGTTGGTAGCTATAGAGTCAAATCTAAACTGATTGTTTTAATTTCCTCATATACTGCATACATGATTGCATATCTATATATTTATCCTTTAGAAAGGTCTCTAGATTTTGAGTACAAAAATGCCATTTTTTTACATTTGCCGGATAATTGTCTCACCAACACCTTACGATTTCCATTATTCTGGTATGGGACTCAGGGGATGATTTGAGTTTGGAATAGTCAGATAGCTTCCAGCTTATCCCAAATTCGTGTCTTATGCAGTACCTTGACAATGTCAAATTTTCCACTAGATGCTAGAGAAGAATCTACAGGCCATAAAAATCTCTACGTTCGGTAGTGGCAAACCCGAGATCAAAGAACTCCTCGATGATTCCCTCTTTAGCTTCGCACAGATCAGCCCACTTCCTTGGTCTTTTTTCGCTTCTTGTTGAGAGTCACTGAGATAGAGATACCCAATAAAGAGCATTACTCTCTCCTAAGCAGTACCCTCTAATGTTCAACACATCTTCCTTGCTTCCTGCAACGATTTTGATTTACACTATCGCATGTTTGCATATATTCTTCTCAGAAGCGAAACATTGTTAGTCCTTCGATGACGTCACAGGCCAACTCGTCCCATGCTTCACGATTTATCGGTCATGGCAGCGGAAAGGCCAATTTTACAGAGAGTAAAACGATAATCTTTTGCAGTGGTGATCAGAAAAACAATGAGATTTAAATAAAAAAATTGAGGGGGAGGGGGTTACAAGCACAAATGAACAATCCATGTATAGTAGAAGGCAGTTTCTAGCATTATAGTATTTTACAGCTAATACACTGTATGTTAGTAGTTTATTGAGTAGATAAAGTACAAAAGATATTTGTTGTTGTTGTATCAGTAACAAACCTGCTTGGTTTGCAGCTGTGAGTCTGGGTTGTTTAGTAGCCTGGGGACTGGACTGGAACTGGCTGGCAATGTCCTTTTCAACTCTCCTGAGTCAGAAGAAATAGTAATCCATGAATGATGATGACATCTCTTACTTTTTTATATGGTGCATTAATAATGAACTAATAAAAGGTGACTTGTAATGATCTCCCCCTACAAGCAGCAGTTAATTATACACTTATATTCACAGTATTGTTAAAAGAAAAATAATACTGAAGTAAGTTACCACCATCTTCAGAAGTGTTGTTTCAAATGAAACTAGTCTAGTTACAGGATTTATCTTTCTTCTTTCAAGTACATTTGTACACTGTTAGTGCTATGCTTTGTATTGACTAAAACAGTCATGTGTACGATATGAATACTTGCCTGTTTTTGAAGTTTGCAGAAAAAATGCATGTAGCACAACAGGCGTACATTAGTTTCTTTAATGAGCATGCTGTAAAGATGTTTCATTCACAGATGTGTCTTTTGCCCATAGATTTGGCAATGATCTGAAGAACAGAGACCTCTGCAACATACATATATACCCACACAGATCAGTGACTCTACAGAGAAACAAGAAGTGTCTTGTTCCTAACAAGAAGTTGCGTATTCCTCACGAGATGTTAAGTGGCAAAAAGTGGTAACTTGCTTTTAAGAAGTACAGTTGACTCCCGATAACTCAAACCAGGGGAAATAGGAAAAGGTTCACGTTATTGGAAGTTCGAGTTATTGAGGGTAAAATTATATAGAAAATGGCCTGAAGGGAAATGAAAATTACTTCGAGCTAGTGGGAGATTCGAGTAGGGAGGGTTTGAGTTATCGGGAGTCAGCTGTAATGTATAATTATGTACATGTGAACACAATAAAAAGGAGTGTTATTATATGGTTAACTCTTTGCACAGGCAAGATGAATCAAATCCTGCACTGTGATTCGCTACCAGAGCAGGCAAGATGGAGTTATCTTCCATCTTGCCGCTAGGGACTACCTTCCGCCAAAAATTTCCCTGAAAGCCATGTATACATGTAATGAATCCTTTATTGACCAAGTTTGTGTGGTCAAGATGGCTTGATATTGACCTTGTTCTGTTTTTGCATGTTTATGGACCTTGACTCTGTCTAGGTCCACAAACACGCAAAAAAAGAACTCGGCCAATATCCAGCCATCTTGACCGAGCAAACGTGTTCAATAAGCCATATATATTGACTGCGGACAGAAATAGATAACAACTTCTTTGAAATTTTAAATATCTTTACACAACAAGCTCACATTTACATACGAAAACAACGTTACAAGTGGAATCAACAAATACTTTTTTCAAAGATTTCTTTAAGTATTCCCAAGAAGACAAAAATGTGTCAATTCATATTGTTTCCTCACCACAAAATTCTTTGGCCACATTATTGACACCAACTCTATCATGACACAAAGCATGGTAGAGGTCATGATAGAGTGTAGCAGAAGGTGTTGTATTTTTCCAGTGAAGTAACATCTGATGTGGTTTATCTCTTGCATTAGCTGCTATAGTACCCAGTACATCCTGACAAATACCAAGATGAAGTCCTAGAGTCTCCCACTTTTCACCAATCTTTCCTGCCAGTCTATCTAGTTCAAGGTCACTTGGCTTGCCATCTTTGATTTCAACTATATGTGAAAGACAAGAAGCTTGCATTATGCTAAGTTTTTGTTTTTTCTATAGTAATTTTATTTTGAATTCTTTTTTAATTGCAAATATTACTACTGACAATTATTAAGGATATTTAAGTTCAGTACAGGTTGTTCAAATTCAAGGCAACTGCAGAAATCATTTCTTTTTAATGAGACAGAAGATACATGTAAATGAACTGCTACAGCAGCTGTATGTTATCAAGTTAGCCACCAGCCTTGTTACATTGTATGTCTAATTGTACTGGGACAGGTGAAATGAACTAAGAAGTGATAAGAACATCATCTACATGTCTGTAAGTATTACCTCTCAGCGAAACATGCAATTTATTCATGACACCTAATGCTGAACATAAAGATCATTCCCCAGTATTGCATTGCGCATCCCAACTGGACAATAATTTCACCCGTGAAATTATGGTGACTTTTTCTGTGCAGCTGGGCTGCAATGCAGGGGTATTTTGGGTGCACGAGTACACATTTTTCGCATTAGGCTGCCATCTTGGATTTGGTAACTGTGGAGGTTGGGTGAGGAAAATATTTGCTGTGGGAGTATGCGTTAAGTGAAAGAATGGGCAAGAGGAAAGGGGGAGGAGATGGAAATTATTTCAAGTGCCACACCGCCTCTGCACCAACCCTCTACCGGTCAAGCATCCAATTACAATCCAAGATGGTGGCATCAAAAACCTGATTTATCAAGCGTTCCGTTCCAAAATAATGCCTGCACTGCAGGCTACATGAAGCTGGACTTCGCCATGGAGGCAAACCGTCATTTTCTCGAAAACAAGTACGGTGACCTATCATTTTTTCTGTTGCTTTGAATTGAGTAATAAATCTCTCTAAAATAAATATGGGCCAATTCTCAATGCTGAGCAAGAAACAATGATCCCCCATTTTCATTTCAAAATTTAAGTTCCTACAATAGAAACAATCAATAGGCAAAGTTTGAGAAAAATCTGATTTTGCTGTTGTTTGTTGTTCTGATTTTGTGGTTGGTCATCAACAGAGCGCCATACATTGCAGTCGAACCGTCTCTTCGGAGGAAATACTCTCGGCATACCTTTTTGTCGCCGCGTCGTCTGCGTTGGCGGGTGGGGCAAGGTTGGTGATGGTATTGTTGTTAATGTTCAGGGTTTATTGTGCGATCGCGTCGAGTTTAGTTTGCAAACCTTGGTCCACATATTTTTTGTTGACGGCGTTCTCAGCGGGCGTGCTGTTATCAGCGTCTTTTAAATCTTCGATGTCGTACCCGGCCATGTTCAGATCGCCCAGCGCGGGGTCGGTTCCGTCCCGTTTCAAACAACTCTCGATTTCAGAGTCGACATAGCTTTTGTTCGTAGCGTCGAGGTCGTCCTTTGCGTAAACCATGTTGGTGATCAGGCTACGCCCCATGTTGAGGTTGCCCGTCATTGCGATGCTGCCGTCTTTTTTGAAGTCGCCCGAGCCACCCGAGCTTGTCGG
The DNA here is from genome assembly GCA_016490735.1 of Pachyseris speciosa. Classification (NCBI taxonomy): domain Eukaryota; kingdom Metazoa; phylum Cnidaria; class Anthozoa; order Scleractinia; family Pachyseridae; genus Pachyseris; species Pachyseris speciosa. The sequence goes on along the minus strand of JAEMWC010000101.1, from coordinate 658,952 downwards.
TCCCTGCGGACCTTGCGGCCCCTGTGCGCCTTGTGGTCCTCTGAGCCCTTGAAGCCCGCGTGGACTTTCCACCCCGCGGGGCCGGCATCACCTTTGTCATCTTTGTCGCCTTTGGAACCTTGCACCCCTCGGGGGCCGGCGTCCCCGCGGTCGCCTTTCGGTCCTTGTGGGCCTGTTGGCCCCGCGCGCCTGTTGGCCCGTGTGGGCCTTCTTCCCCGTGAGGGCCTTGCGGGCCTTGAGGCCCCTGAGGGCCGTGCGGACCAATGGGCCCCTGTGGGCCTGCAGGCCCCTGCGAGCCAGGATCACCCTTTCGCCCGTGCGGGCCTTGTGGACCCGGCGGTCCAGCAGGTCCTCGGGCTCCGGGAACTGTGCGTTTTGGTGCTCCGCGTTCTGGATTGTTAAACGCCCCCATTATATATCTTCGTCAAAATTTCTTTTCATTAATTTCCGGGCTTTGTCGTAGTAAAAGAACAAAAACGTCTTGTCGGTGGCGCGGTTCAACAGGCCGGGGTCGACCCCCAGCTCATTGGCGATGCGTTTGTTCTCTCTGGAGAGAAAGCTGAAAAGACAGAAATGGCTGCAGTTGTCCGGATGTTTTTGGGGACCTTGTAGTAGGTTTGGGACAAGTAAATGACGCTGCAATTCCTGTGGCGGCCGTTGATAAAATAGTTAATGATGTCGTTCTGGTTTTTTTCGCAAACCAAGTCGTCAAACACGACTATTTTTTGGTTGTCAGGCGCGAGTTCTTTCAACGGGATTATTTCATCACCGGGCGCTTCAATGTCCTCGTACCCCACCTTGGGGTCGATGTTTTCAGCAAAGTCCCGCAAAAGCGCCTGGTACTTGTTTTGGTGAAGATTCTTGGAAAACAAAAACATTTTGTCGAACTCCAACAGCTCGTAGAGCATGTGGAACAGGATATTCGCCTTGCCCGAATTGCTGGGCCCGCAGATCAACATCCGAAAAACGTCGTCAGGCATGGCCGGATGCCCCTGCCTCCCTGTAAAAATGGCAAGAGAGGGCAGCAGCGGAGGCCGAGGTCGAGAGACAGGAGGATGAAATCCGCCGGAAATACAAAACACACAAAATTGCCAAAACTGTCGGCCAGGTCGAGGCGGAAAAGCTTTTCAAACCAATCACGAGCAAGATAAACAGGGGTTTTGAGCCCCCCGCGCCGGAGGTGGAAGGCCCTGACTACGACATGGACAAGCTCGACCGAGTCAATCCGTTTGGTTGGGAGGATTTCCGGCCGGAGGCCCCAACACCTCCTCCATCACCAATCGAGGAAGAAGAGTTCCACCTCCCTCCACCCCCCGAAGAAGAGCTTCCCCTCCCAGAGGAGGCAGCCGGCCCGCCTCTCCCACCACCCCCACCTCCGCGCCAAATGTGGGAACAACCAGAAGCGCCGGAGTTTCTCGAAAAACGCGCCGAATCGAACAGGCTGCGCACGCTCAGCAGTCTAATCACGAAAATGAGACAAAAATCGAGCCCTGCTAAAGAAACAGTGAAAGACCCCAACTCGCCGTTGTACGGTCTTTCTTTGGCGGCTCTTGAACAGGAAAAAGCCGCGATTCTTGGAAGCAGACAACAACGGCGGGGGGTTTCGCCGCAGCAACCGCAAGCGGGAAAAGGACACTGAAACCAACCTCTCCAAAAAAAAAACGAGAGCCCAGCCCACCACTGATTGGGAACAAGCCATTTTGTCCCGCCGGCCTTCGATCGAGGTGCTAGAAGAAGAGGAGCAAGAATGGGAAACGGAAGGTTCTGGCATTGGATCCGTTTCCGAAAAAATGATCAACCAGTTGTATGTGAAGCTTGGTTCGATTAGAGCCGGCAACACTTCGACGAAACTTCGGGGCCAGGTTGTTTCTTTGCTCTCAAAACTTGTCAAACAAGGCGTTTTGAATGAGTGGCAAAACCAAAAAATTTTCCACGATTATATAACACAATGAGTTACCACCTGCTGCTCGACTCGCGCCTTGCAAAGCTGCAGGACAACGGGGGTACCCAAAAACCCGAAAATTTCACAATTTACTTCAATCCGCCGATTGAGTTGGAGTCGGGAAAAAATTACAAAGCGGCGTTAAACAGGCTGATCACCATGAGCTACTCGTGGTACAACATTGCAGAAGCTTACGGGAACAACCAACTGAAGTGGAGGAAAAAAACCGGCGATTGGCAAACTTTGACTTTTCCTGATGGGATGTATGATTATACCACCATCAATCGTTACTTGCAAGCTAATACAGGGTTCGTTGATCCCACCGCCGCAGACAAGGACAAAAAGCGCATCTTCACGATGTATTTCAACTTTACTATTTACCGGGTCGTGTTTTTGGTGGCAAAGGATTACGAAATAGACCTCTCTGTCGAAGAGTTAGCCCGTTTGCTTGGCTTCAAGAAAAAGCTTCTGAAAGATGGCACCAATTTTGTTGGAGATGTGATTCCGGACATCACCCGGAGCGTCGACTGGGTTTTTCTTCATTGCGACTTGATCACGCGACGGGTGAACGACGTGCCAAGTGATGTTTTGCACAGCTTGTCCACCACGGATCTCCGGGTCAGTTACCCTTTCGACAAAGAACCTCGTCGACTTGAGTTCCATCCCGTCAACAAAACTCGGATTGATTCTGTGCAGATACGGGTAACAGACGGGCGCAACAACACCCTCGATCTCAACGGAGTTGATGTTGCTTTGAGCCTTACGATCGAAGAAGAATGAAATTTCTTGCCAAGGTATATACATGGTTTACCCCAGCGAGTGGACAAAGTTTTTCGACGAGCGCGCCGGGCGCTATCGCTTTAAACACAAAGGCTCGGGGGTCGTCTGTGACGTTCTTCTTTCCCTTGGAAGGGAGTTCAAAAAAGGCGCAACCCAGGCCGCCCAACAAACCGCGAAAGCGGCGCACAAAAGGTGGGCCAGGTTGTGGTTGAAAAGGGGGGCAAAAATATTCGACATATATTGCAGAAACGCTCCGCCCGCTCGAAGGCGATGACGCAAGCACCGCCCCGAATTTTGGCAAACCAGGTTTGAGATTTTTTTGCTGTGAATATGCCGACATGTTTCAGTCGCCGCGCTTTGTCGAAAAGGTGGATTACGAGCGGGTGAATCTGGACACCCCTTTCACACTGCCGGGCAACACCCAGCACCAAACCAAAACTGGGTTTAAGTTCTCTGTGAAAGACAGGGACGTTTTCCGCGACTGGTACAACGCCTATTTTCATGATGAATACACCTTCGAAGCTCTCGCGGACGGAGCGAACATTGCGAACAACGCACAAACAGCCCCGGTCAACAGCTCTTTCTCGCTGATCAAAAACATGACTGTCAAGTCGGCGGGGAAATCTGTTTACGAAGCAACCGGCCTCCACAAGGTGGTTTTCGACAAAAAACTGGTGGAATACTCTGACGATTTTGCGCGAACTGTGGCTAAAGATGAGTTTTGGTATCTGGACAGCGACAACACAACTGTGACAAACCCCGCAACCCCCTTCACAAACGTCGGAATTCACTCAAGACATCTCCTTTCGCGGGGCGGCACCACGGTCAAAACCGTCATCCCCCTCAACCACTATTCCTTCTTTGAGGAGCTGGCGGACAAAATCTTGCCTCCGATGTAGCTTGAGTTCGAGATTGTGCTGCAGGACGACAATGAAATGATTTTTCAGAATGACGGCACTGGGCGGCGAATTGTGGTCCGAAAGTTCGAATTGTGGGTTCCAAGACTGCAGCTGTCCCCAGAAGGGCAGAAGCTTGTCAATGAAAAGTTCATGAAGCCCGCAAGGTGGACCTACTTGAAAGAGACGCTACACACCAGCACCAGCCGAGGAGTCGCCGGCAGGCAATGGCAAATAACCCCCGGCGTGAAAAACCCCAAACAAGTCTTCGTTTTCTTCCAGCAGACGCGAAAACACAATGCTCTGCAGTTCAACCCCTACAGCTTCGACACCTTCGATCTCGATGGGGACAATTCGGCGAAATTGTCCACCTGCCGGCTTCAATATGGGGGGATTATTACCCCGAACTCGATTATGAGCATCCGCCGCGACCTCACCCAGTACAGGTACAGGAAGAATGATTACAACACGGGAACCCAGCTGAATGTGGGCAACTATTCGACACTTTACCCTGTCATTTACTTCGACCTCAGGGCGGTCAAAGAAAGCATGACAGGCGACCCAAAAAAGTTGATTTTGCATTACCGGCTGAATGAAGCCGCCAACGTTCATAATTACACCATCTTCGCCGCTGTCTTGAATGAGGAAGAACTGGCGATCAAGCAGATCGGAAACGAGCTGGTTGTGGCTTGAAAAAAATTCTTTCTCTTAATATAAGATGCCAACGGTGTACCACCCATTCAAGGTCGCTTTGACGGACGACCAAATGCGTAGCCTCGCGAAGGGTGTGAAGGAAAATGTGGCCGTGACTCTTCGCGTCAAGCCGGAACAAATCGGAAAAGGCGACGACCTTCCGCTGAACATGAGACAAATCAACCACCTGAAAAAGGCTGCCAGTGCCGGGAACGGCGCGAACATCAATTTCACCAAGACACAGATCAGCCGAACGAAAGAAATAATTGGGGGCAACCTTTTTTCCACAGCACTCAGCCTGGGCCGGGCTCTTGCCCCCGCTGCGGCCAAGGCTTTGAGTATGGCCGGTCTTAGCTTTGGCGCAGAGAAACTTTTGAAAAAGATTTTTGGGAATGGTTTTGGCCCCCAGGAGGTGGAACTGTACAAACTTACCTAGATGTTGTCCCCCGCCCAGAAAAAGAAAACTGAAAACTATATTGTCGGAAAGGGGATGGTCCGCGGTGGCGGCACCGCGCAATACGGTGGATTTCTTGGCATGATGGCTGCCATCGGGGTTCCTTTGGCAATCAATCTTATTAAAAAGATGTTGGGAAGTGGGATGCAAGTGCGGTCGCGCCGCTCGGCTCCCCCAAGTCAGCCTCCACTCCCTCCTCCCAGAGGTCAAGGAATGCAAATGAGACCTCCACCTGTTTGGGGGAGATGGGAAGACTGGAAACACCCGATGGTCGGCCGGGGTAAAAAAAAAAAATGAAGTTTAAGGATGTGCCCCTTTCCAACGCTGACTTTCAAAATTGGTGCGAGTATCTTGGCATCCCACTCAAAGGCGTCTTCTCACGCAACGAGGCCAAATCCCCGCACCATTCACCCTACATAATCAACCTGGATGATTTTGGAAGTTTGGGCACAAATTGGGTTTGCTGTTGGAAGAGAAAAGACATGGAATATTTTGACTCCTTCGGTTTGCCGCCGCCAGACGAGTGGGAGCAAGAAATGCTGAAGTTGGGTCACAAAACCTTTCTTCGAAACGACAACCAAATTCAGTAGATTGGAAGTTTGAGATGTGGGTACTATTGTTTGTTGTTCTTGAATGAACGCAACAAAGGTGTAAGTTACAAAGACATTCTAAAAAGGTTTTCTCCCGATGTGCATCACAACGAACGGGTTGTGAAAAATTACTTTCTTGATATAGCCAATGGGTAATTGGTATTGCGTGCGCGACAAACGCAAAACCCCGAATGTACCGGGGTCTGAAACCACAACTACAACCAAAAATGGAAGAAAACTTGGCCAAGTGCGCCGTCTGTGGAGCAACCAAAACGCGATTTTTGCCGATGAGTGGGGCTGGAATGAAAACACGAAAAAAAAAAAAAAGAAAAAAAAGGTAAAAGGTGAAGACATTGGTAAAGATATTGCGGGCACTGCTTTGGATTTGTTTCTTTATCATGGGGTTCCGTATCTTGCAAAAAAGGGGGTGAAAATGGGAAGGTACTACGCTTCCGAAGCAATGCGAAACCCGCAATTGCAACAGCGAGCAATAAACTTTGGCCTACGGAAAGCCACCCCTCTTTTTCCAAAAGTTGGTGCCGAAGCTTTAAACCAACTTTCAACGAAGGTGCGCCCCAACATGCGTTATAAAACTGACAGACCTGATTTGGACGGCGCTGGTTTGGGTGATCTCTTTGACCCGCTCTTCGTTTCGCAGGGTGTTTCAGTCCCCAAGTTTGCAACCAACCCAAAGTTTTTGAAAGCCCTTGGAAAAGCAATTCCTCAACACCACGGGTTTATGGATATTGCCAATAAAACTGCACGGAACTGCTTTGGCAGTGCGGTCCCTGTTCCTTTTCCTTTTGTTGATTTTAAGAAACTTTGGGATGTTGTTTCCAACCCCAAACTTTTTAAATGGCCCGAAGTTTCGGCGGCGGAGGGGCGTAAAATGGTTGCCGATTACAAACGCCAGTACGCTGATTATAAAAACCAGGGGGGCACCCGCAGCTACGGCGCCTGGATCAAGTGGAAAGGTTATGGAGCTGGGTTGCTAGGTAATTTGGTTTTCGCTACGCCGGATCAGTTGCAAAAGTGGGCCGCTTTCGGCAGCGCTCTCACAAAGGGTCGCGGTTTTGACACAGTGTTCAAACACACCATGCAAAACTATTATGGAAAGGGTGTTGACATTCATAGTTTAATTGGCAAACTGCCCGCACCCAAGGGTGGTTGGACTCTGCTTGGACACAAATACACCGGCCCCTACAACCCTCTGCACCACCAGTTGTATTACGACCCTGAAACTGGGGAAATTTTGGAAATTTTCCAGAAACCCACCGGCCCAACTGATGCGGTTGCAATGCAGCACGATGTTGATTACAGCAGCTGCGGTTTTCGCGCAAAGAAGTATGGTGAGGACGAAAAAAAATGCAAGCACGTTGCTGACCGCAAAATGGTCAAATCGCTTGACGCCATTCCTTGGAAAAAGAGACAGTGGGACCACGCGCTGGCTCGCAACGCAATTAACGCGAAAGAAAACCTTGGGCTGGGTATTTAACCAAAAGCTTTTCCATCTTCTTAATTATTGTTTTCATTTCTTCAATTTCTATTTCTAATTCTTTTAAATAATGGCTTTCAGAAAATGGATCAAAAAACGTGTGAAATCTTTTCATATTTGCAAATTTGAAATATTTTTTTAGCAGCTGATAAGGGCTTAAGTTTAAAAATTTAAACTTAAATCCAAGCCCACATCGACCACATCCAAACCCAATAGAAGATGTTGGATAAATAATGGGGTTGGGTATGTTTAAATTATGAATTAAATGATGCTCACAGCGAAGAAAATTGTGAATTTCATCCCACCCCATCCTTTTTTTGTCTCGTATTTTTTTGTTTAATTGTCTCCTGCAAAATTTTTTCTTTCAGCTCTGGCGGGAGTGGCAACTCCATATACCACCAAAAATTCTTTGTTCAATTTCCCAACTCTTTACTTATAGCCTGTATCAAGTTTTGCCCCTCTTCTTTTAAAACATTGTCAAGAGCGCCAGCCTTGTCTGGATAATCTTTTGAAAAATTGTCAACTTGCTCTTTTAAACTGTTTGCCCAGGTGGTTGAGTCATACTCGTGGTATTTTTTTGCTGTTAAATCTTGCACAAAAAAGTCAACCTTTTCTCTTACTGCAGCAATAACATTCTGCAGTTGGGCGTTTTTTCTCGTTTCATCATGTCTTACCTTCAAATTGGTAAAAAGCACAATTGCTTGGTCAAAGACTCTCTTTGACCCAATTCCACCACTGCTTCCCATATATAAAAGGGTAAATTTTTGTTTAATACAAACGACAAGGGGCGCCCATTTCGGTACGTTCTTCTTTTTTGTTTAAAATCGGCCCACCAATTTAAAGCTGAATGTAACTCCCCTCGAACCTCATCCTCTATTGTTTTTGGGTTGGGCACCATCCACCAATGCACAAAGAGCATGAATGTGGCAAACATGGGTATATTTCTATGCGCCACTTTTCTGCAAATTGGTTGGGGGGCGGTAGTTTGTGTGCTTTGTTTTTCAACATACACGCAAACCAGTAACCGTTGCGACGACAGTCTGTACACACCCCACAAACTGTTATTTCGGTGTAACATTCTTCATTTTCACAAAATGGGGCGCCAGAAAAAAAAGAACGTAGCTCTTCGCGAACGCTGTTCCAAGTTGGTGGTTTCATTATTCTCTTGTTTTTAAATCTTTAATTCACTGTGTCATAAAACACCTCATCTACCAACCACCTGTCCATATATTCCCTTTCTTGCAATGGTAACTCATACCTTACCCTTATACATAAATAGGCACATTCGTCAATAAAACGCGAATCGTTTGTTTGTTTAATATTTCTCCAGGGTGCTTCATCGTTTTTTAGTTTATGAAGCACTTCACGTAGCTGTTCCTCTGGACAATAATAATGTGGGTTGTTTTGTTTTTTTATCTTGGTTTTTGCAACCCATATTTCTATTTCTTCAATTAAAGAACAACATACTCGATGTCGCAAGTCAAGTTCGGTAAAAACAACTGCATTTTCAAACGCAGCTTTTACAAAAACGTTTGAAATCCGATTCATTAAAGTTTCAGAACAGTGTTGCTTAGGTGATATGCACCCCATAATATATTTATAATTTTTTTTCTTCAATTTACAAACCAAAGTGTTCATTATAACTTTTAAGTGGTAACAGTTTTTCTTCCACTTGTTTGTCAAGACATAGTTTTGCAATTTTCATCAGTTCAATGTTATTAACATAAAGACGCCCCAAATTAATGTGGTTCCAAGTGTTTGGATGCTTTTCAAGATGTTTCTTCAAAGGATAAAACCCGTCTGCAAATGGTCCATCAAAAGTTGTGCCATAAGTTTCAACGGCATTTTTAAGTTTTTGAATATATTCTTCAAAGGTGGTCATTAATTTGTTTGTAACGGTGTGAGGGTTTTCACTGCGATCGTCATCACGTTTGTCATAGCTTATACAACGGTTTAAATGTACATGTTTGAAAAACAAATTCCATGTAAATTCCAGGTCTCTGTCAACTCGTTCCAACAAATTCTCCCACATTTTTTTAGACTCAGGATCTTCTTCAAAATCAGAATCAGATTCTTTACAATCAGAAACAACTTCTTCATGATCAGAAACGGCTTCTTGATGATCAGAAACAGATTTTTCACAATCAGAACTTAATTGTTCCTTCTTTTTTGCGGCTATTAAGGTCTATTGAACTTCCAATACAAAGCTCTGTTTTTGGTGAAAATTCTGGTGGTGTGGGTGGAATGTTTTCAATTACCATGCCCGTAACACGCAAACATTTCTTGTCAGTTTCAAAGTTTGCAGCCACCTTAGCCTCTTCGTGTGCTGTCTGCTCACCTCACATCACATTTCGCTCGCCTCTGTTCAATTGGTCCGCCGCCATATATATATGGTTGCAAAATTTTTCACAAAAATAATTAATTGCCTATGCCCCGCGGCTTTATGTACCAATCAATCAATTATTTTTTTACTTTAACTTAACTTTTTCAAATGTATTCATCAAGTCTTCTGACGCAACACCACCGTGGTACTTCAACCACACATTCGTCATTTTTAAATCTATCAATTTCATTTGCTTGAAATTTAAACACTATTGGTGCTAAATGTCGTGCTTCGTTAAAGTAATATTTTTCCTTTAAAACAAAAACTTCTTCATGTCCACCTTCATTAATTTTAAGCTTTTCATCGATAGATTTCTGTTTCTTTACAAGAAAATCCATAACCCCCCAAATTAAAGCCCTTTGTTCTTCATATTCAAGCAAATCAAGCTCACAAAGTCTAAGGAAATTTTCTTTCCGAAACGCGCGATGCAGCGTTTTTTCGTCCATTTTCGCCCACTCATAAATTTTTCAGTTGGCCATTTAAATCCAAATTGCACCCCACAAAAACAGACTTCCCACTCATCACTTCGCGCTCGCCTTTGTTCAAATGACCCGCCGCCATATATATGGTTGCAAAATGTTTCACAAAAATAATTAATTGCTCATACCCCCCGGACTTATGTACCAATCCAACATATATTTTGTTTTATTTTTTACTCCTTGTTCCCTCGTCGCTGCGCTCCTCGGGTGCTTACTCCCGAGTAGTAGGAGAAGAGTTCCACCAATACTCACCGGAATGCCACACCCGACGAGCGAAGCGAGGAGGGTGTGGTTTGGAGGTGGTATTGGTGGGACTCTTCTCCTACTACTGACGAAAGATGGAGGTCCAGTTCTGAAATTTTTTGATGTAAGAAAGCCTGTCACTATCAGCTGGGCTGGGGGAATGTTATTGCAAGATGGATTTCCGGTTGCCTACGTTTCGAGATCTTTAACTGAGGCAGAGTCAAGATATGCTCAAATCGAGAAGTAACTTCTGGCAGTTCAGTTCAGCCTGGAGCGATTCAATCAGTACACCTATTGGAATAAAGTAGCCATAGAATCAGATCACAAGCCTCCAGAAGCAATTGTCAAAAAATCCCTGGCTGCAGCACCACCGATATTACAAGGATTTTACCGAGAATGCAAAGGTACGACCACGCTTTGGAATACAAACCAGGAAAGGAGCTATTCCTCCCTGACATGCTCTCCCGAGCACCTGTCTCTCAAACGGTAGACGACAACATGTAGTAATAGTAGTAAGTAGTAATAGTTTATTTAACCACGCAAAACACCTAGGAGCCGGGGGCTCGTTATAACGTGTACGTGAACTAAAGATACTACAGAAAGTATAAACAAAATAATAATAATAAGAAGAAAAATTCGTACACTATTTACAAAATAAAATTAATCAGTAAAATCCAAAAATATTCTATAAATTATTAACTATCTATCAATATAAATATTCTGCAAATTTTAATTTAAAAATTATAAAAATCTGTTGGCCCATATTGGCCCGTAGGGCGCGCTTAAAAGAAGGGAGGTCTCTTGCCTCCCTTACCTTGACTGGGATGCCATTCCATAATCTAGCGCAAATATATAAAAATGATTTATGTTGGTACTCTAAATTAAAAGGTGGCAACTTTAATCGAGTGCCACCACCGCGTAGATCATAGTTGACGTTTAAAACGTTGAATCGTTCGCTGAGGTAGCTTGGGCCCTTCCCATTCATACATCTATACAGAAGCACTAGGGCTTGAAATTGTCTTCTTGACTGTAATGATTGTAAATGTGCTATATTTAGAAGATGGCTATATTCCGTTGATTTTGACAAACCTAAAATGGTTCTCAGTATATAATAATTTGTGTCTTCTAGCTTGTTATTCAGCCCATCACTGATGCCTAGCAATAAAGGGCTACAGTACTCTAAATGTGGCAATATGTACGCATTATATAACCTTATCATAATAGTCTGAGGGATGAACTTGCGCACCCTGCGCAAAGCGTATGCTTTAGCGCAAGCCCTTTTCAGCTGCTCTGATATGTGTGGCTTGAAAGACAACTTGCTATCCAGGGTTACTCCCAGGATCTTTAGACTATCTGTTGTTTCGACAGTGGTATTATCTAGATGAAAATCATAACGATACAAAGATGGTCCAACAGCCATGGCCTGGGTCTTACTCACATTTACACGTAAATAATTCTGTTGAAACCAATTTGATACAATCTCCAAGTCGGAATTAA
>JAEMWC010000101.1:522500-642500 GCA_016490735.1 Pachyseris speciosa | reverse complement strand
CTGAATATCTTATTATCGTCGATTACCACTCAAGATTCTTTGAAGTTGCAAAACTGCCAGACACCAACAGCACCACGTCATCACCCATATCGAGTCTGCATTTGCAAGACATGGGATACATGGGGTGTTTGTATCTATGTTTATCCACTTCCATCGACCTACAAGGACAAGATCATTACAATACTCACGAGCAGGTTGTTAAATCGTGATCACAAATAGCGCCACCTGGAACCGCGATTATCAAGACTTAATCACAATTTAGCTATCTAGTGCGACCAATGACCACGTTCCCGAAGAGACCTTGGGCGCTTTCCATTGAGCAAAAATAACCGGTATAAAATTTTCGGAATTTTCGCTGGTCGAATGGAAAGCGTCCAACTACGTCCCAGAATTATATTCTAGGTCATGTGGATTGACATACTGAAAGTGTTTCGTCCGCTTATTGGCTTTTCCGCTTATGCACGTGAGCTCACGCCCGGTAGGGAGACTAAAACCGATATCTATCGCGAATGGAACACGAAAATTTCGATAATTCTGGAAATCTCGAAAATTTTGGCTGAATGGAAAGCGCCCCTTAATTTAGGAGGCAATATGATCATGCATAGGGGATTTTAGGAGAACCTCATTAATACTGCCCAACTTTCTAACAAGACAAGCCCGGTGTGCGAGGCACTGGTAGAAAATACAGAATCTTTCACTTTATAGCGTTTGGCGGATTCATGTTTAATCAAACCACGGTCGGGCTTCCTCAGTTGTATATAAGTCGGATAATTAACAAGTGCAGAAAAGGTGTAAATTACAAGCAGAGTGACAGAGCTAATGCAACCGATTCAATGTAACAAATTTCCCGCCGGGGGCCTCTGATTAGTCGTGATTAGAGTCATAACAAACTATGGGCGATGATGAAAGAGTTTCTAAACCGATCGGTCTTACATACGGGGAATATGAAACAGAGGGTGTTGATACATGTCTTTTCCAGTGTGCGGCTATATTTTAGATCCGGAAAGATGATACTCATAGCGCGCCTCTGAATACGTTCGAGCTTATCTGATAGGTAATCAGGGGGACTGCTATGCAATAAAAACCACTACTTTATTGGAATCAACAGTTTTCTGTTTAGCCAAAAAAAAGTTACAAAAAGGTAGTCTACAAAATAAGGTGGAAAACTAACCAAGATAATCACTACAAGATAGATATAAGCTTCGTCCTACTTAAACAAATTAAACAAACAGACAAACAAACAATTACAAGTTAATGTCCTAAAAATTTTTACAGCTACAATCATAAGAAAAAAAAAAGATAAAGTACAAATACACAAGAGAGAAAAAAAATAAACTGGAATGGAGAAGAAGCTTAAAATAAACAGGCTTATGGGATTAATGCGTCCTCCTTTAATCAAGATGGAAATAAAAGTATAGATACACACGGACAGTTTTTCACGATCATCAAGGAATATATGTAAAAAGGTTGATAACTGCTTACGAGAGATGTTTTTTTCAGATTTGCGTTAAAAGACGCTGGTGAAGTCGAGTTAATTAAAGTGAAACCCCGTTAATATGGCCATCAACGGGCCTTAGACATTTGGCCGTATTAACTGGGTGGACGTGTTAACGGGTAGGTCCAAATTTCATAGTTTGTCTCTTTCGAGTGAGTTAGTGAAAATAATTGAATTTTACAAACTGGAACAAACTGCTATCCTTATCAAAAGCAACGGTCCCGAACTCAGTAAAAAGAACGTACTTTTATTTATACATCGTTATTGTGTATCGATAATTGTCATTTGTCTGCCCTTTAGTACGCACATTTGGTTTGCGTGGCCGTATTAACGGGGTGAATTTATAAAGAAGTATATACGTTGGGATTTCACATTGTCGCCGTTGGCCGCATTAACCGAGTGGCCGCATAAACGGGCTTTTCTTATGAGAAAATGTATGGGCGTTTCGCCTGGACGAAAAGAAGGGGACGTAATAACGAGGTGGCCGTATGGCGGGTTCCCCTGTGTATTGGTTTTTAACGTATTAAAGAATTTCGGTCCAGTGTAACCCACGGAAAGTTGTTGAATGTTAGTGCGGTATTATTTAACGTTGCAATGGAATTGCCATCGCCGTTGCTTGAATTCCTAACTCAGACAACGGTTCTGTTAATTTCGGAATTTACCAAAGGAGCGACCGTAAACAGCGTGTTAAAATTCTAGTGCAACGGACAATTAAACAACCTGTTCAGTTTACAACCCAACCACAAGTTTTGGATCTTGCTGTTTGCGAGAAAAGGTAAGCGTCGTTTTTAAGCCCTGTTTTGTTGCTTTCTCCTTTTTTTCTATAGGCAAGTTGTGAGCATGTGCATTTAGTACTTAGAATCCCAAACAGTGGGGTAGGGAGGTTAAGGCTGGTATTGTTCAGGGGGTGAAAACAGCCGAGTATACAAATGTGATCATTAAAACCAAGTATTCTGGAACAACGCTGTTCCCCATGGATTCAGGCGTAGGATCCACGCAGCTAGGTTCCGATTTGTAAGGTGTCTTGATCACTGGTTTCTTTACCAGTTTACCACCGAGACCCTGCAAAAAACGAAAATGAATGAATGACTGAATGAATGAATGAATGAACGAACGAGAAACAAACTTTGTCAGTGATGAATTACTGATGGAGGTTCGATTTCCGCCGCTCGCTCAGGCCCGGAGTATCCTCCCTCGACACAGCGGTTGGTAATAGCATTTTCGCTGTGTCCGTGTCTTTATCTACAAACGTGCTTTGTTGACGTGGTGACCATTTTGAATTTTAAAATACGCGGTGAGTTTATGCGAAGCGCGGAGCTCGCAGCTCGTTGAGTTCCTCCCTCCCTCCCTCCGAGAGTCCCTCCCCTCCTGGATTTCGTACCCAGATTTCTAAATATTGACAAAAAAGTCCGTAAATACTTTGATTATATGAGTAAGTTCAAGTTGGCAACAAAAGATAACCACATCTTTACACTGTCAGTGATAACGTGCATGATTATGTTAATTACCGGTAATAGCTGACCAGCGCGTCCCATGCATGAGGCAACAGCCACATCGGAACCACGGTAGGCGTCCCTTAGTCCATTGCTCACTGTCTTAGTCCAGAAGCTTGGGCGGCCTAGTAACCTGTAATCTTTTCTGTAACAAGCACGATAAGATGTAAACAGTTAATGAGCAAGAACAGGCATACATGTAGCAAACTGTACTAAGTTTCTATACATAATAACATACAAGGCAGTTAAAGCTGAAATCTCTACCAACGGATAAAAATTGTCTTTTTAAAGGTGGTCTTGCACGTATGCTTCTCGTGTTCCATCCGAAATAAGTAAAGATATGAAGTACATTACTTGATATATTCATTATCCCATTTCTGCCATGCTGGCTGGTTGTCTGAAACGCATTTTGTGAGGTTCATTTTGGGATAATACATGAGAAATGAGAAGCACATCTCGTCTCTCGTACCAAAAGATCCCTGAAAACAAGAATACAGTCAATTACATTTGACTTTATATTAATTTTGTTTCCGCTTATGTTAATGAGGATTGCATGCTGTTTTACTATTGATGTTCAGTAGTAGGTCAGAAATTGTGTTTAGGCCGAGGTTAGGCATGGAAATAAGAAAAGCCCTGGAACATCGTCATGTCAGGGTCGCACATTGGCGCGGTGTAACGGCGTTGCATGCCTTAATCCCCCGGACATTCCTATAGCGGGATATTAATTTTTTATTTATAATATTTTTTTGGCTGATATTTAGCACATGATATGGAGTAGTTATAGCTCCGTCCCAAACCACGCTTTTGTTAGTTGGCTTTAATCGCATGAGCGAACAGATCGGGAGTTTTTCAGAAGTCTTCGGTCGAAGAGCTCTCACGGCCCTGGGTCGATTTCCCATTCAAAAAGGCCGAAACGTTTTCGGTTTCTCATCGATTGGTGGTAGGTTTTCGAGCAAAGTAGCCCAGCGTATGTATTCTCTTGTAATTTTATAGCCTTTCTCTCCTTCACATTTATTCAACATCCAATGTATTTTAATGGTAATTGTGCGGGAGAAATAGTTTATCGAGCCAGAAATTTTTTCTAGGACTGTTATGTAACTTCATTAAGCTTCTGAAAGTTTCAATTTGATTTTGTTCTGTCGACTACGTGGCATGGTTTTGGAGCCTACCAATTCGATGTCTTTGCTATAGGTAGCGCTTTGGCAATTAAGTAACTTTCATAAAACGTATTTCATAACATAGCTTTACAAAAGCGCGCGCTCTGATTGGCTAATGCGCTCGATCCATTTGCCTGTGGTTGCATGCTGACGTGAGCTTGTATTGCTTTCTTTCTTTCTTTTTTTTTGCCACTTTTTACAACATAATTCTTGTTTTGTTTGGGAAAGAAGTTTGAAAGTCTCAATGTTATAAAAGAAATGGTTAGCGTACAGCGTGCAACCATCGAGTTATGGATGCACGCGGAAGCTAGAGTCGCAGTCGGCTATCGCCTGGTACGACTCTTACGCTTCTTTCGGACTTAGCAACCTCTCGCGTGCATCCATAACTCGATGGTTGCACGCTAACCATTTCTTAAAACTAAAACGCCAGTTTTAAAAATAAGAGGCCTCTCAAGGCGCTGATGAAGAAAAAAACTCGGACGTTTCGGGACGACAGTCCCCTCATCATTCTATTCCTTTCTTTTCTTCTTTTCTTTTCATTTTAATTTCTTTTTTCCGCTGGGCCGCCTGGATCAGCAATTGCTATTTTGCCGGCCAGTGTATTGTAAGATTTTTTGTGTTTTACTGAAATAAAGTGTGTTGTTGTTGTTAGGGAAACGGGCCCCACTAACGCGAGTTTTGCCTAATTACAGTTTTGTTCTAGGGTTTATGGAGGAAAGAAGCCTGGTAAGAGGTTACTCACATATGTACCCAAGCTTCTTTCTCTGGTGTCATAAATGCAGACATTGATCAAGGAGTCTCCCTGTTGAAATGAAAAAAAAAAAAAAATAATGGTCAGACACCTTATTCAGAAAATCGATAGCTTGTTCTAGGCTCTCAGATATTTGGGGCGAGCGAAGAGCGAAACACGAAGACACAAGAGAGATAAGATCTGCTTGCAATCTGCCCCTAACCATTAATACAAAACAAACAGCGTTACGGGTACACAGAGATCGTTATAACTTTACAATATTCGATAGCTCCGTATAAAAGACACCTCATTAAATTTTTGAAAGTTCATTCGTCGAAGTCTGTTGATTTGGAGGGGGGTGGGGGGGTAGGTCAGGGAAGTGGTGGAAGTGGGGGAGGGACGGGACGGACGGGATACAAATGGATAACTTGGTGTTTATTCTGGTAGTTATTTTATAAGCGTCTTACCGGAGCAATGTTGACCTCTTTATTCAGTGTCAAATATTCCTGTAAACGGATGAATAAACATATAAATAACTGAAAAACAACACCAGCTGTTTTTAGTTAGTGATAGCATGTTTATAGTGTTCACCGTATTGGTTTGGAAGAGAGACAAGTGAGACATTAAAAAAACTGAAAAGAAAAGAAAAGAAAAGAAAAAAACGGTTGCGTTAGTATGAAGCTTTAGTGACGACAAAGCCGCAACGTCAACGAAAAAGTCATTTGAAAACATAAATTAACGTTGGTGTAACTACTCTATTCGCCATACCTTCGGGGGGGGGGGGGGGGGGGTGGGGAGTGAGTAAACCATTCAGGAATTTTAGAAAGAGTTTTCACGTTTCTCACAAAACCTTACACGAATTTAGTCATTACACGTTGTTGTTTTGCAGAGGACCGTAAAGAAATAAACTGCAGTGTATAACGGGAACGCAGAGCCAATAATTTTGCTCGTTAACCCTTTTGGTTGTTGGCGCTCTCGTTGCCGTTGCTGTCGCCGTCGTTGTTGCTGAAGGGGAAAACTGAAATTTGATAGTAATGTTATAACAGTCAAGTGTTTGATTGTTAGCTGAGTTTGTTTCATTGATAGCTTGCCCTGCGAAGAACTTACCTGAAAGTTGAAATCATAATAATCATCTCTCGCTATCTCAGGCAGCTCTATGCCATCTCTGATGTGACGGAGGTAGATTTTGCGGCCTTTAAAAAATAATTAACATTGGTTTTCCAAATGTTTGGACTAGATTGGAAAGGGTATAAAAAAAGTCGAAGTCATCCTATTTGAAACAGGCTCTCTCTCGCACAATCTGCAACGCAGCCGCGTTGGGTTGTCAGGTTGTCCCCCTCGTCCCCTTATGACGGCTATGTGGGAGGTACGCAAACATCAGTATAAAGTGAAATACTCTTTGCCTTTTGAGATCAAATCTCTTGTCGTTTATAGGTGTCCTATACGAGCTGTAACGGCCCAGCGATCGTTTTCTCCTGGTAATGCCTGTTACTTTGACGAAAGCACCTGACACCTGATAACATGCATCCGTGATGGACCAAGAGTGAATCGCTGGGGAAAATAAAGGGTCGCTAAAATTTGAGCATTAATGGAGTCTTAATGTGGTTGTGAAAACGTTCATACCAAGCTTTAGATCCAGTTACATGCTATTCTACAATTATATGGCCGAAATCATTTCGGCCATTAAATTGAAGAATGCAACGGAAGCAACCGAAATTCGTAAACCAGTTTGCCTTTATTGCAAATAAACTGTTCACCTGCTAAATGGGTGTGAAACAGCTCAGCAAATACATTGATTCCTCCCCCTGGCAGCTTGGATCCTTTATAGGCCTGTTTTTAAGAAAGAAGAACGGTATTGTTTGACATTGGAAGCTACTGGCATCGCCAGTTATTATTTATTTCAAGATTTGTACATAAAGAATATATACAGGTGATTAGAACAAAAGGATATAGCATCCCCTACATACAAGGTTCAACCACCTTACCCAACCCCATAAACCTATAAACAATACATATATATATATAATTTAAATAAAAACATCTCAACGAGAACACGTGTTTCTTAAATTCACTCTTCTGCATCTTGGACAAATAATCTTATACGAGCGAATATTATCCCCACCAAAAACGTAATGCAAACGCCAAAAGAAAAAGGATTTTAGCTTGCGCTTAAAGGGGTCCAGGGAAGTAGCTAACTTAATGTCGTCAGGAATACTATTCCACAAAATAGTAATTCTGTTGAAGAAAAAATCACGAAAAAGTGAGGTGCGAGTTCTGTTTGTCCTAAGATAAGTTAAGTTTCCTCTTAATGTGTCCAAAGATAGGAAATTGTATTGCAACAGCCGATGTGTAGCACGAGGTCTGTAAGTACAGTTCGGCGATACCCAGAACTGCTCTCAGTATGCTGAAATTATTGCCTCGCGGTTGCCCGACACTTGCCCGAGCAGATTCATGGTTTACCAACGCGTCAGATATTAATAACGCAGAGAAAAGCGGTTCTAGAACCTGTTTGCACCTGCTTTTTATGCTTGGACGCCACCCTTGTTTTAGACTATGAATAGAGCGTTATTTTTCGCATGGATAGTAAAGGTGATATTACACGAGCCGATTTTTAACGCCGCGTGCTGTTGTTAGTGGACGGTTTTGAAGATGAAGAAGGAAGGAATCGGGAACGGATTATTTGGACGAGAACTTGGATTAGAAGGAGAGAGAAAGAGGTGTATATCATCAGTTAGGAAGGGAGTTAGCTCTTGAAGATGAACCTGCCTTCGCATGTGACTTATTTCGGTTCTCCGTGGTGCATTCTGGGACGATGTTGCGTTAAAAGTCAACGGCGGGGGTTTTACACGCACCAACTCCAACAAAATTCGGGCAACAATGTTGCATGTTTTTTAATCGCTTTCAAGAACTTGCAACATTTTACGCAACGAAATGTTGCGTTAAAATCGTCTGTGCGCCATGTTTCACGATATTGATTTTTAACGCAAAAAAATCGGGGCAATTTTCGCGCATGTCTCGCTCACTTTACGTATCCCTAAGAAAGAAGGGACTACTCGTAGTGTACCCTTGTTTTCTCTTATATTTTGTTTTGATGACCACCAGCCGAGGCCAGCAAAGGCTGAATAACCCGAAAGGCGTTGACCGCCTGATGCAGCATTTTGTGCTCATGAGGAGCAACTAGTGCGCATCGGTTGTAAGTGTCTAAGCTCGTGTCTAGATAGTTAAGTAATCCAACCTCCTCTTTCGATGCTTTCTTCTCGATACTTAGTAATCCCATTTGTAATCATTTTTGAGCTGTTGATCTACAAGGCTGATGGACAAAGATAGTCTAATACGGCTGATATAATAAATTCGACAAACACAGTTTCCCGTGGTTCGAGGCTTACCAAATGTATGTGCGGCCAGTTTAGCAACATTCAACGAAATTAAAGAACGTTTTACAAAGCTGACTGGGTTTGTTGTGTGCTTTTGTGATCAGGGTACCCAACGAGAATTTCTAAACAAACATCTTTGGAAAACGAAAACTGTATTCGTCCACCTCTAAGCATGGACGGTTAGTTCGTCCAGACGAACTGCACTTCTTAAAATTATGAGAATATTATAAGAATATTTTTCCTCATACCTCTTTGGTGCAGTCAGCACTACAGAAACCGCTGATTTCAAAATCCTTCTGTCCTGGGGGAATCGTCATAGACCTACCCAGGTTTGGTCCAATCTGAACTATCGCCGCGTCGTACTTTCTCAATTGTTTGGTGTAGTAAAACCGTAGTCCAGAACTGTCAATCATTCCTAAAATGGAAATGCCAAGTTAACGTAACCCTGGTGAAATGTGGGGAGGAAAGGAGGGGGGTGGGGGTGGGGGTGGGAGGGGGGCTGGGGTTGAGTAGCGTTGTTCACCAAGGTAAAAATTCTCGATTAATGGGCGTGGCCGCTCCTTTATTTACTGCCCCCACCTCACTAAGAGTAAGTAACTATAATTATGGAGGGCGAGCTCATGACCTTCCACACGGTGATCAAATGCTCCAAGTGCCAGCTACAGGAGGATTTGAGGCGAACAAGCCTGTTTATTAAGTCCATATTTGACACGGGTCTTGTATACCACTGGGATTGTCAAAACTGTATAGTATGAGGTGAGAATACTTGCTTTTTGAAAGGTCAGGATTTTAGACTTAACGCGTTGAGACAGGATCTGGGTTAAGCGCTACACTGACAGCTAGCACAACTGCCTGATTAAACTCGCTCAAAGGTCATGAAAAAAAAAAATGATGACTTTGAGGAGAAGTCTAGATATCCAGACAAATTTTCTCAACTAAAATCTTGAGAGGCAAGGTTTAAACAAAGTAATTATGTCTTGGTATTACCTTCTACATTCCTGGGGTTATCGTAATGTACCTCTATTAGAACAACCTTTGGACTGTCAGATTTTCCAATCGGAAATCCAGCGTGCTCTGGATAATAAAACGCCTAAAAAAATTAGAGGTCGTTGGTTAAGAATATAGACATACTGTACATCTACTCCACCTGAGAAGCAATTCAGGGATAATGAAATGAAGCAGGAAAGAAACAAATATTGTAAATGGAACATAGCATATTAAGATCTCAACTGGCTGGAGCCCGGTAACAGTTGGCTATTTTATAAGCGTGGTCGGTGATTTAAACTCGTAGCTACCGTGAAGCGAATCAAGTTAGTGGTCAGAGCGCGACTTCCTGGACCTCCGGATTAAATTAAATGCCCAGCACCTTGACAACTCAACCATGTAACATTTATAAAAGGGAATCAATTTTAATGATATTTGCGGTATAAAGGAAGGAGATCAAGGTCGTAGCCTGATGTAAGGTAAGCGAAGAGTGGCTTGAGTGCGGTTTTCTGATTGCCTGTCAATGCATCTTAGATTCCAGCGATGTTGAGATTGGGTGGGCTTAGACTCCACTTATCCACATTTCTTAGATTCTGGATTCAGGGAAGTATAAGCCAGAAGGGTAAACGGATAACTGGCTGCAAAACCAATAGGAACGTAATAGAAACAGATGGGATTAGCAGCAGATGACGGCTCATTAATAGGAGGGCAAATGCTCTTTCAAAAAATAACAATCTACTTGTAAACCTATATTCATATCGGCTTCCAGTCCCGCGCGCTCGATTTTCTGCTCGAGGCCGCCTTGGAGTATCGAGTTCTTCTTCATGGCTATCAAATCCGCAGTGAGAAAAATTTCGCCCTCTCGCAAAGTCTTGAAATGGTGCTTCGACGGTCCTATTCATGTTCACTATGCGTTTCTTACAAGTTAGCTACCTACTTTTCCACCAATACCCCAAGCAGCGATCGGTGATAGTCCAGCACAGTTTTTGATTGCAGGAGGCATGTTAGGGACATAACACTCTCCCGTGTAGTTCAGATGGTGTTCTGGGAAGTCATCACTGCATTCGTACAGCAACATGTGGTGAACTACGCCCTCGTGGCCTGGCTGAATAACCGGCTCAAACTGAAAACGAACAGAAGCGATTTCAAACGTTGAAATTCAAACTTCTGGACTAGAGAGAGAACCAGTGAATTGTCGGATGTTGGCAGGCTATAGAGATAGAACTGTTCGTCTGAGTTCCATAAATGGGGTACCAATGTCACGTGACGCGAGAATTATGTCATTACTTCTCGCCTTTCACCATCTTGGGTTTCTCGATTTCGCCAAAATGACAGAATACCAGCAAAATGAAATTTAAAATAATCAAAATCAAATAGAGAAAGATTGAAATAATGCAAAAATTTAATATTTACGACGATAAATACTGAAGTGTTTATGGTAATTAAAAATCAAAATTTGCATTTATTATTTCTCAGTGTTCAATAGCTGCTGCCATAGCAACATAAGGTTATACAAACAATGACATCAGTATCAAATTGTTGCAAATTGTGGAATCAACCCCACCTCTGTCGTTAATGCCGTACCCTAGTTAAGAAGTACTATCGTTTCTTTAATTTGCGTAGCAATCGCGCTGAAAATAGAGACCATCAATGAGCACATGAGTTAGGATATAAAGGAGAAAGGGTCGGCTCCGAATTATTAACTTTATTCAGTAGCTAAACCTTGGCCGTTTAGAAGAAAAGCCGTGTTCACACGGACACCTTTTATCCATCCAAAAGCATGTATTTTGGAAAAGGACCAGGAGCCCATCACTAGGAGAGTACAACTCCCATACAAAGCCTATGTCACGGCATTTTTACAGACGATTTATTTTAGACCATCTTTTCCAGCACAAAAGGGCAACGAGGATGGCAACAGCAACGAGAGCACCACAAAACAATGGGCTTAATGAGTGAAAACAAAGGCTCTGCACGTGCAGATACTTGTGATGTTATCAGGGCTCCTGTGGGAGTCTCATATTCGCTGGAAATTCAATCTAAAAATAATTTGATCTGTGAAAACGCCACCGGACGGGAATATAGGGCAGTTGTACGCTCCTGGTGATGGGCGCCTGAAAGGACTTACAGTGCATCCGCTGAAAGCGGGGCCACCCAGACAATGGAAACCAATCAGAGGGCAAAACTGAAACAATAGATTTCAACATTTTCAAATCCGGCGAATGAAATGTCCGGTACAAAACAATGAAATCGCAACTTTCGTTGACCAGTGATGCTTCTGCGACTACGGAGTCGGTTAAATGTCAAGTTCAAACCGTTAATATATGCTGCATTCAGTTACTATGGGGTCGTTGGTTGATTTAGAAAATTAATGAAAACAGAATCATCTGAGTTAGATTGTCACTCGTAAATATATATCGGCAAAGTGCCTGGTGCAGGGTTTGAATATTGTTGCGTCTTTAAAAAAGCCCTTCAAATGGTCTCTTAGCAGTTTTTAACGAACCGTTTTCGAAAGACCTTTAAAGGGCTTTTTTTTTTAATACGCGTGAACTCCGCAAACCCTGGAAGCAATTTGCGATATAAATTTACGAGAAACACTCGCTTACACAGCTTTTTTCTAAATCAGTCAACAACCCTGTAGTATTACATAATACTAATATTATAATTCTTCCATTTTATACTCCTTAAAACCGCAAGCAGGCGAAAATACTAAAACACCAACTGTTTGAATTTGAGACGTAAGCATCACTGGTCAACGAACAAGTTGCGATTTCATTGTTTTGTATCGGGCATTTGATTCGCCGGATTTGAAAATGTTGGAATCTATTGTTTCAGTTCTGCCCTCTGATTGGTTTTCATTATCTGGGTGGCCCCGCTTTCAGTTGATGCACTGTAATACTTTTGCCTGCATTAAGAAGTGAAAATTTCGAGGGAGGTGGTGTGGAGAGAGAAATCCTACCTTGATAATATGGTGCGTTCCATTTACTTTAGGCACTTCAAACGTTCCACACCGGTAAGTGGTTTCTTTTTTTGGGATGGCAGTCTAAAGAGAATAATTAAATAAACAGATAAATAGATAAACGAATAAATAAATAAATAAATAAATAAATAAATAAATAAATAGGTAGAATAAGAAACTAATAACGAATGAATGAAAAAGGAAAGAAAGAACAGAGTTGGTCAGATATTTAATACGCTGCATTGTTTTCAGTTTCTCAGTAAAGAATCTGGGATGATGGCCTGATGGAGCGGTTTTCATTTGAGTGTCGAAAGTAATTCTCGTTTGCTTTAACTTTGCATTGCTTTGCTCTGTGATTGATTGGCAAAACTCGCGCAACTTTCTCAATCGATGAGAAGCAAAACAAAACCAATCACGACTTGCACGCGCGCATTTTCCCGCGCTTGGCGCCGGTTACATGTTATTGATTCGTATTCTGATTGGTTCATTGCGCTGTTTGCGTCTGTTGTGATTGGTCATAGATTACTTCGCTTTTGGTTTCACGACACTCAATTGAAAAGCACGCTCTTACTAAGGATTATTCCTCGCGAAAGAAAAGAAAGGTACAGAAAAAGGGTCTGAATAGGATGGCGCTGTTATCTGAATCGAAGAATGTGATCGAAGGAAAATGATGAGGAAAGACTGGAGTGATGGCTGTTTATTTTGTATAGGTTCTCATGTCATGTTCTGTCCATCATCATCATCATCATCATCACCTCCAGAACCAGACGGCTTTTGTTTCTGTTCTCAATTATTAGTAGCATAGGATATGCAGTTTTAATCGTATAAGGATAAGATCATTACCTTGTTAAGGCGAATGTCAAAGAATTTGGTATCAGCTGGCAAGGTCGGTCGTTTTTTCGCACTGTTTAACAGGGACAGACTTCTTGCTCCCCTGTTTGACTGACTGTGCTGTGGAATGGCATCTTCTGATGAAGGGTCGTTTGGGTGATAAGCGTAGATGACCTTGGTTGTTCCCGGCTGCAAGAAACAAGTCATCATATGATCATCATCATCATCCCCTTGTCCTTTCCACAAACATGGGGTAAACGTGGAGTAGGACAAGATTATTGGTAGAGGGTCTTTCTTATATCTCTAAACTCACAGGGGCTGGATCAGACCGAAGGTAAGAGCGCAAAGGCATTGAATGGCGAGGCTCAAGTCCAGCAATCAGATCTACAATTCTGGCAAAAAAATACACCTTTCTAATAGTCTGTCATATATGTGTTCCCGCGATAAGTTCTAATAAAGCTCTTTGTTCTTAATATCCATACTAGCACCCTTCCCCTCCCTGGGACAATGTTGATAGGGATTGAAACGAAAGAAAATAGGCAAAGACTACTGCAAGGTTGATACAACTTAGTATATTTGAAAACACTATCCTGGCTTACCAAACCAGCCTTCTTCAGGTTTAGATGTTACTAAATTATAAAAATGAAATTACAATCTTATATTATGGAGGATGTCGCAATACATAGGGGGGGGGGGGGGGGGGGGGGGGGGGCGGGCAGAAATGACGTTTACAAGATGATACAAAAAATAAAAATAAAAAAACCAAGATTAACCTTTCTAGATTACAATTCATCACATCTACCGGTATTTAAACCATGGGGCTCTAACGTACCCACGAAATCTATAAGAAAAGACTCGCTGGCTTTTCTGATGGAATCATGTGAGGAGTGGATCAGTTCAGTTGGGATAAGTTGAATATCAGTGTGGCAGTGATTAGAGAGAAAATGTTCGGAAACAGTGGTACGTTTGGATTTAATGCTAGTTTTGTCAATTGGGCGTCTATGTTCGTTGAATCAGTCTTTGAGACGTCGCTTAGTTACATACATACATACATACATACATACATACATACATACATACATACATACACGCACACATACATACATGCAGCATACACTTACATACATACATACATACATACATACATACATACATACATACATACATACATGCCTGGCTGGCCAAGATTTAAAACATGTTGCACCAGTTCACTGTTGGCAGAACTGAATAAAAATGTGTGTCAATTCCTTAGGTTCAACGTTCTTATAAAAGAGAGTGGAGTGTATTCAAGTGGACTGCAAGGCCACCGAGAATAAAATAAAGTGAATTTTGAAATATATCGAAAGTAACCTTTTGGGCCGATATGTGACACATAATCACTACAGGGGTTTTGAGGGTTGGCGCCTTCACAAGATTTACAAAACACTTGTTTATGTGCTTGATTTCCTTTTCAATTTACCACTGGTTTGAGTTGACCGCTTTTCAAGATTTTCACCCTACGACCCGAATTTTCAGAACATACACACAGACACTTCATATAAGTTTTTTTTATAGGTCTGTAATTCTTTTAATCAACTCATAATTTAGTTCATGATATTATATATTTTAATACAAAATTTTTTATAATAATATTATTAGAGTAGCCCATAGGGTAGCCCATAGGTAGCCCATAGGTTAGCCCATAGGGTAGCCCATAGGGTAGCCCATAGAGTAGCCCATAGAGTAGCCCATAGGGTAGCCCATAGGGTAGCCCATAGGGTAGTCCATAGAGTAGCCCATAGGGTAGCCCATAGGGTAGCCCATAGGGTAACCCATAGGGTAGCCCATAGGGTAGCCCATATGGTAGCCCATAGGGTAGCCCATAGGGTAGCCCATAGGGTAGCCCATGGGGTAGCCCATGGGGTAGCCCATAGGGTAGCCCATAGCGTAGCCCATAGAGTAGCCCATAGGGTAGCCCATAGGGTAGCCCATAGTGTAGCCCATGGGGTAGCCCATAGGGTAGCCCATAGGGTAGCCCATAGAGTAGCCCACAGGGTAGCCCATAGTGTAGCCCATAAAGTAGCCCATAGGGTAGCCCATAGTGTAGCCCATAGAGTAGCCCATAGAGTAGCCCATAGGGTAGCCCATAGGGTAGCCCATAGGGTAGCCCATAGGGTAGCCCATAGGGTAGCCCATAGGGTAGCCCATGGGGTAGCCCATGGGGTAGCCCATGGGGTAGCCCATGGGGTAGCCCATGGGGTAGCCCATGGTATAGCCCATGGATAGCCCATAGGGTAGCCCATAGAGTAGCCCATAGCCCATAGCCCATAGGGTAGCCAATGGGCTAGGATTATTATACTTGGTCAATTTTATAATATTTTTAATGTAATGAATTTGCGCCTGTGGAATAAAATGTATAGTGTTTAAGACCGTTAGTAATGTAAGGACAAGAGACGCAATCTTGTCCACAGCGGAAAGATCCTGGTGGTAAATTAGTGCTATTAGGAGCCGTGACAACGGGTAGTTGTGCTTTGACTAACATATCCTGAAGATTAAAAGTGCGTTTGTAAGGGACGATAGGTGGGTGTTTAAAAATGTCCCTGCAACTATTAGAAGAAAGTAATATGTTAAAATGTTTGTGTAATATACTAGGAAAGTGAGGAAGTGCTGGGTTATATGTAACGGCAAAAGGTATGCGTTTAATGGAATCGTGACGGTTAGTCTGCAGAGCATCAATGCAAGAAATATTAGCAGCTGGTAGGAATTGCGAGTTAAGGAAGGTGTTATTTTTTCCTCGTGGGGGAGATATGTTTTTAACTCATTAATGCATCGTTAGTAGAACAGATACGGCAGATGCAAAGAGCTAAGCTAAATGGAATAGATGTTTTAGTATGTTGAGGATGGCGTGATGAACTAAGAAGGTGTTGGCATTTGTCTGTAGGCTTATAGTGTATAGGTCAGTTTGTATGGTGCCGTTATGTAGACATACCATGACGCCAAGAAAAGAAACGTTGGTTAATGAGTGACTACTAGTGAACTTAATAGAAGGATGAATATTATTGAGATAATCGATGAATATTTTAAGATGATCTACACTTAAGCGGATCAACATTGCATTGGGGAGGGAGGGTGGGGGTAGCAGCTGTAAACAGATCTATTCTTTAACGTAGAGTTTTCTTTAGTGTCCCAAGTATTTCTACCACCAGTGTATAGAGTGCAGCGGACTGACACACCTCGATCTTGTTGTCTTGTGAGTCGCATGTGTCAAACTTTCTTTTGAACGTCATTGTGGTTTTTCCATTGTCTTCCGTCAGCGAAATCAGTTCGTAGTCTTGCTGCGAGTCTTTCTTTGGCACCGTGTAGCCATCTGCATGTCGATCCTACAACGCACATGTGGTAAAAAGTATGTGGGTGTGAGTAATTAAATTAACATACTTTAAAATTAATTATTTACTCGCAGACTAATTTGGCAATAAGGAATCAGTTGAAAACAAGCACGAATCATAATCACGTTTGCGTTTGCACTGCCATCATTAATTGTGCATAAAATAAGAACTGACAAAAGAGGATGATGACATTGTCATGGAGACTTTTGCGTCGTTACGTACAGAGCTAAGTACGAATCTTAACTGAAAAAATGTTTTGAATTCCCAGAATGCCAAAGAAAATATATCATGGTATTTTTTCGAGCCGTAATCCACAAGGGAAGAACTTGAAAAAGATGGTCAGTTTTTTCCTGTATGTTTAACAAATCGAATGTGTCTAGACTCTTATCGACAACGGCAAATTAGCCAATAAGATTGCGAGATTACTAGCAATTGTGGTAAAAAATAAATTCCATCATTGCCAGCCATAGGCATAACTGTATAGTAACCCAAATTGGCCGATTACCTTATTATAGGAAATTAGGTCTTCATGAAATTAGCGCGATTTCGCGACCTTAATTTCCATTACCTTCGCCTCAAATTCTCAATACACTCCAGACATTCTTGACTACTAGGAAACAGTTTCTAATAAAGGAAAAAGCATCATTTTATCAGGGTGGAGATTAGCCGGTATCATACAACCATGGAAAACTGAATGGATCAGTTCGGTCCAACGGGAAAAGTTTCGGAAAGTAGGCTCCACCTTTGGAGGTGGATCATATTTTTGGAAATTCCGTCCGGAAATTTTGGTTGAATGGATTGTGCCCATGGACACTGTAATTGAATGCTCGAAGTAAACAGATTCCTTCGCTTAACTCCTACGTTTAGGGAGAATTCCACGAACATTGTTTGCATTGCGGATTCGTACACTTGTTTGTTCCTGTTCTCTCAACAAATTCTGTTTCTTTGTGTAAGTCGCGTTAATTTCTCTTACTTTGAAATCTTATCACTTCTTTGGCGTTAATTTCCTTTACTGGAAAGTAATTTTTCCTTCAACTCGCGATAATTTTAGGCCCTGTTTACATGGGGGCAGGTAGTCCTGTCCCCGAACTCCCTCTTACTCCGCCCTTCATAGGGTGGGGCGGGAGAAGAGAGAGTCCTGTACAAATTGCAGGCGCATGCTCAGAACGAGCCAATCAAATTAAACTAAACACCAGCCTGTCCATCCAGGTTCTGCGGTCGGTTCCGCGGGAAATTGAAACACAAAGTTATGAATTCATAAAAATGTTTCGAAGAGAAGCATGGAAATTGTGTATGAAAATTATTGTATGATTTGTGATACCAAGAAAATTATATCGAAACTATCCATTGTCCTTACAAAAAGAGAAGACAACGAAATTGCGCATAAGCTGGAAAATTATTGCAAAATGGAAATATCGGCTGAGAATGGTGGCTTTCTTTAATCATTATTTATACACAGTAAAAAAAATTCATCAGGTATCCTAAAACTATGTTATGTACAACATTATGCTATAATTAAAAATTATGCTTTACAACAATATGCTACTTATTAAACCTGTTCTCCTTGAATGCCGTGTGTTTAAAAATTAAGATAGAGAAGGCGTTTAAATTGATTTAATAAATCAGACTATCTAATGTTACAGGGTAAGCTGTTCCAGAGGGTTGCGCTCACGACACAGTTGCGTCTGTTGCAAGAAGAACTTGCAGTCAATAGTGTCAAAAGTCGACAGGTTTCGAGCCAAGTGGACGGAAAACACAAATAGAAAACAACCGTTCATGATAAAACGCATGCTGTCAGGCGGTGATGTACATGTAGAAAAAGATTCCCAAAGCGACAAGAGAGCACCTGCCGATGTCACCGAAGCTCGAGTTGAGTAGAATTTTGCCGATGTTCCCCGAACAGATAAGCTTTCAAAATATAGCTGACTTAAGCTTAAAAATTTCCTCAGAAATCCTGCACCTTTTGAAGAAAATTATTCAAGGTTAAGTCACTTATATTTTGCCTGCTTGACATATTTATTCGATTAGAGCAAGTAATGCCCAAATATGGAAACTAGTACCAAATATGGTTTTTCCCCAAGAACAGGGAGAAAAAATGGCGCCGTTCCGATCATGCGTCTGCAAGTTGTACAGGAATCTCTGTTCTCCCGCCCCACCCTATGCAGGGCGGAGTAAGAGGGAGTTCTGGGAAAAGACTAGGAGGCAAGTTTCCCTGGCTAATCGGGCTATCCGGCTAGGAGGGTTAAAACATAGCCCACCTTTACATGCAACTCAGCTCAGCGGGATAGTCAGTGGGCTATCTTTTGAGAGGCCACTAAGCACAACAAACAAGACAGAGGACAATTAAGAAATTTTTTGACTGCAAGTTTAATTTTTTTCATCACTCGTTCTGCTAGCAGCCGCTTTTCAGTGTCTGGGGTTGTTATTTTGCGCTCTGCTAATTGAACGTAGTCACCAGAGGCAGTTAACGTAATTACGCGCCGCCATTTTTTCGTGGTCTTCTCACCTCGGCTAGCCGGGTAACCCGGCAAGAACCGTTTACATTGCAAAACGCTAGCGCGCCTAGAAGAGTACCCCGGATAAGTAGACACCGGGTGCCCCGGGAAGGCGGGTTCCCCTTTGTCTAGCACGATGTAAACGCTCCATGCGTTTTCTAAAGAAACGTAACTATGAAAAGTTGGCTCTCCCAGGGTAGCTCGGTTAGCCTGGGCACCCCGCCCTCCATGTAAACAGGCCCTAACGTTAATTTTGAATCCCTTAATCAACACGAGCATTAATTTTCTACAATTTAAGGTACGTTCAGGTTTCCACTCGGGTTTGCTTGGCTTTCAGCCTTTTAAAGGGTTGCTAAAAATAGGGAGCCTTTCAACTTCGAGTTTGTTCATGGCATTGTAAATAATGTAAGACCTTAATCTAATCTTATTAGTTTTTACTTTATGATGTAGTTTGACTAATTTATGCTAGTTTTCTATAGTCGCATTGTTTGTTAGGTTCAAAATTGATGTGCAGCGCCTTAGAACTTTAGGATTTTGTACGCTATATTAAGTCTATTATTATTATTATTATTATTATTATTGTTATTATTACTATTATTATCATCATCATTATTATTATTTTTATTAAAACGTCTTAGCAGCACGAAGTAAGATAGCGTTTTGATGAACCACACGATGTTTTTGAAGTTCATTTTTTAATGAATACATGTTTTGGATGAGACATCATCCATCGTCAGTTGTACACAGCGAAATAAAATGAAAAAAAGCAATAAATAGTATAGGCGCGAACCAAAAAAGGGGTAGAACTATTTAAGTTAAGAAAGGAGACTAATTAGTATGAAAGAGATAAGTTGTTCGCGGAGGGGGGGAGTTGGGGAGGTGAAGGCACGCTCCCGCCGCAATTTCTTCGGTCCCCTTTTCTGGATTTTTCTGGATTTGCCCCTGATAAATCAGACCAAAGGGGAAAGAGTCCTCTGACCAAGACGTACCATGTTCCGAGCGTCTTCTTAAATCCTTTAATTAATATTTTGTTTGTAAATCTTTATTCTAGCAGGTGTTTGATGAACTAGGTATAGATATAAAATTGCTTTTGTTTGATCTTCATGCGAAGCTAACTATTCAATGAAGTGAACGTATTTTTGTTTTGAATGACACTATTGTTAAATGATACCTCTGATTGCATGGTCAACTATTTTTATCGGGGTGTAGACGCGCCCGATCACGCCGAGTTCACTGCAAATTTCGTCATGGAAGTCGGGAACTATCCGTTGACTGGTTTAGGATCAGTAGAGCAAAGCATTTAAGGATAAGTTACATTGGCATAGATGTAAGGAAGCTCCAAAACTCGCTGATAATGTGCCGAGGATGGTGACAAAATGTCCACGGGAAAATATTCATTTATTGTGGTAATGTTTCTAATTTGCAGCGAGAAAAATATTTAAACGTTCTCCTTCAATTTATCCTATCCTTTCGCATTATACCAGCATTATACTGTGATCAAAACAAAATACAGTCGACCATCCGGCTTGATTAAAGGAGGGAAAGGATGCACTCCACATTAAGGTTACTGTAACCCTTCAGGGGTGCCTTTCGGAAAATCGCTCCTGTATACGTTATTTTTGAAGAAACCCTAGAAAACTTTATATCACTGGAAAGCTAATAAATTATAGAATCTTAAAATAACTCTTACTTTAACATTTTTTTTGGTAGGCAAGCGCAAGCGTTTAAACGAAAAACTGACAATGTTTCCACAGCCGAATTA
Organism: Pachyseris speciosa; assembly: GCA_016490735.1. Classification (NCBI taxonomy): domain Eukaryota; kingdom Metazoa; phylum Cnidaria; class Anthozoa; order Scleractinia; family Pachyseridae; genus Pachyseris; species Pachyseris speciosa. The sequence goes on along the minus strand of JAEMWC010000101.1, from coordinate 621,858 downwards.
ATAGCCCTTGCGTTACTAAGGACATCCAATGAAACTGGACTATATCATTCAGGAGATAACAAAGTGTGTAAGGCTTTTTCGATATGCCGATTGGTTCCTGAGAAAATGCATTGTAAAGTTGGCCAATAGAATTTTGTTCCATGCGTCACTCGCTTTAGACTACGAGCAGTCCAGTAGCCTGCGTCGCAGACGTAATCTAACCCCGGTTAGTTGTTCTGAGTTTTGTTCTGGTTCAGAACAAGGAATTCGGCGCTGCCTCGAAGACGTTAAGTAGGGACTTTAAGCATCGACGAAGGGAACGGCAACGGCATTGTGAGGGAAAAGCCAAATGACGCATTACGCATGTCTGGCGGGAAATATCTAGACGTTCTGCTCCGGAGCCCGATGTGAGAATGCTTCGTTTGGCGTTGCTTGACTGACGTGAGTAGCATTTCACATATTTAGCTCTATTTTTGCTCCAAATTTGATAATTTTAATATGGAATGATACTCAAGAATACCGTAGGAAGAGTATGCATCGAGTTGTTGCCTTAGTTTTTTGCCAATCTATAAGCTTAAACAACTTCCTGAACTTCATCAGTCGCCTGTTTCAAAACAGAAAGCTAGTGACAGTGTAGTGACGATGCCTCCAAAAGTAGAAATTATTTGCGAGTATTAATCGATATTCCTCACTCATATTACTTTTTCTTATTCAAAATAAGACATTTTAGAGCTGTTAATTTACACATAACCTGGAGAAAAATAACCAGTCTATGCTGCTCAAAAATAGCGTCCAAATCTCTGTATCATATCGTATTCCTAGATTTAAAGATAAGGAAATTGACATGCAAGCTCGTGCTGCTAAATCCTTGCCTTCAATGCAGAACATTTTGAGTGAGTTCATGTTAATCTAATCGCTATTCCTGGTTATATCGGTGATTTTTTTTATTACATCGGCTACCTTCATTACCTCGGCTTAAAGTGTGATATCTTGTTTCCAAATCTAAACTCGGACAAACACTCGTCGTTCTCCAGCACAGCTAGGTCGAAATGGTCGTACGAGTCGTGGGGTATATCCAGGTTTGTTGACGGGTTCAAGTCGTACAACAGTAAAAACTCTTCATCGGTGATGTCATTATTAAAGTGGCTGAACATAAATTGATTTCTGACTTCTTTTAGTTAAGACATATTTAATCCTCTTCGAGGAAAGTTGGCGTTACGTTGTGTGTCTTTTCTCGGTTTCTCCGTCGCCATTGCCGTTCCCGTCGTCGATGCTTAAAGTACCTACCAACCAGGGTTAGATTACATCTGCGACGCAGGCTAGCAGTCCCTCGTTCGCAAGAAAAAATGGCCGCGCGCGAAATCTGGATTCGCGTGTAGCCATTTTTTTTTGCGCCGGTTTTGTTTCAGCCTCACGCTTGACGAACTAGCTGCTTGTAGTCTACACGTGCTTGGATGCAACGGGAAAAATATTTCGAATTTTGTCAAAGCGCCACACAACGTATAAGGGGAGGAGCGTTGCGTGACGACACTAAAAACGGCTGCGAGGGAGACTAGTTTACAGTAACCTTAAAAACCCGGGAGGAAAACAAAGCATCACAGCAGCCCTCTTCTCAGACATCACAGCAAGAATGAAGAATTATCACGCACTTTAAGTCTTGAACTGTATTTAATATTGTAAAAGGAAATCACTCATTGGAAATATAATACCAAATAGCCTGTTCCGTGTTTATATTCACAGATCATTAAATACACGTTTTCTAACGTCATTATTGTAGGTCGTAAGAAAAAGATTTTTTCCCTTGTCAGACCATTTTATTATTGTAGGAGTTCTTAACTTATGAGCGCCTAGTTGGGCATAAACTGTACGTTATTAAGAGATCCATAACACAAAAGGTCACAAAACTGACCTTCAGTAAAAACATCAAACATGCTATTCAGAAACGTATTTACTCGCCATCAAATCAGTCCTCCAAATCGCAGTAAGCCTGCTCCAACAAGCTCAGCAAATTGGTCGAAACCCCGCGGTGAAAAGCGCCAAACATGAACAAATCTAAGCAGGTCCGCCTTGAACCTCATTTCAAATGCTACATACTGTAGCTGATATAACAGGTATAAAACAACGCCGTGAAGTGGCTGCAGGCTACATGCGGCTGTCGTCTTTTCAACAGCAGCGGACAGATACAGCAGCGTAACACGATCGCATGTATGTAGTTTGATCACGTTCACTGATTCAAATAAAAAAGATCGATTCGCGCTGCAACTGTACGGTGAATTTTACTGGAAATACGGTCAAATAGGACTCCTCTACTCCTGTGGCCAACACTATTAGCCTTCTTCAGGTTTATTGAAGGAAAACGCGAGTTTACATGGTATTTATATTTACCGGAAATGACATGAAATAACTACGTGATTATCAAAGCTACAGGAAAATAACAAGGAAATACAGAAAAAGAGTGAGAATAAAGCCAGACAACAACAACAACAACAACATCGTCTTTATTGTACCTTGAAGATTTAAGATGAATAAATATGTACAGAATTATGTATACTAAGTAAATATAGAAGAATAGGTACGGACCTTCAGAAATAACTATTTAGAGTTAAAAATGCCCGAAGTTCACATTTGCAGGATATAGAACTGTTTCCAGAGAAACTGAACATTACATTTCATCGCGTTTGATTCATTGTACTAATGTATCTTCAATATACCACGGCGGTCTCCGAACACTTCCTTGTTTCCTAGCGGTACCACTGCGGTCTCCGAACACTTCCTTGCTTGCTTGCGGTCTCCGAACACTTCCTTGCTATCTAGTTATCACACTAGGCAATAATATGATCCTGATACCACTCGAACAATAGCCTGGAACCAGGCTCCGCAGTGGGGTTAAGGAGCGAAAAGAAGGAACGTGGCGAAATAAAGGAACGTGACGAAAAAAAAATCGGGGTTTCGCTCCTTGACCCCACTGCGGAACCTGGTCCCAGGCTACACGAACAATTGTACACCAAACGTGATTCCATTAGAAAGGCTCTTGAGGCATTTCTTATTCAGTTAGGTAAAACATTAGAACCTGCAGGCCTTAACAAACGCGATGAAATGTAATGTTCAGTTTTTCTGGCTTTATTCTAACTCTTTTTCTGTATTATTAACTTTGATCATTTTAGTTTCCTTGTTATTTTCCTGTAGCTTTGACACATCACGTAGTTATTTCATGTCATTTCCAGTAAATATAAATACCATGTAAACTCGCGTTTTCCTTCAATAAACCTGAAGAAGGCTAGTGTTGGCCAGTCGAAATATCGCATTTACGCCTTTACACGTTGTTTGACCAGTCCTTGCGGTATTTTCTTATATTTTATTATTTTTTGACTGGTAACTGTAACTGTAACTGTAACTGTACTTAATTATCCTCTCCCCATCTGGGGCTTTACAGAGATAATTTTTCAACAAAGGCCGGGGAACTTTTCACCGGACTGCTTGCAACGCAATAAATTAGCTGTGTTCCAACGACGTTGTGATCCAACGTAGAGGAAGTTTGATCGTACACGATTTTTGCAGTGGTTTTCATAACCTTAAAAAGTTCATGAATGTTAAGCAATAGCATCACGTTGTCCCGCTAGTCACGGAAAAATTATAAGATAGACCTAAAGTACTGACTGATACCTTAAAGTAGGGTTTACCGTCCTTCACCCAACCAATCACAATGTCGGCCCCTGTCATCTTCCCTTGTCCAGTGGAAATGCCAAATCCGATCCATCCTGTTGTCTTGGCCTCGACAGTAAACGTAATTTCCTTTTTTGCAGTACTAACATTCCAGAATAGCTTCACATTCTGGTCCTCATCCAGAGGAGCAAAGAATGAATGTTTTGAAACAAGATCGGCTGCGAAAACCTGCAGTGTAAGTACATGAAGAAAGAAGATGCTGCTGAGAGCGGAGGAGATCATGATGCTCGAACCTGCGTAGCCGGCGATATTGTAAGCGCGCGCAGTAAAAGACCGGTTAAAAGCGAGCTGCGAAGCCGCGAGGAGAATGGGGAGGAGGCGTGATGTGCTAATTTCTACCTTGATATCACTTTACTTCCTTGACTTTTTCTACCTATCAATGTACTACCGTGATGTGACTTCTTCTTCCATGATATCACTTAACTTCCTTGACGGCACTTTTTTAACCTATCAATGTACTACCATGATGTGACTTTTTCTTCCTTTATATCAATTTACTTCCGTGATGTGCCAATTTCTACCTTGATATCAATTTACTTCCGTGATGCGACTTTTTCTTCCTTGATATCATTTTACTACTTAAACAAGATTTCTAAAGGAACTACTTTTATGCTAAACGTTTTCAGTATAAATCACGTTCAAATTAGGATGTGGACAGTAAAAACACCCACAGACATCATCACTTTATTTTATTTGAGTGTCAATGTATTAAGCACACGAGGATAGTTTGACGTTTCCTTAGTTTCCCTGTACATTTTCCGAAACAGAGGCATCTGCTAATAATAATATTATTTATTTATATGGCGCAAATTCAATTATACAATTTTCAAATGCGCCTCACATATATGAAATCAAATCAACTCTAAATAAATCAAATCAAATCAAATCAAATCAAATAGTTGGTTTTTGTGGAGAGGGGAAAACCGGAGTACTCGGAGAAAAACCTCTCGGAGCAGAGTAGAGAACCAACAAACTCAGCCCACTTATGACACCGAGTCCGGGAATCGAACCCGGGCCACATTGGTGGAAGGCGAGCGCTCTCACCGGTGGAAGGCGAACGCTCTCACCACTGCGCCAACCCTGCTCCCCCCCTTCGAGGGCAAGAGAAGCTCCGATGATCCTTTCACAAGCTGTTCTTTAAGCCTGGAGCCTGAATAAAAACTGTTGAGTGTATGAGTGTGTATGAGTGTACTCTACGTTCCACTGAACACGACACAAACCTCATCCAGTTATGTAAACGAAGACGGCGCTTGCGAAACCACACGAACTTATCCCTTGCGGACCCGTCCACTATAAAATTATCAAAGCCAGCCAACACATTTCGCAGTTTTTAAGAGTGTCTGTCTGTAAGGATCGAAGAAATGACGGAAACTAAAATCGGTTTGGCTCATACCTTTTATATTGGTAGGCACTAGTACCACACATTTGAAAATGATGTTCATTTACTCAAATATTCGTTAATTTGGGAGAAATTAATTTAAATCAGTTAACGGTATTTTTCGTCAACAAAACCCCAAAATTCCCAATATTCATGACCTTAGCGACTCAGCTAATCGCAAAGTTTGAAGCTTTTCCACGCAATTCCGACTTGATTGAACCTTCTTTAGATTATTGATTGAAGAAACAGTTGATTTTCTTCGCAAATACATAAAATACGATTTTTTCGCCAAGCGTACCCACACCTCGTCTGAAACTTGTCCAGAAGGACCCAAAACAAACACGCCGTAAATGGCTGTGGTACGCCGCGTATCTCCCCAGAAAAGTTCTTGAGAGACTACGAAGGATTGTTTTAACTTTCTACCCTTTCATTTCTTGTGATCTTCAACGGTTCTGCGACAAAAAGTCTCGAAAGTTAGTAAATTTTTACTATCCGTCATTTTGAAATATGCATGAAAATTGTGTGACAGATAACCGCCGTAGCAAATCAGTCCTCGGAAAGATCTCTCTTCTCCAAGTTGCAAATGTGAATCACCTTTGTAGTTCTTTTCTGATCTGAAATCAAGTGGCACATTGAGATATAATGGCCATTTCAGGGCCGAGTTTAGCTCTTTTAGGAGCAAAATACAAAATGCCGTCTGGAGAAGAAAATAAAAATCCAAACAACCTCAAAGTTACAGTTTTAAAACAAATTAGTAAAAACTTTCTTCCTGGCAAATTTTCAGAAAATCGATTTTTTTCTATGTTGCATAGGTATAGGTCACCGGTACAGCAAGTCGCTCTTAGAACACTAGATAAATTTTTTTAATTCTAGGTGTTCTGCTACATCTGGATAGATTGGTCTCAAACCATTACTTCTGTAAAAATAACTTTCAGATGTTATGAACGTTCATAATTGTTTGAAATCGCTTAGCGCTGGGCCTTGGACGTCCCTAGTACGGCTTTACGGCCTTTTTTCAGTCCTGCTCGCACCAATGCGTACGGCCCTCATGCAGGGGATTTTGCAAGCAGTTTTGCTATGGAAAGTGCGGGCGGACCATACTGGTGTTATGATCAACAGTCGTGATATTAGTTTTGCGTTGTACTTTTCGCTTATTTGTTCTTAAATAATACAGCAACACTGTATTCAGATAAAATTGCCACTCTTTATTTCACCTGAACGCAACAATTAAACGAAATGTTTAACAAAAGTATTAACTAACACTTTACAACTTGAAACTGACACCCTGAAATCTGTTATGTGTTTGTTTGTAATGTGCATGCAATGAGAACTGCATACGTGTACACCTAAAATGTAAAAACTTTATTGGATGACACTGGGAATAACCGCCATAAGGAAATCATACCTTGCACTGAACGGCCAAAGGCTTTTAGGTATGTGGTTATGTCTCATTCAATTAGACCCTAACAACGTGCTGACTGAAAAGGTCTACAATAAAAGGTTTTTCTTGCCATACACGTTGGGAAATCAGCCGCTCCATTTCGCTTTTGTAATTGCTGCTTGTGGACTGATTTGAAGAGGAATCAGTTCGTCTTTCCGTGCCGCTGTCTCCCTCCTCAGTGTCAGCTAGCACTTCCATTGCTTTTAAGGCTTTAGCGAGCAGATCTTTCAGTACACTCACGTTCTTCTCCGCCATTTTTGCCTCGTTCAATACCTTCTAAAGTCCCTCGTAAGTTTTCAATGCGTAAACCCGCTGACCACAATAATACTACTACGGTGCCTAATAATGAATTGGTGCCTAATTGACCGTGCCTAATAATAAAAAGCAATGCTTAATAATAAATAGTAATGCCTAATAATAACGTAATGCCTAATAATGATGAAGTAATGCCTAACAATAACAAGTTATGCCTAATAATGACGAAGTTATGCCTAATAATGACGAAGTCGTGCCCTAATAATAAAAAGTAATGCCTAATAATAACAAGGCAATGCCTAATAACAACAGAGTAATGCCTAATAACAGGATAACAATAATTTGGGCGGGTATGGCACCTCATACAAATTATGGTAAAATTTTATTTCCGAAAGCTATCCGTCAGTTTACCTTGCTTTATTATCCGACCAAAATCACGACAACTATATTAACTTTGAAATTTTTTTATCAAAACTAGGTGCACATCAATTGCCGGTCTGCTGTGGCTGCTCATTGCAGTGTATACGCCCTGAGTGACCCAACAGAGAGCAGCTTCAAATAACAGTGCAACCACCAGCACAACGAGCTGTGTGACCCGTGTCAAGCCCTAAGTGAAGTCCTTCAAGACACGGGGGGTGGAAGTTGCAATCTAAATCCTAACTGGCCCAATTATAACACTGCAATTCCAAATCTAAAAACCCAATGGCCACATGTAACAGCATTTAGATATGAGCAAACGCAAAACACAGAACGCGAAACGTTCTGATTGGTTTCTTACAATAGACTATCAACGAGTGTTATGTATAACCTTTCGATTAACTATTAGGTCAGAAAGGGGCTTATTTATTTTGCAGGCCGCTTAGACTAATTTTCTAAACGAGCGCGCATTTTAGTGGAAATTAAAAAGGATAACAAAAACAAAACAGAAATACTTCGAGATCTGACTGCCAGTAAATTAAATACAAGCCGATTAGCTAAATACTCAATTTGGTTTCACTGTGATCAAATGATTATAAACTTTAAAAGGTGTTTCTTTCACTGATTGTTCTTTCGATTTTATACCACGTGAAATATACAGAAGAGCGCGCGGAAATTAATCGGAGATATCTCGCAGTCCGGACAATTATCTTGAAGATTTCAAATTTAGCCACGAAGGCTTGTCCGAGTTTTGGACCAGTTATTCAAACGCTGTTCTATTTCTTTCTTGGTATTCTTAAAGGAGCACTGTCACCGGTATTTTTGCTGTTTTTGGTTCAATTCTGCCAAAATTACTGCCTTTTTCCTGTTATCGTGCAAAAAAATGCTCCTACAGAATGAGCAATATGAATTCCAATGAAATTTTAGCAGGGAGAGCTAACCATAATAATTTTTTGGTGATTTTTCAATGCATCGCTTGAAATTTTGAAAAAACTGGCAAGTTTTTTCAAATTTCAATCCATTTCCATCCTCGTCATCTTAGAAGGAATACACGAGTTTATAGTGTCAATGCAGTACTAATGTCGTTGGCAACAAAACTAGACCATTATTTTAAGGTTTCCATTGATGCATTGACAGTTTTAAGCCTTTTAAAGTGATGGTACAATGGCGTGACACTGCCCCTTTAAGTTCGACTGACACATCAAGAAATCTCTTTTTCCTTGCAGGAGAGCTGTGTTCGTGTCTTTCAACGGCCATCCGCACTCAAGCAACACCTGTCCGTAGAGGCTTGCGAAATGTCTCCCGAGAGGCATTTCATGATGGATCTTGCAAGACTGAAGTATGCCTCCCACCTTCAAGAGGGTGCAGGCATTCCTCCATCTATAAAAGTCCCTACTTTTGATAGTTCTTCCAGTTATCCAGTTACCACCAGCGCAATAAGGAGGGCTGTACATTAAAAGAAACCAAAAGGGCCGAAAGGTTTAGCGCAAACCAAAAGTCTTACCTTGAGGCGAAATTTAACATCGGCCAGGCCACCGGGAGAAAGTTGGACCCAGATGTAGTTGCAAAGAAATGCAGCGAGCGCGCGGCTCAGATGGAGAGAAACTGTTCATGGCCACGGAAAATCTGTCTCCCCAGCAAGTTTCATCCTATTTTTCACGTTTGGCAGCGAAACTGCGACAGCCAGTGCAGGTGACGGAGCAAAATGTGCTTGCAGCAGAGGAACAAGTGAATTTCTCTGCGGCAAGAGACTCTGTGCTTTCGTCCCTGCACATCAGGCATCCTATTGTTGTAGATCAGTACGATCTGTGCGTTTGGTCAAAAGCAAGAAGATTAGAAAACTGAAAGTGGGACTACTTCAGGTGCAATGTGAGAACTTCGAGCTAGAAGTGCCAAACCCAAGCGTTCGAAGGAAAACGCCACACATAGCCCTTCTTCATGAACTAGTATTTTGCCGTTTTATATTTTTTTTGACCTTCATAAACGAAACCTTGAACTGGTGACTAAAACACCAGTTACATACCAGTGCATACTAGTACATACGGGTACACACGAGTGACATACGGGTACATACAGATACATACGAGTAACATACAAGTAACATACGAATACATACGAGTGACACACAGGAGGGTTGTCCAATAAACACGCACTGTAGCGATCCGTATACGCGCTGTGTCGATCCGTATGAAGCATACGGAGCGTAAACATAGCAGTCGATCCGTAAAGTGTGGCATACGCTTCGTGAATTGCATCTCGTTAGTGGCACTTTTTACATGGATATTGTTGGTGTGGGTGGCCATACGATTTTTCGTTCCGTACGAAGCGTACGAAGCGTAAACCCAGCAGTCGATCCGTAAAGAGCAGCATACGAAGCGTAAACCTAGCAGTCGATCCGTAAAGAGCAGCATGCGCTTCGAGTATTGCATCTCATTAGTGGGCTTAGAATATTTTCATGGATACTGTTGGTGTGGGTAATCATACGTTTTGCGATCCGTACGGAACGTACGGAGCGTAAACCTAACAGTCGATCCGTTATGTGCAACATACGCTTCGTGAATTCCATCTCATTAATGGAACTTAGAATATTTTCATGGATACTGTTGACGTGGTCACACGTTTTGTCGATCCGTACGGAACGTAAAGAGCGTAAACGTTGCAGTTGATCCGTAAAGTGTGGCATACGCTTCGTGAATTGCATCTCTTTAGTGGGACTTAGAATATTGTCAAGGATACTACTGGTGTGGGTTGCCATACGTTTTATGCATCCGTACGGAACGTACGGAGCGTAAACCTAGCAGTTGATCTGTATCAAGAGTAGCATACACTTTGTGAATTGCATCTTATTAGTGGGACTTAGGATGATGTTGGTTTGGGTGGGCATACGACGTGCGTAAACCGGATCCTTATTGAGTGGCGTACACTCCGTGAATAGGAAAAAAACAATTTCAGTGAAACCGTATCATTCGGAAACCTCGTTATAACGGCAACTTTTTCTCGCCCCGACAAGCGCGCATACATACATTTTCCTATAAGAAAACCCGGCCAACTTGGCCACCCATTTAATGTGCCAAGTTGTTATGGCCCGTTGGTGGCCGTATTAATAGGGCTCCACTGTAACACAAAACATCGTGTTGAAGCAAAGGCTTTTGTAGCATACGCCGGAACAACAACCATAATGGCGGTCGGGGCGCGCAGGATAGCCCGTTGGTAGCAAAATTCTAACGGAGTTCCAGAGTTTAAATACAAAAACTCGCACTAAAGAAGAAAAAACGTCAAAGATTACTGCTTTTATAACCTGAATGTTTGCCCCTATGTAATATCACTGTGCCACGAAATGGACGTTAAGTGAGACATTTTTTATAACAATGGAAATTAATCGAGCAAAAAGCGAAGAACATATCGCAAAAGAAGCGAAACGTGATAAAACTAACAACGCAATTGAATAATTATATAGGATGCGTGGCATTTGATTGGTAACTGCTTTTATGACCAAAATTCAGTAACGCTTGCTCTCACGAGATCATTCCATCCACAACGATGAGTACACTGCGAGAATATTGTGACACGGTCCGATACGTGACAAAGCGTGAAATCTCCGACGAAAGAGGGGAACTTTTTAAAATTATCAACGACGACGCTTTCTTCCCGCTGAATGTTGGCCGGAGGAGATGAGGATGGCTCTCTGTTTACGGCACGAGTGTTGTTGATACATGCATTACTTTCGCTTGTTGAAGAGGCGTATGATTGTGCATGAGACCAGTTTTGAAAACGCCTGATTTTTGGTCTCACGCTTAAAGAACGAGGAATTTCTGCCGCTTGTTTACGGCACAGTGTTGTTGATACTCTCATTATTTTCGCTTGTTGAAGAGGCTTATGATTGTGCACGAGACCAGTTTTGAAAATGCCTGATTTTCGGTTTAACGCATAAAGAAAGAGGTACACAATATACATTCTTTCTGCCGCTTGTTTACGGCACGAGTGTTGTTGATAATCGCACTACCCCTGCGAGATGAATCTAGGAATTCCTAAGAATTCCTAGGATTTTCCTAGGAATTCCTAAGAAATCTTAAGAATTCCTAGGAATGAAGGTGTGAATTTTCACGGTAATTGGAACATGGAATTCCTAGGAATTCCTAGGAATTCCAAGGTTTATGCTTGATCTGATTGAGGACATAAAATTCCTAGGAATTCCTATTGCTGCAACCTAAATAATCGTGACTAAAATCCTTTGGAATTCTTAGGAATTCCTAGAAATTCCTTGGAATTTTTTTACCTTTAGCGAAACTTAATTAGAATTCCAAAGAATTCCTAAGAATTCCTAGGAATTGATTGAATTCTACAGTAAGACAACCTTAGAACTAAAACAAAAGATATCTCAGGTATCTGAATGTATTTATTAGAAAAATAAAGAACTGAAGATACCCCAAACAGTCAAATAGGGTTTTAAAATATAGTACCTTTAAATAGAGCTAATGAATTCAAAAAATAGATTTAAAATAACTTTAATGCAAAAACAATACCCCCAGACAGATACACGTTAAGTAAAGTTTGGTAAGTTACTTCCACAGTATAAAATGTTGAGGCCTAATCCAAGAGGTAGAAATGACAAGTGACATGGCTCCGAAGACAGGCAACAATTTGCTCCCAAAACACCAATAAACAACAGAAATTGGTTAGTAATTTTATCATGTCTGCATTGTTATAGTAAAATTTCAGATACATGTAGTGCACATGTGCAAAAAAGATAAGGGAAATTGTAATAGTAAGTTTAAATGGATCCATCACAGTTCAGATCAAGAGAATTGTTGCCTTAATGTTACGTCTGCGACGCAGGCTACCTTAAACTCAGAATGTACAAATTCTATTTCTACACTCTCACATAATTATCACAACAAACTTTAGCAATTAAAAGATAACAGCTACAGTTATTTAAATGTGAAGTCCTGAAAACTATTAAGCTTGTTCAGGAAGCATTTGGTGCCTAGGCTTGAGAGGACGAGTCCTGAGCCCTCATAACAACTGTGAGAGTTAAGCATCTGCATAAAAAAAAACACTGAGTGGTTAAAATTAGTATTCCAAGAGATCACTGTATTCGTTTTCTCCCTAATTTATAAGAACAGTTTACGATGTGAAATACTTTGACTGATTTGACAGAAATCAACAACACAAACAACCAAGACACGCAATCTACAGTCAGGGACTGGTCATTATTTATCGGGAGGGGGGGCTGGTGCAAATAGGGGGTGGGCCACCATTTTTTATGCATGGCTTAAAGGGGGGGCCATTAAAAAATATGCAAACGTTTTGCCAGCAAAAATGTTAAAAGCTGCATCTGGATGCCATCAACAAATACAGCCTATTAAAATCGCTTTAAACAACAACTTTTATTAACACTTATAAATCAGTATCTTACAACATTGATCTTATTTCTACTGTAAACGTAACCAACACCATCATCATCATTGTTGTTGTCCTCAACATTTAATAATCATCATCATTGTCATCATCACCATTACCATTGTTGTCATCATCACCATTGTCATCATTGTCTGCATCATCATCAATATCATTGTTGTCTTTATCATCATCATCATCATCATCATCATCATTATTACTGTCATTATCATGGGCATTATCTGGTTCTAGGTTAGTGTTTTCTTTTCTTGGAAAATTGTCTACATATTCACCAATCAAGTTTACAGCTTCAGTAGATAGTTGTCTATCTTCATACATAAGTTGTAGATATTTTACTTGACACAATGATAATGTAGATAGAGCTTCCAATTTTAGGTTTTGGATTTGAATTACTTCAGATGCAGAAGCATTCGAAATAAACTCTCGCACTTTCTGTATGTTGGCAGCTTTTCTCGAAACTTTCCTTCTTTTGGCTTTCCTTCGGTTCTCTTTCTGAGAACGCTTTTTGGTTTTTACATTCACATGGGGGGCATATTGGAACATATTTGATGTCTTCTCTAACTTTTCCTTAAGGCTTTCTTCTATTTCTATCACCCTTTCTTTAACTTTTATAAGTTTGCCAATAAGTTTTTCATCAAATGTTCTTGGGTGGTTGTGCCCTGGGAGCAGTTTCCCTGCTTTGGAGAAATGAGTACAAAGATGTTTTTTTGCATCTTCCTCCTGCTTCTGGATGGACGTCTTAATATCATGAACCATTTTCAAGTTGTTTTCCAATATAGGTAGGTCAGAGCGTGTAAATACGTAATCATCACTGAAATATTTGCCTGCAACAGCAGGATTGTTACAGTCCATAACAACACCAATTCTCTTTTCAAGCGTCTCAACCCCACATTCTGCATCATATTCATGCCTTCCCTCGTCGTGAAACCGTTTAACAAACTCACGTGCGTTATTACAGAATGGGTACATAGACTTATAAAACAAAGGTAAAATGTTGTTCATAAATCCGAGCAACGTGAAGAAGAAGCTAGAAAGACATACAAAGACTATGACTGGGAAGGAATGTTTCATGAGAGGAGCCTTTCACAATTGAAAGTTTTCGAGTTAGATAAGTACATAGCACACCATAACCTTGGAAAATATGGAACAAAAAAGGCAAAGTTGGAAGCAATTAAAGAAAATATCATCCAAGAACTTGCTAAACGCATTGAGAGAGAGGACGATGGGAAGAGCGACAATCAGTCATCTTCTGATTCACTCAGTAGTGAATCAGAAGACGACTCAGAGGATGAAGACTGTGTCCTTGCAGAGATTGGTATTTCAAGCTCTGAAGAGGAAGAGGAGTCGACTGAAGAAGATGAAATGATTAAGAGCACCGAGAACTTTAATGTCAATACGACAATTGTCTACACACGGTCTGGGCGAAGAGCAACTCGAATCCAAATTTAAGGTAGCTTTAAATAGAATGCCTATCAGTTGGACATGGTGACTTAATAAAGTACATACTTTTTGTTTCATGCATACCGGAGGACATGGGGGGGGGGGGGGGGGGGTCAGCAAAAATCATGTTAAAGTAAAAGGGGGGTCAGCAAAAATCAAGCAGGCATATTTTACATTGCACCAGCCCCCCCCCTCCCGATAAATAATGACCAGTCCCTCATTACAAAACAAATCGAGTCAAAACTGTCCAGTTGAACTAAAAGACATGTTTTTCCTTAAAAAAGGTACTATTATGCCATGGGAAGGTTACAGAGTTCTTAGTACATTAAAATGGCCTGAAATTAGCTTGTAGTCTCGAGGAAAAAGCATATGGTCGATCTTCAGTCAAACATTTGAAGTCAATCGTTCATCAAAATTAATATAATTTATTTTTAACTAAAGCTTACCTGTTTCAAAAGATCATTCATCCGCTTTGTAGTGTTTTGAGACATTATTTTAAGCTTAAAGTAAAGGAAAATCGGGAGAGATGTGCTTTGAACAATGTGAAAATCCGCCACAATTGAAAAGCAACGGTTTTTTTCTGCGTAGGTACTTCATGTATGAGCCCTGAGTTGAGTGACTGCTGACCAAAACGGCTCATTCTTCCCAGTCTCTCTTGTCATTCAAAATGGCTGCTGTTTGTGCAGTACGAGTTTGAGTTTTCTTTCTCAATTTAATAGAACTTGTGTCGTGGAAAAGAGAGCAGAAATTATTTTCTGGATCAATGAACTCTGAGAAAATTGTCCTCTTGTAAAAGGTAGTGCTTGCATTTAATAAAAACAAACTTCTGAGTACATGAATTCATTCATCTTCTGGCATGGAGTAAACAAGCATGTTGATGAAAAGAAAAGGTAAAATGTGGGTGCTGGAGCATGACTTACTTCCCTCTATACCCAGTCAGTGATTTACATTACTTTGTTTTGTTTTTAATAAAATGAA
Organism: Pachyseris speciosa; assembly: GCA_016490735.1. Taxonomy (NCBI): domain Eukaryota; kingdom Metazoa; phylum Cnidaria; class Anthozoa; order Scleractinia; family Pachyseridae; genus Pachyseris; species Pachyseris speciosa. The sequence continues at coordinate 606,829 of JAEMWC010000101.1, read as the reverse complement.
ATCACTGACTTCCCAGAAATTCCATGCTTTTCCAAGCCAACTGTGTTACAAAGTGAACATTCTTAAAAATTCTCAGAAATTCTAAGCTTCATTTACTTAGAATCTCGGGAATTCCTAGGAATTCCTACGAATTCTAAACATTTAAAAACCATTCCCAAAAATTCATGTGTGTGTGATTTGCATTGTTTGGAATTTCTGGGAATTTCTGAGAATTCCTAGGAATTCCTAGGAATTCCCAGAAATTCCTAAGAATCTGAGAATTCATTTCGCAGGGGTATTTTCGCTTCTTGAAGAGGCGTATGATTGTGCATGAGATCAGTTTTGAAAACGCCTGACTTTCGGTTTCACGCTTAAAGAAAGAGGTATACAATATACAGTCTTTCTACCGGCTTGTTTACCGCACTAGTATTTTTGATACACGCATTGAGATGCACTCCTGATGTAATGAGATGCACGCTCCGTATGAGTTCAGCATACGGAGCGTAAGCAAGGCTGTCGATTCGTACGATCCGTACGAATCGTAATAATGAGATGCACTCCTGATGTGATAATGAGATACACGCTCCGTATGAGTTCAGCATACGGAGCGTAAGCAATGTTGTCGATTCGTACGATCCGTACGAATCGACAAATGCTATTGACGATCCGTATCAGTGCGACAGTATTGGATATGAGTGACACACAGGTAACATACGAATACATACGAGTAACACAGAGGTAACATACGGTCAAATGTGGGTAATAGGCATGAAATCTAAAACGTAAAAAACAAGAAACTGAAGGGGCTTGATGGGATTCTCAGTTGTCCCTGAGTCAAGAACTTGGATCTTTCTCCTAAATCTTTGATTTGTTTTTTATTGCTCGGTGTATTTATTAATGCAAGGGTGTAGTGTGCGGAGAAAGTATGATTTAAGGGTGTGTATTTGCGTGTGTTGTGGGAGGGGGGGGGGGGGAGGGGGGGGGTGATGTGATCAGTTTGTTCAGAGAAAACATATGTTTACATTTACAAGTTTCTATTTTTCGTACTAGTTTCAGTCCTCTTGGCTTTTGGCCGAGCGTAATCTATCCAGTCAGCGAGTCCAACAATCCGGAAATTTTAGGCAAATGGTAAACAACACGTACCGTTCCTTCTGAACGAAAAGTAGTAACCGAAATTTCAGGATTTTTTATAAATGGTAAAAAAACCCTGCAGATACCCCAGTCGAAGCTGTATCACCCTCCCTCCCCCACTCCTCCCATCACACACGCAAACACACACACCCTCAAACGCTAATTTCTCCCCACACTACCCCTTGAATTAATAAATACACCAAGCTGTATCACCCTCCTCCCCCACCCCTCCCATCACACAGCCTCAAATGCTAATTTCTCCCCCACACTGCACCCTTGAATTAATAAATACACCAAGCTGTATCACCATCCCCCCCACCCCTACCATCACACAGCCTCAAATGCTAATTTCTGCCCACACTACACCCTTGAATTAATAAATACACCAAGCTGTATCACCCTCCCCAACCCACCCCTCCCATCACACAATCTTAAAATGCTAATTTCTGCTCACACTACACCCTTGAATTAATAAATACACCAAGCTGTATCACCCTCTCTCCCCCACCCCTCCCATCACACACTCTCAAATGCTAATTTCTCCCCACACTACACCCTTGAATTAATAAATACACCAAGCTGTATCACCCTCCCTCCCCCACCCCTCCCATCACACAGCCTCAAATGCTAATTTCTGCTCACACTACACCCTTGAATTGATAAATACACCAAGCTGTACCACCCTCCTCCCCCACCCCTACCATCACACAGCCTCAAATGCTAATTTCTGCTCACACAACACCCTTGAATTAATAAATACACCAAGCTGTATCACCCTCCCTCCCCCACCCCTCCCATCACACAGCCTCAAATGCTAATTTCTACCCACACTACACCCTTGACTTAATTTAAAATACACCAAGCTGTATCACCCTCCCTCCCCTACCCCTCCCATCACACAGCCTTAAATGCTAATTTCTGCTCACACTACACCCTTGATAAAATAAATACACCAAGATTTATCACCATTCCCCCCACCCCTCCCATCACACACCCTCAAATGCTAATTTCTACCCACACTACACCCTTGAATTAATAAATACACCAAGCTGTATCACCCTCCCTCCCCCACCCCTCCCATCACACAGCCTCAAATGCTAATTTCTACCCACACTACACCCTTGAATTAATAAATGCACCAAGCTGTATCACCCTCCCCCACCCACCCCTCCCATCACACAGCCTCAAATGCTAATTTCTGCTTACACTACACCCTTGAATTAATAAGTACACCAAGCTGTATCACCCTCCCCCCACCCCTCCCATGACACACCCTCAAATGCTAATTTCTACCCACACTACACCCTTGAATTAATAAGTACACCAAGCTGTATCACCCTCCTCCACCCACCCCTCCCATCACACACCCTCAAATGCTAATTTCTCCCCACACTACACCCTTGAATTAATAAATACACCAAGCTGTATCACCATCCCCCAAACCCCTCCCATCACACAGCCTCAAATGCTAATTTCTGCCCACACTACACCCTTGAATTAATAAATACACCAAGCTGTATCACCCTCCCCCACCCACCCCTCCCATCACACACCCTCAAATGCTAATTTCTGCCCACACTACACCCTTGAATTAATAAATACACCAAGCTGTATCACCCTCCCCCACCCACCCCTCCCATCACACAGCCTTAAATGCTAATTTCTGCTCACACTACACCCTTGAATTAATAAATACACCAAGATTTATCACCATTCCCCCCACCCCTCCCATCACACACCCTCAAATGCTAATTTCTACCCACACTTAACCCTTGAATTAATAAATACACCAAGCTGTATCACCCTCCCTTCCCCACCCCTCCCATTACAGAGCCTCAAATGCTAATTTCTGCTTACACTACACCCTTGAATTAATAAGTACACCAAGCTGCATCACCCTCCCCCCCACCCCTCCCATGACACACCCTCAAATGCTAACTTCTACCCACACTACACCCTTGAATTAATAAGTACACCAAGCTGTATCACCCTCCTCCACCCACCCCTCCCATCACACACCCTCAAATGCTAATTTCTCCCCACACTACACCCTTGAATTAATAAATACACCAAGCTGTATCACCATCCCCCCCACCCCTCCCATCACACAGCCTCAAATGCTAATTTCTACGCACACTACACCCTTGAATTAATAAATACACCAAGCTGTATCACCCTCCCCCACCCACCCCTCCCATCACACAGCCTTAAATGCTAATTTCTGCTCACACTACACCCTTGAATTAATAAATACACCAAGATTTATCACCATTCCCCCCACCCCTCCCATCACACACCCTCAAATGCTAATTTCTACCCACACTACACCCTTGAATTAATAAATACACCAAGCTGTATCACCCTCCCTTCCCCACCCCTCCCATTACAGAGCCTCAAATCCTAATTTCTGCTTACACTACACCCTTGAATTAATAAGTACACCAAGCTGTATCACCCTCCCCCCCACCCCTCCCATGACACACCCTCAAATGCTAATTTCTACCCACACTACACCCTTGAATTAATAAGTACACCAAGCTGTATCACCCTCCTCCACCCACCCCTCCCATCACACACCCTCAAATGCTAATTTCTCCCCACACTACACCCTTGAATTAATAAATACACCTAGCTTTATCACCCTCCTCCCCACCCCTCCCATCACACAGCCTCAAATGCTAATTTCTACGCACACTACACCCTTGAATTAATAAATGCACCAAGCTGTATCACCCTCCCTCCCCCACCCCTCCCATCACACAGCCTCAAATGCTAATTTCTGCCCACACTACACCCTTGAATTAATAAATACACCAAGCTGTATCATGCTCCCCCACCCACCCCTCCCATCACACAGCCTTAAATGCTAATTTCTGCTCACACTACACCCTTGAATTAATAAATACACCAAGATTTATCACCATTCCCCCCACCCCTCCCATCACACACCCTCAAATGCTAATTTCTACCCACCCTAAACCCTTGAATTAATAAATACACCAAGCTGTATCACCCTCCCTTCCCCACCCCTCCCATTACAGAGCCTCAAATGCTAATTTCTGCTTACACTACACCCTTGAATTAATAAGTACACCAAGCTGTATCACCCTCCCCCCCACCCCTCCCATGACACACCCTCAAATGCTAATTTCTACCCACACTACACCCTTGAATTAATAAGTACACCAAGCTGTATCACCCTCCCCTACCCACCCCTCCCATCACACAGCCTTAAATGCTAATTTCTGCTCACACTACACCCTTGAATTAATAAATACACCAAGATTTATCACCATTCCCCCCACCCCTCCCATCACACACCCTCAAATGCTAATTTCTACCCACACTACACCCTTGAATTAATAAATACACCAAGCTGTATCACCCTCCCTTCCCCACCCCTCCCATTACAGAGCCTCAAATGCTAATTTCTGCTTACACTACACCCTTGAATTAATAAGTACACCAAGCTGTATCACCCTCCCCCCCACCCCTCCCATGACACACCCTCAAATGCTAATTTCTACCCACACTACACCCTTGAATTAATAAGTACACCAAGCTGTATCACCCTCCTCCACCCACCCCTCCCATCACACACCCTCAAATGCTAATTTCTCCCCACACTACACCCTTGAATTAATAAATACACCAAGCTTTATCACCCTCCTCCCCACCCCTCCCATCACACAGCCTCAAATGCTAATTTCTACGCACACTACACCCTTGAATTAATAAATGCACCAAGCTGTATCACCCTCCCTCCCCCACCCCTCCCATCACACAGCCTCAAATGCTAATTTCTGCCCACACTACACCCTTGAATTAATAAATACACCAAGCTGTATCACCATCCCCCCCCCCTCCCATCACACGCCCTCAAATGCTAATTTCTGCTCACACTACACCCTTGAATTAATAAATGCACCAAGCTGTATCACCCTCCCCCACCCACCCCTCCCATCACACAGCCTCAAATGCTAATTTCTGCCCACACTACACCCTTGAATTAATAAATGCACCAAGCTGTATCACCCTCCCCCCCCCCCCACCCCTCCCATCACACAGCCTCAAATGCTCATTTCTGCTCACACTACACCCTTGAATTAATAAATATACCAAGCTGCAGAAAAACAAATCAAAGATTTCGGAGAAAAATACAATGTCTTGTATTTTACTTTGTAGATTTCATGCGTTATCCCACATTTGACCGTATGTTACCAGTGTGTTACTCGTATGTATTCCTATGTTCACTGTATGTTACTTGTATGTTACTCGTATGTGTCTGTATGCACCCGTATGCCACTCGTGTGTACCCGTATGTACTCGTATGTACTGGTATGTTACTTGTATGTTACTCGTAGTACTCGTGTGGTGTTTTAGTCACGATTCACTTGGAAATGACCGTGCCGATCAGCATCGAGGTACATATCAATACTTCGTCACCTATTTTGAAAGTTATGACTCTCAAACAGATTGAAAACAGTACGTAAGCTTATAATTTATAATTGTACAGTAATGCGTAAGTGTTCAGAATAGCGAGAAAAGTGTTTCCATTGGCAGACTTTTAGTTCTTGACAACTTGAAGCTCTGGTTCGGAGAAGGCAATGTTGATTCCATGAACGGTCGTGATGCAAAAATTGACTTCACATTTCCGTCTCTCAACGGGGCACTTTTGTCGGCCGCGGAAAAAATTTTAACACAACAGAGCACAAAGAATGCACCTTAAGGCAATGTAGTTTCAAAGTCAAATTGTATGTACCAGGGAGCTATTTGTGGTGTGGAAGTTAGGTAAAATTAGCTCATTCGCTGAAGCGTTTGAACTAGGGTATTTGTAACCGTCAAAAACGGATATATACTAGCAGCTTTTCCAAAATAATTTTGTACTTTGGAAAGACCAATAGATGTGGATGATCTGCCCAAATTACATTGATAGATGCCATTGCGTTTATCTACACGGGCGATAACAAAATGTACCATTTCACTCTATTTTCGGCAGCGACAGGGCGCTAAAATGTCGTTTTTCAAACTTTCCTCGATTTCAGAAAAAAATCAATCGCTTCGGGATCTTTGAATACTATTTTCGAAAATAACTCGCCATAGGTTTTATCTAGGAAAAATATGAAGAAATTCGAAATTTCAAGAGTGACGCCGGATTCTCGATATTTACAAAAATTGGCTCTTAACCCTTTGACTACCAATTTATTGCATTTTTTTTAGTAAATTTTTAGTGATAATTAGTCTGGAGGACTAATCTTCTCCATTTAAGGAGTTGCGATGGAAATAACAGCGGGCTTGTGTCACTGTGGGCTCACTCTAAAGATGTGACCGCGTCACGCACATTAGCGGCTGTTGTTCGTTTACCGAGTCAACAAGCTTGATTGTGGTAAATATGCCACTTTTTTCCTCCACAAAGGCCCCCAGACTGGCATCCTTAAGCTGGAATGTGGGTAAAGGCAACCCTTTGAAAGAAGCCAGAGGTGAGAGACGGTTTCTTGCTGAATGAGACGCTAAATCTGCTTCGTAGCCAATATGGCGGTGGATGGCCGAAGCTGTCTCTCTGCTAACTTTATGGAAGGATTCCAGGGCCTACCAAGGCAATTTGGGCTAGTTTTGACTGGTAAAAAGTTCAATCGACGTCATATTTTCCTGGTAGTACTGGGTGGCCCGACACTTACAAAAAAACTTGGAAATAGGAAATGGAAGGGTTCTATGTTCCTGGAATAGTTGACTTTCCCAGAATTCTTTTGGGGCGTGAACAAGACAACATGAGATACGCGAGATTGGCTCCAATAAAATGGCTAAAGCGTGGCTTGCGGAAAAAGTGAGAGGAAAATTTCCCTCCAGGTGCCAAGGTCTGGCTTTAAGGTTTGTCGTAAATGTAGAATTTTGATTTTTGGGTAATGTTTTTTATTAAAAAGTTGACCACGAAAATGTGTAATTTTTGGTGTTGTTCTTTGGTCTATCCAAAAAATTGCTGCCAAAAAAACTGTGCTTTTCAGCGGAATTCGGGTATTGTTGTCTGTTTTTTGGATTTCATAATTGCAAAAAGCACCATTTAGTGCTATTTGCACATTATTATGTCTTTGTGACAAAATTTAAACAAGAAATAAATCATAAAAGCAAAAGCGGTATATTTTACGCCAATATGCGTCTTTGGGAGTCAAAGGGTTAAATGAAAAAACATACGATAACTGAATTAGGTGTGGAAGAACAAAGACAGTTTCAATAGCGCCTGTTTTCACAGCCACGTGATATCTTGTTAACATAACAATAATATAAAACGAGGAGTTTTCCTTTTCTCTTTTTCCGTGAAATAATTATACATTTACGGTTTTCGGGACAGAGGGATGAATAGTAATTATGCACAAGTGAACATGTATGTCCTGACAAGTGTTTGCTAAGTCTCTGTTAGGGCCAAGACCAAACCATGGCTCTGAGGCTCCACAGGTCTATTGCATTACATATTATTATTATTATTGTTATTATTATTATTATTATTATTATTATTATTATTTTGCTATAAAAGTTAACGTTAAAAAACAACGACGTTTCGACCGTTCAACGGCCATTTTCAAGTTGAAGGATAAAAATTTTTCTCATATGCGCTTATATAATCAATTGTAAGAATGCTAATGAGATACTAACTAAAACTGAAATATTTACATAGAAACAATACGAGAAAAAATTGCGGCAAGAATGATAAAAGAAACGCTAAGGCGAAAGAGGCAATATTACAAGTGAATTAATTAGGTAAATACTTTAGCGCGGATCGAATCACTCTGTTTGTTCAGCTTTGGTTTGAGTTCACGAATAAAAAATATTTCAAAAATCAAACAGCCTAGTTTAAATCTTGAAATTTCTTTCGATGGTCTCCGGATCCTTTCCATGCTCGTCCTTTACGTGACAGCCGATTGTTGATCGCCTATGTTCCTCTACACGTTGATGTAGGTGTCGGCTCGTGAAGCCGACATAGTCTGCATCACACAGACCACACTTATAATAGTAAACTTATACTATCCCAGACTTCTGACGCGCCACTTACTTGAACTGGTTGTTACTTAAGATTTCAGGCCCATGGTTTACAAAATACAACAGTAAAATTAGCTATTTGCTGACACTTGCATACTTTTCCATTACGCTACTCAGTCTCGTCTCGTGGCACCTGGGGAAAATAAAACGACGCTTTCGCGGTCTGCGGGCAAACGTTAAATGGACAGAAAAAAGATATATTGTTGTTTACAATATTGCTACTGTATATTTGCCAATGGACTCAGAGCATGGCTTCAGAGCACTTCTGATGCGCCACTTGGAATGCTCGTTATAAGTTAAGGTTTCAGTAGCCCCTGATTCACAAGATACAACAACCAAATTAGCCTTCACAAACACTTGCATACTTTCCGCTTCAAATTCTCAGTCTCTTCTACTGGACCTGAAGTTTTTACCTTCCTTAAAAAATAACTTTGTTTCATCTCGGTGATGTGGAAGCAATTCAGAAAACAGGTAACGGCAAGGCACTCCCGCTAGAAGTGGTTCGTAGATTCTACGGTAAATAGTTTAAAGACAGCACTACAAAACAACAATGACAAAGTCACAGTAATTTCCTTTGTTTTCAAATTTTTATTATCTAATGAACACAAAACCAATGCAAGACTGATCAAAAAACATGATAGTTCTATCCAAAGTTAGAATACGTTACTGAATACCATCCTAAGAAGCTATGCTAAAAAGTTTACTAAAACTATCATTGTCGTCTCTAATACTATTCCCGTGCGTAAAGCCAGTTAAATTTACGCGACAGTGGAAATCCACATTACCTTTACTCACTAAAATGCTTCGCTAAAATGATATTAAACTTGGCCTGAAAAACGCTATCCTGAGGGAGTGAGGGGTTAAAAAACACGCGACTAAAAAGGTGAAAAATTAAAAATTGATATATTAAAAAAACACAAAAATACGTTGCTAAACGTTTTAAAAAAGCTGCAAAAAATAGTATTGTGTGAGGCCAAAAACACGTTGCTAAATCGTTTAGAAAAGCTAAAACAAAGAACTATCGAAGGAGGTTAAACAGACGTTGATAAAGGATTAAAAATGCTGATAAATGACTGCCCTGTAAAGCATGTTGCTAGAAGGTTATAAAAAAGCGGTGGAAATTATTTTCCTACGAAGCCAAAGACGTTGCTAAAAACTTTGAAAAAAGTTGAAATATACTATACTACGAGGCCAAAAACACGGTGATGACAGCATTTTTAAAAGCTGAACAAAAATCGTCAAAAGATTGTTAAAAAAGTCGTCTACGAAGCTAATATGTGACAAAAATGGCTTAAAACACTGTCCTACAAAGCTGAAAACATGCTACTAAAAGGTTATAAAAAGGCTGAAAAATCTATCCTACGAGGCTAAATTAGTTGCTGAAGGGTTTAACAAAACTAAACAATGCTGATCTACGAGTCTAAAAATACGTTGCTAAAAGGTTTAATGAAGCTATAAAGTACTATCCCACGGAACTAAAAATACGTTGCTAAAAGATTAAACAAAGCTTATAAAAATACTATCCTACAACGGTTAAAAATATGTTGCTAAAAGGCTTAAAATAGCCAAAATAACTACTATCCTTCGAAGTTTAAAATACGTTCCCAAAAGGTTTAGCAAGCTAAAAACTACTATTCTACTAGGCTAAAAATATGTCTCTGGGAGGTTTAACAAGGATATCAAACATACTACTCTATCAAGCTAAATATACATTGCTAAAAGGCTTAACAAAGTTGAAAAATACTATTCTACCAGGCTAAAAACATGTTGCTGTTTAACAAAGCTAAAAAATTACTATTCTACTATAGGCTAAAAATAAGTCTCTAGGAAGTTAAACAAAGATATGAAAAATACCGCTCTATCAGGCTAAAAACACATTGTTAAAAGGTTTAACAAAGTTGAAAAATACTATTCTACTAGACTAAAAATACGTTGCTGACAGCTTTAACAAAGGTAAAAAAAAAAACAACAAATACAAAAAACTACCTTCCAAGGAAAAAAATACTTAAAATTCTAAAAGTTGAAAAGTAGAGCAATGTTCCTACTGCTGTACTTGAATAAGTTCTCGCACTCTGATAGCGGTTATATGTTTTACCCTCCTGATGACTTTCTGTTGCACCCCAATAAATGTTTGAGATACTTGCACATTAAGGATATACCACATTTCTAACGTGACAGTAATGTCGCCCCGAAAACAGCTTCTATCATGTTGTAAAAGGCTTTTAAATCGGAATAATCGGTGAATTCTAAGTTGTAAACACGTCTGCTTGTTATAACAGAAGCAATCTGTCCCAGGTTCCCACTGCGGTGAGCTCCTACTCTTCGCTTGCAGCCGGCAAACGTCAAAGCACTGAAAACGAATCTCCCAGGTTGGACCATGCGGAGGTCTGAAATGCGTTAGAAAATAATTACTCTGCATCAACAGTTTCAACCAAAGTTTTACCTAGCGTCTATTTAAATGTTAATATAGTCTATGCATCTTTACACAGAAAATGTTTACAGCCAACAGAAATGACATTAGCCTCATTACCTCTCACATAATTGGCAGTGAATGGGGGTAATGATCTTCTAAGGCGCGACTGCAATTTGCGTAAATGAACAAAGGTATACTGGCGTTTGAAGCGGCGTGTTCACCAATAGGACATGACATTGCAAGCGAAGTCCGAGAGCCTCCGGACGAATTTATTGCCAGAAAAGAAATAGAAACAAAACTTAACACAAAGATTCTGGGTAGCAGTTTGTCATATAATAGATATATTCCATATCTAGCCTAAAATCAAGTTCAACTTAAAGAGACAAAAACTGTTATGGTAACAGACAATTCATGCCCACGAAACAGTTATTTTCCGAACGACAAATATGTAATTTACAGCTTAACATCTTCCCGCCAGCTCGAAGAAAGACACAAGCTGTTGTGGTAGTGGACGAAGCGGGGCACGTGTTATTGCGAGTCGCTATGAGAGAGCGTTTAGGGCGCTACATTAGCCTTACAAGGTCTTATCTATACTAAATAAAAGTTAAATACACTTGAAGGCAAAAAAAAGAGCTTTAGGAGCTCTCCTTTTTCACCTTACAGTGTCAAATAAGTTTACCTAGAAAAACAGCTGTGATTTTTTTTAGTGGAAAGTGTCATCACGACCTTCATGTAGTTAATTAATAGAGGAGCTCCGCACCATGGGTAAGAAAATATGGTAATCTATTTGGTTTTGGTTATGACGTCACCGAACGACCACACGTGACCGTATGGCCATACGTCTACCCATCCATGTACGCCAATGTGAAAAGTCACACTCGAGAAAACCCCATGCTATATTCCGCATTTTGGCAGGAAATCATCCAAAAAATGAACAACAGCAATAACAAACTGAAGACAACAAGAAAAAAATCTTATAATCTTTTAACGGTATCAGCACTGTTTTTCAAAAGCTTAAATTTTATTGAAGGCAGGAACTCAAACTCAAGTGAGAAAAAAGCCAGTCAAATGCATGCCAGCCATTTTTCAAAATCTGACAGAAAGTTGTCAAAAAGCTGTCAAGAAAATGTAAAAAACTAGTGCGCTTCACGCTTCATTGATAAACTTCGAACACTGTAAACAATGAAGCTTCCCCGTCTCACTTGGTTAATCCTCGAGTTTTATCGTTTGAACCGGTAAGAATCGACGTTTGGATGTTAAAAACAGCGAAATGGGTTGGTCTGCGAGGGCAAAGCTTGTGTGGTTTCAAAAGCGCTGTCTTCGTTATAACTGGATGAGGTTTTTCCATTGAGAGAATCTTTAACTGAAGAAGCTTAATCGGTGGACATATATGGGAAATAACAGTAAAACTATCAAGGGAATGAAGGGTTTTGTATCTGCATGCTTAGCCAAGCAAAGTTTATTGTGAAATGGCGTTATTATGCCGCTCTGCGTTCCGAGTGATTGTTGATCTAAACTGTCAGGTTAGTACTCCTTTTTGTCTTTTCTACGGACATTTATATCAAAATTGCTTGGCAATTTTTCTAGCTTACTACGAGATATGTTTGTTACTTGTCTAATTTCTCCATCTTCTCCAATAATCTTCGAAGTGACATAGGCATTGTACTTTGTTTCCTCGTGATATTTTGTTGTTTAGTGATTTTTGACCCGCGATCAATTTCTCTACGCTTTCATCTCAAATGTATTTCAAAATTTCTTGGCAACTTTTCGAGCTCACTACGAGATATGTTTGTTAGTTGTCGAATTTCTCTACCCTTTCCAAAAATCTTCGAAGAAACAGACGCATCGTACTTTGTTTTCTTGCAAGGTTTTGTTGTTTTTGACCCGCGGTGAATTCCTTTACCCTTTCATCGGAAAGTAGTTTGGACTCAAGAATGTTTTTTTCCCCCAAACGTTTGATATCGAATAATTCATCTGGATTGTAAAACTCTTCGATTTCCCTGCTGCTGCTCAATTTTTTGGACAAAAAATTGGCTCAAGAAAAGCCATGCGAAGTTGCTCGATGCCAGTACAAAATAATTTATTACATAAAGAGCTTCCAAAAACATCTCACGAGCTAAGGGATGGGAAGAGTTTCAGTGGATATGTTACTTGGTTATTTACCTGTCAGATGGATGATCTTTTTTGTTTTCCCTTTCTCTTTGTTTGTTTCTCCCTCGTTAGTCTTTGTTTGCAGTTCAAGGTTACATGCACCTTCCTCAAAATGCAGTTGACCAAACCGAGGCCTCTTCCTTCCTGTAATTGAAAGAATATTGAAAAAAAAAAATAAATAAAAATAAACGAAAGCCAAGAACAGCGGCCAGAGGTTGCTGACATTTACGATAATACCACTATTACCAATACCTCTACTACCACTACCACTCCTACTCCTACTGCTACTGCAACTGCTACTGCTGCTGCATCGGCTGCTGAAGCTGCTACTGCTACTACTACTACTGCTACTACTACTACTACTACTACTACTACTACTACTACTACTACTAATACTACTACTACTACCACTACTACTACTACTGCTGCTGCTGCAGCTACTGCTACTGCTACTGCTACTGCTACTACTGCTGCTGCTACTACTACTACTGCTGCTGCTGCTGCTACTGCTGCTGCTACTGCTACTGCTACTGCTTGACATATGTGTGGTTTCTGAAACTCATTTAAGACTCGATGTTCCTGACGCGGTTATCGCCATGTCAAATTATGCTCTATACCGCCGAGACAGGAACTGGAGTGGAAGGGATATGCGTAAAAATGGGGGAATTGCCATTTACATCAGAAACAATATTAATGTTATCGATGTATATAGATCGGAAGAGTTTGAACTGATTGCGATTACCACTTCCCTGCCCAAGGGACAACATATGCTAATTTGTGGAGTCTATCACCCACCGCTACATAGTTATAAAGAAACGAGTCTGATGAGCTGTATAATTGACTTGGCGGACTCCTTCTTGGAAAGTTTTCCGGACGGTTTGTTTCGTCTGTGGAGGAGATCTCAATCAAATGGACATTACCCGTTTCGAATCGCTTTCTGGCTGGCGTCCTTTGGTAAGGTTTCCCACAAGAGGAGAGTCGTGCCTCGATAACTGTTTCACCAATAATCCAGGCCTGTTCAATCTTTGCTATCCTATTCGACGAAGACCGATCATAAGGGAGTGATATTACCACCTGGCGTAAAACTTAAACCACTTCGATATAAAGTTCAACTTAGGGATTGCAGGGAACATCGCTAGGCCAATGTTTATTCTGAACTTGAGCAAGTGGATTGGGGTTTTGTACTGGAGGCCAACAATATCGAGGACGCTGTGACAAGCCTCGAGACAAAAATTCTGGAACTTATGAATGCTTGTATGCCTTTAAGAACAGTAAAAATGTCGTCACGCGATCCTTTTTGGATGAGTCCACATATGAAATATTTGTTGAAGATCAAGGCCAAAGTAACAGGTTCTCAAAAAGATCTATTGAAGCGAATTTCTAAAGCCATCATGGATAATAGAGTTCATTGAAATTCTTCTAATGGTATCCGAGGTCGTGAGTGGTGGAAAATAACAAATGTCATCTGCAGCTACAAAGCTTCCTCTCGTTGCACACTAAGCGAAGCGGAAATTAAGGATCTCAATTGCTTTTTCGGTCAATTGTGCACTGATAACAATTATCATAAACCAGAGCCCATACCGGTTCCATCTGGTGCTGAAATACCACGCGTAAGCGAGATGCAGGTATGGAGGTCACTCTTAGGTTTAAAGAAGACAGCCACCGGTCCAGATCAGATCCCTTTCTGGATATGGAAGGACCATGCTGAAATTCTTACTCCTGTGGTAACTAAAATATGGAACCTGTCCCTTGAAACCCATGCATGGCCGAGTTCGTGGAGGAGTGCCAACATAACCCCTCTTCCCAAGGTTGAAATTCCAAGGAAAATGGGAACTTTAGAGGAATAAACATAACCCCGTTTATTGCTAGAGCATTCGAAAAGGTTGTTTATAAGTCCTACGTTAAGAACATTGTCGAGAGTAGCTTGAGCCCCACACAGTTTGCTTATAGAGAAGGTGGCAGCTGTACTGGCGCTCTGTTAACAATGCAACATGAAATTCTGAAGTCTTTGGATCAAAAGGGATGCAATGCGGTAAGGGTGTTTGCGATGGACTTCAGCAAGGCCTTTGACACTGTTAAACACGATCTGTTATTTTCCAAACTTAAACTCCTTTGCCGCTTAATCCATATATTTTTAATTAGTACTTAAGCTTTCTCACTGATGGGAGACAACGGGTTGTCTGCAATAATATTGCTTGTGATTGGATTAGCGTGAACAAAGGCACCACGCAAGGAAGTGTTAGTGGCCCCTATTTATTTAATATATTCATAAATGATCTGCAAACAGATCCAGAGTCTAACTCTTCGTTGTTCAAGTATGCAGATGATTCCACTCTAATTATTCCTGTTTGGAAGGATGGTGAAAGTAATACTGCAATTCATGTAGTGAACAACTTTTTTACAGAATGGTCAATCAATAATTGCATGAAATGTAATTTCTCTAAATGTAAAGAAATGGTTTTCC
Source organism: Pachyseris speciosa (assembly GCA_016490735.1). Lineage (NCBI taxonomy): Eukaryota > Metazoa > Cnidaria > Anthozoa > Scleractinia > Pachyseridae > Pachyseris > Pachyseris speciosa. Next base: position 591,659 of record JAEMWC010000101.1, on the reverse strand, counting down.
GAAAGAAAGGCTACAATAATGTACTAGAGACAGTAAAGAATATCCCGCAACATCCATGTATTTTCAAGGAACGTTATAGAAACCATACATGCTCTTTCAGGAATGAACGTTACAAGAATGCAACTGAATTAAGTAAATTTATATGGAGCCTGAAGGACAGACAAGTTAATTATGAAATCAAATGGCGTATTGTAAAACAAGCAAGATCGTATTCAAACATTAACAAAAAATGTAATTTGTGTCTGTGGGAGAAGTACTTCATTATTTGTAAACCGGAAATGGCTACCCTCAACAACAGAAATGAACAGACATCAATCTGTAGACATTGGAAAATATTTCTATTGAATACTGTATTTGCTTAAACCAATTGTATCTTGACACGTCACGCTAGAAGGTATTGTTCCACTTTTCAAATGTGTATATCTTGTATGTATTCGTTATTCTCGGGCAGTTGCCTGATGATTGTTTCGAGAGAAGCATGAATCTCGGAGTAGCAAATATATGTGTTTGATCTAGTCCGTCTCCACATACTTTCTTTCTATACAAAGCTCTGGTTTACCCATTGAGCACTTTTATAGCAGATGAAGAGTTCAATTTTTCCTCTACTAGTTATATATATATATATATATATATATATATATATATATATATATATATATATATATATATATATAATATATATTGGATATTGGGTCTCGAATAAAGCGTTAAAAGGAAAGCCGATTCTTCATTGTGCATAGTATATATATGTATATATATATATATATCTTATACTTTTCTCGGCATATTAGCCTGTATTGCTAGGGGCCTAATCAGCCTCATCAACCCGAGTTAAAATAAAGTTACCTACCTACCTACTACTACTGCTACTTCTGTTGATGTTACTGCTACTACGTCTGCTGCTGCTGATGCTACTACTACAACTACGGCTATTGCTACATCGGTGCTGCTGCAACTGCTACTACTGCTGGTACTGCTACTGCTTCTGCTTCTGCTACCACTACCACTACCAATACCACTACCACCACCACCACCACCACCACCACCACCACTACTACTACTACTACTACTACTACTACTACTACTACTACTACTACTACTACCATTAATTGTCCCAATTAATCAAAAAATTATGAGATATTTGTCTATCTAAGCAACAAAAATAATGCCTCTATAGTCAAAGAAGCTCCCCTTATGTCAAAGAACCTTCACTCTATTAATAATTCCGGATTTTATTCCAATTTTATGAACATGATAGAACAATACCATTCATCTAATTTAGATCCTGAATCTTTTGATAATGACACAATTAGGCGACATTCAACCGATTTGAAGGAGAAATATATATATTTCAGGCGACACAGCGTTGAACATTCAAAGAAATTAGAATTTTACAAAGTTTTAAAGGATGAATACTCTACATCCGATTACTTACACCAGCTAAGAAATTTAATGAAAGGAGAAATTTAGTGAAATGTAAAATACATGTAAGTAATCATAAACTTATGATTGAACTAGGTCGGTATCAGAGCCATCATATACCCAGGGAAAGCAGATTATGCTCATTGTGCAAGTCAAATCAAGTGGAAATGAATCTCGTTTCTTGTTTCAATGTAGCAGATACTCTTTTCAGAGGGAGACTTTCTTAAATCGAGTGAATGAGATAATACCTGACCTTGAAAGGAAATCAACCTCAGAAAGCATAAAACTACTCATGAACTCTAACGATCATCATGTAAATAAGCTAGTCGGATGAAGTTTATTTCCTCATGTACAGATATACTACTACTACTACTACTACTACTACTACTACTACTACTACTACTACTACTACTACTACTACTACTACTACAACTGTGAAGAACGCCACAATGAGGCTTATCTATCTATAATGATTACTAGTGATTCTTTCTGATTCGTTAAATTTGTTTATTTAGTGTTACGTCATAAGCTTTACACGTGGAAACATTTAGTACAAAGAGCGGCTTTTCACCAGTAGCTTTTAGTCCTCAGTAGTCATCGCCTTGATTAGAGTATTTTAGTAAGAGAAGTTTTTTGAAGTCATCCTTGGCCTTTTAAAGTACAAGCGGGAACCGATGTGTCAGTACATAATTATTTTAATACTTTTGTTTACAAGTACTCGTCTAGGACATAAGTTTTCTTGTGCTCAATATTTTGTAGGCTTAATAGTTCTTTTTAGCGTTGACTTTAAGTTAAGCACGGGACAACGCCCTAGTCTTTAAATCTCGCCCTTTCGTCCTTTTTGAGCACTACAAATACCGTAGTCAAACACGTTTTTATGTAGTCTTAGCCCCTTTTTGTGCCTTTAGACATTTCTAGTAACTTGCTTTTTCACTTTTCCGCCGTCACGTTTCGCTTGCTACGGTATTTCCGCAAGCACAGCCTTTGTTATCATGTACTTGTAGTTTCAAATAGTGCTTTAGGACTATTTTTGTCGATACGTCTTTTCGTATGCTATTTAGCTAATTACAAGTATATAGATTTTTTGATGGGTTTCGATTTTGCCTTTTTCAGTAGTTAAGCCACAAGCTCTTTGTAACTGTAAAACTATGATTGGAATGTGTATCTTTTACGCATTCGTGATTCTTGTTATTTTGGTAACCCGCAAACATCTTAGTAATTGGTTTGTATAATTTTGCATTGTATTTCAGTTTACATTCGACTTTATTCAATTAAATCACCGACAATCAGTGACAATCCGTGATTCCCGACTTTATTCGATTAGTAAAGCATTTCCCGCCCGCTACGTTCATCGCGACAAGTTGTTTGGCTCGTGACCTTTGGCTGTTCAACAGTCGCCGTGAGCTTGGCGTTACTACTACTACTACTACTACTACTACTACTACTACTACTACTGCTGCTGCTGCTGCTGCTGCTGCTGCTGCTGCTGCTGCTGCTGCTGCTGCTGCTTCTGCTTCTGCTGCTTGCTACTGCTACGACTCGACTACGACTCTTGTGAAGTTCATATTCTTATCTATCATGATGATGACAGGAGTGGAGCTAGGGGAGGGGTGCAGGTATATGAACCCTGATATGACCTACGACCTTTCTAATATAACTAGTATTCTACACACACACACACACAAAAAAAAAACCTAACAAAACTTGGTGTCAGTTACGTCAATCCTGGATCCGTCCCTGGATTATGATGACCATCAGGATGACTATGAACAATTGACTGCGTAGAATAAAAATTTCTGTATAGCTATGTATGCATAAATTTACGCATGCTATTACCTTTTTTGGAATGAAGGAATACTTTAACTCCTTTACAAAGCTTTTCCACAGCTCGCCTCTGGCAGAAGGTCCTTGTGGGTCTGCAGAATTCTGGGAATAGCCCACGGTAGCTGAACACTAAAGCTGTGGCTAGGATACTGCCTGTCACGTGAGCATGAGGAAACTCACTCATGGAGAAATGGTCACCTGGGCAAACAAGCACTGTTGCTCCTCCATCTACTAATTGACTCCAAACCTCCTCGTCACTATCATGAGGACGAAATTTGGGCGCAAAGCGTCGGTTTTCACACTTAAGAAAGGTCAGTGGTCCTTGGTAACGAACCTAGTTAAGAAAAGAAACAATGTTTATAAGACAATGGACAGTGTTCTAAGGGAACTGGTGACCCTGTGGCCCTCTAAGTACAGCTCCAAATAATTATATTTAACGTAAAAATGTTAAAATGCAATAGAAATATAAAAAATAAAATTGCAAAAATTATAAAATCCTCTGTTCGTGTTTCTGCTTAGTTAGTAACTTAACAGATTGGCTAGTTCTCAAGGAGACAGGTAAACTGTTCCGTTCGCAAATCGAAAGTACAGTGAAAGTACTTCCCCCCTCAGTTTTTTTGTTGTAGAGTGGGCAAATGAAATTTAATTTAACGCATGTAGTATTCCTGTTACATATTTCAAAATTTTGCAAAAAAAAAAAATGTTTAGATGGTCTGGTATTCTATTATTTAGTCTATTCAAACTAAATGAACAGCCAGTCTGAGTTGTTGAATAAAATTACAGAAGTGGCGGCTTCGTTCTGCGTTTAAAATTAAACGAGTGGCTCGTTTCTGGTACCTCAAAGCACGGTTAATGTTTTCTTTACTACATGAAGACTACAGACTACTTGGGTATAGAAGGGTTCGTTTAACTACCGCATTATCACTGGCTACACATAGGCTGTTGATCATACTCAGTGGACCTCAAACACTATCAGGAAGCGTAATCTGGGAGGTATAACATGGGAAAAACATTACGAGTGCTGGACTTGTCTCGATGTCTTGCGCGCTTTGCACGACTACACGCAAGCATTTAATGAATGTAATGATTCTGTCGCTGCGCAATCAACCACAGTGACGGGAGAGTGAAACAGGACCCACATCCCAATTGACACCATTCCCCCTTGGGCAGATCACAACACCGGGAACTATGCTCCCTACTCTTTGCGATCAGTGCGTGCAGGGTTCTTTTGTATCCTCTTCCAGTTGTGGAGGTGAAGGAGATAAGGCCAACGGCTTAACGTCACTGTCCAGTGACGCAATCATCTGAACTGAAGCAGATGTCGAGTACACTACCAGCATGATCTTACCAATTATTTTAAAACCATGGTTTGAGGTCCGGTCTGGGGATGGAACCCGCAACTTTACGCTCAGCAGTCCGGTGCTATACCAACTGAACCAACCGGAAGGCGGTTATCACACAAGGACACCTTAAATTTTTCCCTCCAAATTTAGTACGGTGCACACTGTTCACAAAGACCAGGGAACGTAGTTCCCGGTGTTTTACCCAGTCCTAAAATACATCTAAGGGTTGGGTGGAGGCTGAGTTATAGGCTAACTACCTGTCCCTTGATAAAGAAAAGTTCAGTCCCCGGATAAAGTCGAAAAAACCTCAGTTGATTACAGAAACGTGAAAGTCAAATCTGGCAGTTGGACTTATGCTCCCAAATGGAGCGGACAAAGTTTGGGGGAGATCTGCGTGTCGTATGACATCTAAATTTCAACTAGTTTGAACTGAAATTTTTATTCAGTGGGTAATTTGGCCTTACCAAAAACTTAAGCACTCTCGCTTATGATGAAAAATGATGTTCATTTTCTTTCTTGAATTTAAAGGGCTCACTCAACATATTGCAATTGCGTTGAGGATATCAAGAGTTCCGCTCACTAATGGAATTGAGCTGATCATAAAGCATTCCTGGGTTATGGATTTCAGTTATGGCTGTCATATTCTGCTGGTAAAAGTAAACTTCCATGTGATAATGTACAATAGCCCCATATAAATGCGTATGTATGAACCCAGATCTATGGTCAAAATGGTGGCACAATATTGTAAACATAATCCGGGGTTGCACAGAGCTCATTCTTATTCTCTTCCCTCCCGATTTTTACTCCTGAACCTTACTATCTAAACCAATTTCATACCTCAGGTGGCTGCCACTCAAAGTGGGTCCTGAAGGCAACTTCATGGTCACTCAACAAAGATGCCTTTAGAGCTTGTAAATTGTAGCCGTGAAGTCCTTTCTCAAGGCTCCTCCTTTGCAATTCAGCTATGATCCAGTCTTGATTGTGTTCCTCTCTCAGTAGCTGATATTCATCAGCTGTCATCTTCAGTGAATCCACTCCCAACTTTTTCAAAAAGTTTTCAAATTGAAGCTGAAAATCACAAGGATAGCTCCTTCTTAGCATCTTTCAGCACAAGACAGAGTCAGAGACCATTATGAAACTTTCCTTTCGAAGGAAGAACCAGCTTTTGTGAGTGCCACCGCAATCACCCTTAGTGATCACTCGCTAGTATTAAACCCGGTAATACAGAAAGTAACTCTGGCCCTTCCATTGAAGCTGGCCTTTTGACAACTGGACGCTGGCTCTTTTGCAACTGGTTACTCTTTAAAAACGATGTTAGGTCACATCTATATTTATTATTGTAATTTATTGTATTGATTATTATATAATGACCAATAAAGCTGAAAGAGTTTTTTTAGATTCAAAAAGGGTTTATTTTTCACATTCTGTCAAAAGGCTTTCTGAATTATGGAAAGCAGGTATCCGCCTGTTCCCTTCCTCTCGGAAATTTTTTGCGATGTGTAATTTTAGCGTTTTTGGAGACATTTTTGCTATTATGAACATTGCATTGGGAAATAACATTTGCACCGGATGTAAACGTTGACAGTATATTAATGCGACTGCAGCCAACCGGGGCAATTTGCGGGGGAAATATTGGATGCGAAAAAATTGCTTTGCTTTATGAAGGTTGTGCGCTTTTTGTTCTTCGGCTATGACGACGGGTCGGGTAAACTTAGCCAAAGCCGGATAATATGCGACAAAATGATAAACTAGTAAACTGTTTGGAGCACGAGCGTTTGCGTAGAGATAAAATTATGCAAAAATTTTCTACAGTAGTTGACCGGAAGAAAAATTAGCGTAAATTGATTGGCCGATCGTCGATAGAGGTGTTTGGGGGCGCTATTTGTTTCTGTAGTGAATATTTTTTTTCAAGCGCTGTTTTCGTAAACTTTATTTTTGTCTTGAAGGGGACACTTTCAAAAGGTACAACTCAAGGATGATTTGTTTGATTTCGATCAAATTTGGACAGTCTCTAGTTTACCTTATCTTCAACAAAAACGTCCGGGGAATTAGATAATTCAAAAAGATTAATTGCTGAGAGCCATTTCCGTGCGGTCGCTCCGTATTCTTTTCTAGCGAGTTTGAAAATGCTCTGTAACTTTTGAACGCAATCGAATAATGGAAAACCCCAACACGTTTTATTTTTAGATTCTTGGTTCCAGACTTTCGGGAAAATATCAAAGTCCCTAAATACAAAAATCGCATTTAGTTATAGCTTTCAAAAGATGATTTAGACATTCGATTTTAGACTCGGCGGAACATTCAGTAACTCACTTTCTTCCAAAATTAATGAATATTCGAATAGCTAGTTCTATTAGCTTTAATTTGATATGGGGTTTATGGTATCTGGGCTGTAATCGGGAGCCGCTATAACCCTTAGATTAGAAACACCCCTGAAGGTACACGGTAATCCTAAGATAATCCATTGGAAGAAATGTTCGAGAAACTGGAGAACCGAAAAATATTGCCCCTTCAAAAATTGCTTTAGTAAGGAATTTTGAGAATATTGTATCATGAACCCACTTTTACAGACCTCTTCGTGTCGAAGTTGTGAGTTATCACTCTCCTGCAAGGAAGACAGTCTAGTGCTGATGGGCCGTGATCGTGGCAACCAGGGGAATGTGTCAATCATCGCTACAAACTCCACCCTTTGTTTCTGTTCTGTCAACAGGGAGGCGATTTCGTAAGCGACTACTCCTCCGTAGGAATATCCGCCCAGAAAATACGGTCCGTGACGCTGTTCCTTGGTGATCAGCTCGACATATTGTGCAGCAAGTTCACGCACTCCACCCCAGTCGTCACTCAATACTGTTGGATCGGTAAATCCCAGTGCATAGAAAGACACTGAATCCTAAAAAGAAATGAAAATTGAACTTTATTGTTTACCTGTAACGATACTGGGTCAGTCTATGACAGCCAATAGCCACCCGAAAGGCTAATGCAGGGTCATTACAGAGTGGCTGATTTAGGTTCTGGTGACTCGAATACTTACCCCGAACAAGCACTCCTGACAAATTGCATGTTAATTATTGATCCAAAGCATATCTACAATGTACAGTCTAAGGCAGTGATATTCTGTGATAACTCAATTTCGTTTTTTATCTTTCAAAAAGGTCCACTTTGAAAACGGTTGAGTATCCTTTAATGCCTTTCCATTCCATTGCCACATTCCATTTCCATCCTTTTAAATGCCATGTTTTCATCTGGAGACAAAATCTTTAAGGCAAGCAACAACTGTTCTTTCAAGGACACCCTAAAACTTTGAAAATATACGCGGATTCTGATTGGTTTGAACTTATTGAAGAAACTTGTAAGAACGGAGGGACAAATGCTCATTTTCAGGGATGGCGGGGAAGTCGTGTTCACTTTCGAGATGACCAGACGTTTACGCCAAAAACAGATCTTAATAATAATAATAATAATAATAATAATAATAATAATAATAATAATAATAATAGTTCTTTATTTAAACACGGTAAAATCCATCAGGAGTATAAAAATTAGAAATAACCTAACTATCCTAAACAAAATGCAAAAACTAACTACGTCTAATCTATCTAAAACCTGTTTTTCATGAATGCCGTGTATACTCTAAGATTAAAAATGAAGATTAACTAATCGTTTAAATTGACTTAGAGATTTAGCTTCTCTCACATCACAGGGTAGGCTGTTCCAGAGAACTGCTCCGCTATAACTAAAGCTGTTTTTCATGAAATTAGTTCGCGGAAACGGGACAAATAGTTTGTTAACAGAGTCCCTCAGGGAGTAACGAGTTTCATTTCGTTTAACAAATTTAGAGGATAAATATTCAGGAACAAGACCATTTAAACACTTGTATACCATTAAGGCTTTCTGTATTTGAAATTGAGAGCTCAAGTCTTTCCAATCGAGTTGTCTAATTAAGCGGTTAGCGTCAGCATCATAACTAGAAAACGTTAAAACGCGAGCGGCACGGTTCTGAAGCTTCTGTAGCCTGTCAAATAACGTCTTACCACAATTACCCCAGACAAGATTGCAATAATCGAAGTGAGATTGAATTAGTGCGTTGTATATATAATGAAGAGTAGGTGGAGGGACAAAAGGCCTAATTCGTTTTATTGCTCCTATCCCAGAAGCTACCTTTTTAGATAACTTATCAATGTGTGTTTGCCACCGTAGATTTTCGTCAATAAATATTCCAAGCGATTTGACAGAGGAAACATGTTCTATCGGAACATTATCTATCGAGAGCTCAAGTGGGTTCGACAAAGTACTCAATTTTTGTCTGGAGCCAATTAGCATAAATTCAGTTTTGGCAGTGTTCAAAGTAAGTTTATTAGAAATAAGCCATTTGTTTAGGTTATATAAATCGTGATTCAGATTTGACTGTATTGAATTCACATCAACGCCCGCATAAGTGATGTGGGTGTCATCAGCATACATCCTAGGCTGGCACGATGTTAGACAGTTTGGTAAGTCGTTAATATAAATAAGAAATAAAAGGGGGCCAGGGATTGTTCCTTGCGGTACCCCGCATTTAAGTGAACACATTCTAGAAAGAGAACCATTAACGAGACATCGCTGTGTACGATTAGTTAAATATGACTTAAACCAATCAAGAGCTGTTCCTTGTATTCCGTAAAGGTTCATTTTAGATAAAAGAATATCATGGTCAACAGTGTCGAATGCCTTTTTTAAATCGAGAAAAACCACAGCATTAACATTACCACGATCAATATTAAAGGCCCAGTTATCAGTAGCTTCCAGAAGGGCAGTTACAGTTGAGTGTAATGAGCGAAAAAATTCATTTGCAAGCCCGTCTTAATACCTATAACCAATAACCAACCAATAACTTAATCCCCTTATTTACAATTGATGGTACAGTCCATGAACTGGCCTTTTCTTCTTCACATTAAATGTGACACTAATGCTACACTCCAAGACAAATTACTCGTAACACCCTCCCCTTTTCCTTTCCCCCAATGTTGAATTTTTTGTGCATACCCGATCTAAATTCAACATTGGGGGGAGGGTTATACTCTGGGGTTGAGGGAGAATGTTAGTAACACCCTCACATGCTGTGACGTTAGAATTCTCGACCTTTCGTGTAGTGTTACAGATACATTTGGCAAGAATTGTAGCTATTTTGCTAGATTTACCTGTCCCTGAAATCCTGAGGATATTGGGACCAAACTCAATGCATAACGATGTGATGGATGAACGCAGAAAAACTTGATGGCTGCGCCCTCAGGATTGTACAGCGGTACCACTTGAATCTGGCTTCCTGGCGTACCATCTGGTGGAGAGGCTTGTGTCTGATTGGATTCTGTTTCTTGACTGTCGCTATCACCAGGTTGTTCATTGGATGCCTGAGAAACTGTATGCTGACTTTTGAGCCTAGCCTCAATATCTTTTGCCAGTTTTACGATAGTTGTTTCAGGCTGCATGAAATAGTAGACCTGAAATAGGAAAATAACAGTAGTTTAAATGTTCCATATGAGCTTTGGCTATATAGATCGCGCAGTTAATGGCAGTAAACAGCACATTATCCAACATTCAATGAAAATCTAATTTCTGTCGACATCAGAGTACAAAATCTACAACTGTATGAAGGAGTGTTTGGAAAGAAACGCAACCCACGGTAGCCATCCGACTGCACCGCCAACATAAAACTGATCTGTGGCAGGATGACTGCTGCACTGGCGGTCTAGAAGTCACTGTTGTCAAATAATGTGTTTTATGTTCACACAAGATAAAATGCAAGGCAGGAAAATTGGTCTGTTGTTAGACTTATCAGGATCAGTAAGGCCATTTGCACAAGATTTGGGGAGGGGGGGGGGGGGTACGCTTTATCCCAAACAACGCTTGGAACAAACGTTTTAATGCAACCTTATAGAACAGTTCGGATAGGGCAATAAAATAAGAGCCTTTGCAATGGCGATCAAACTGAAGTTCGCGGTTTCAGACAAGTCCAGCGGAGCAACATAACTTTTCTCGATATATGGACTAGTTCAATTGTGAGTTACATGAGGATAAAGAGTGGCCTTTTCAAACTAGTAGATATTTCCACTACAAAATGCTCATAACGAAAGAGCAAACAGCAGCAAGGTACTCACAGTCACTACAGAGAAAAATATTCAGATCTCCGACAAGACGTCTCGACAATATTCTCAATTCAATGTGTCGCGCATGTTCGCCAAATGACTGCCAGATTTCTTAAAGGGCAAACCACGGGGAGTCATGAAGCGTCCAGCTCAAAGGTGGTGGCCTCGCTCTGAATGTTGTTTTATTTGTTTGCTTGTTAGCAACATACCTCAAATGAGACCCCCAGATTAGCTTCAAGTTGCATTTTTAAACTAAGAGACCAAGTGGAGTCCACTCCATAGCTGTACAAGCTCTTGTTAAGGTCTGTCTCGGAGGGAGATGAAATTCCCGTCCATTCTGTTGCTGCTAAGCCCGCATATTCGCTGATAAGCTCCCTCCTCTTTTCTTGATCCTTCTCCAGAATGATTCTTTGTGCCAGAGACTCTGTTGAGCTGGTCCGTCGGTCAGTAGTGTCCACTGAAGAACTGATTACGGAAAGTCTCGTAGTTTTGTTCAATCCAGGGTTACTTTTTAGAAATCGAGGCAAGTCTACACTAAACAGAGCGATCTGACAGCGACCTGGCTCCTCAGTCAGTACTTTGGCCATGTGTTTGACTCCTGTAGAGGTAATTAGAACAAACTGACTATTTTTCTTTCCAAATGTAGTATATAAAACAAGTGTTTGCCGCGTGGTCACATCAAGAAGAGCCCACTCATCATCAGATTCATGAATAAGTAAACCACAAATTAGTGAGTCTTGAAATGCAATTATCCCAAAGAAGCATACAGTTCAGGCAGTTAGTCACTTGACAGAAGAGGAGTGTCGCTAACTGTCCCGATTGTTAACGTGTACGCCTTGCAGCAAACAATTAATTCCTAAATCCCAACAAAAGCTCTCTAATAGGAAATTACAGCCTCTTGATTTTCTTTTACAGTTGACTGAAGTATTTCTAGAGATGGCGCAACTTACCATTCTTGGCGTTCACGAACCTAACTCCTGCTGTCTCCAGCAATTTGGCGACTGCATGTTCTCTCTCCATTACACCAGCTCCACTGATGGGTCCCCAGTTTATTGTAAGAGCAGGAAGACCGAGCACGTGTCTGCGGTATTCTGCCAGAGAATCTTGGAAAGCGTTGCAGGCTGAGTACGATGATTGTCCCATATTGCCCACGATTGATGCCATAGATGAAAACATCACGAAGAAATCCAGATCCATTTCCAGACTCAGTTGGTGTAGCAAAAAAGAACCTAAGAAACAAACAAATGAATTTAAACATGAACGCATGACAAACCAGTGATGAAGCTACAGTGCTCCACAAGTTTACGAAATTCATTGATTAAAGCTCCAAGATGACCAAACATGCATAATTTGTTATAGTCCTGGGCATAGTGGTTCAAAAGTGGATAAATAGAGGATATTAAATCGCGCCTTTTGCAGCAAAAAAATATTAAAGTGAACTCGTTTGGTATTTAATTGGTGTTAATATAATAAATAGAACATAACATGTCCGCGCGGAGGTATGAAATGTTTCTTCCAGTGTTGAAAAATATTTCACTCGTCCTTTGCGCTCACTTGTGAAATATTTTTCAACACGAGAACAGAAATTTCGTATCTCCAAGTGGCCATGTAATGTTCTATGTATTATATAAACACCAATGAAATACCAAACGATTTCACTTTTATGAATATTTTTTTGCTGCAAAAGGCGCGATTTATTATGTTACTATAGCAACAGTGATCTTTTCACGTGTGAAGATATCATGTTTTCGTGCGAAAGTTCACCTGGTATTTCATTGGTGTTAATATAATAAAGCTGTATCAGTTGCAGTACATTTTATCCGTCGGATAGCGAATTGTCTGCTTGGAAACATTATACGCTCTTTAAATAACTGGGGCCTGGACCTTTTCTTTATTGAATAAGTTGTTTTGTCACATAATGTTAACTACCTTCAGAAACCAATATAATCAATGAATACGAATGAAATATGGCATAAATGATATTCTAACTGGTTTTTAAACACACATTTAATGCCTTATTCTTGCTAATTTTTGCGATTTTCGCGATTTTTTAAATTTAATACTTGCTAAAAATAGAAGGCACGAAAATGAAAATCGCCAAATTTTATTCTACATCATATTAATTAAACAATACAAATTTTACAGTTGCTGTATTCAAGTCACCCTATTCTGTATACTGATCGCTCATAAGAGACTCATACCGCTACCGTTGGCAATGGTGGCCCCTAAACTGTGGAACACTCTCTCCTAAGAATTAAGACTGAGCGACACTGGCAACATTTTATCGAAACGTTTGAAAACTTACCGTTTTAAAATTGCTTTTAATTTGTAAATAACAATTTTAATTTCTAGCTTTATAGATAGTTCTTTTAATTTTTATTTTATACATAATGATATTTAACTTTTATTGTAAAGCGCCATGAGCAAGTAATGATAATGGCCCCATATAAATGTATTATTATTATTATTATTATTAGAGATGGATAATGTTATTTTGCTGTCTTTTTTACACTGGATTGCCTGCTAGAGTTATTGATCACATCTGAGCTGCGAGGAATGTATTTGGGGTTTCGTTATGGACACGGTGATTTTATTTTTGTGAATAAACACAATTTTTAACATTTATAGTGCTTAATTCTTACTTCAAATATTATTTATTAATAAGTCTACCACAGATACTTTGCGTGATTTCACGTCACCCTCAAATAATAAACAGGTCCTCTCCATTTTATTTTAATAAAACCTTAATGATTTTGCAATTATTTATTTGTTCTGTATTATTATTATTATTATTCTTATTATTAATATTACTATTATTGTTGTTATTGTTATTATTATTATTATTATTATTATTATTATTATTATTATCACTACTGTAGAAAGCCTTTGTTCATTGCAGTTTTCATTGTTTTTTTTTTTTTTAATTTCTGTTACCAGAGTAGACTGTTAGAACAGTTAAGGAAAATGGTGTCTTGTAAACTAACTGGTCTATACGGGTCTTTGCAAGATTAAAGAAATGACGAAATCACGAAATTAAATGTGCATCGGTTCCTTTTTTCTCCCCAAATCGCGAAATTACATCACGAAATACGTCTTCCGATTTTTCGCGAAAATTAGTGAGAATAAGGTAAAGATCTGTCGCACCTTTAATCTTTGGCCCCATGACCACATTAAAGCTTTCAAATGTCAGATCTTTGAGGAATTCGTCTCTAAGAACCATGGCAGAGTGCACAACGCCGGCCACACTTGGAAGAGCTTGAAGCTGGTCCTTGAAATTCATCATTTGGTCCTGGCTCGATATGTCAACCTTAAAAGAATAAAACACTTTTATAAATACGTTTCCAAAGTCCTGAGTTTCATTGAATGAGATTGCAATCTTGGAATATAGAGCAAATATAAAACGTGGTAAAAGCTCAATGAAGGCAATGAAATGTACACACGAGGTCTTCAAGCATGGGACTGTTCTTGTTTCCCTCCATGAACCCCAATGACTCAAACGAATGGAATACTGTGAATGATATATGAAATGAATCATATATGAACTGCGGAAATGAAATCAAATAAAGAATGATCCTCGCAGTTGTCAACGCACTTTATGCAATTGCGAAAAGAAGCCTGAAAAAAAAAAAAAATTCAGGACTTCAACGGGGTTTGAACCCGTGACCTCGCGCACCGGTAATCGCGAGGTAATCGCGAGGTCACGGGTTCAAACCCCGTTGAAGTCCTGAATTTTTTTCAGGCTTCTTTTCGCAATTGCATAAATTGCGTTCACAACTGCGAGGATCATTCTTTATTTGAATGGAATACTGTTGGTCTCGCTGAACAATTAAACTATTTCTTATCAGGCAGACAGAAGCATTTCCGATAGGTGTAACATGACTAAACAAGTTAGGCCTGTGGCAGCATGGTTTCATTACTAAGTCATAAGTGGATTACCTGAAATGTGTGCAGTTTTGCACCAGTCCTCCTCTCAATCTGCCGTATCTCTTGCCTTTTGTCATCCGATGGCTTTGAGCGGCTTAGAATTCCTATGGTCTTTGCTCCATTCTCTGCCATCCAGCAAACTACTTCAAATCCAAGTCCTCCCATTCCACCGGCTACCAAATAGGTTCTGTTCTCCTTCAGGCCACATTCGTCTAACCCAACAGGCAGCAGTGGAATGCCCTCAAGGTTGCTTTCATCTTTACATCTTGCAAGCGATTGAACACGATATGAAATACCGGAGTATTCTTCCATCCGGTGCCTTTGAGACGGCGCTCTTTCACCAGACTCATTTGCATCTTTGACTGATGTTGCCAGTTCTACACACTCCAGTTCTAATCCTAGAACCTGTTGTAGCACTCCTTTATGTTCCAACAATTCCAGACATTGTAAAGTAAGCTTCTCATAAAGGTGGGGACGCCGCAGTAGTTCTGATACGTTCTCTATCTCAAATTTGACATTCCAGTTTGCAGGACTACAATGTCACCATCAAACTCGCAACTCAGGATAATAACTCTTCCTCCTTTTCTGAGGCTTGGACCACTCTTCTGGAGTGCATTTGGAGAAGGAGGGGAGAAAAAAATGACAGCATCAAACTGGTCGTTCCGGTACGTTTTTAAACCAGACGAAGTATGCTGTATCACAGATTCTGCTCCCATTTCTAGCAGCAGTTCTTTTGTGGACATTTTGCAGGTGTTGGAAATTGTGCAAAATACTTGGTGGCCCAGTGTCTTAGCAAGGAGAACTGCTGCAGGCCCAGGGCTACGGTTGGCTTCATGTATCAGAAACGTCTGATTTTCTTCACCTGATGAAGCTCTTTGGAGGGCATAAGAAGCCAAGGAGAGGCAAGCAGGTATGTGTGTGGCTTGCTCCCTTGTCAGACCAACTGGCTTTGCAAATGCGTTCCTAACTCCATGGTAACAGAACTTCCAACACGCCCAGATGAAATAATACCACATACTTCATCCCCTATCCGTAAAGCGTGATCGCGCGTTTCTGGTAGATCAGTCACTTTGCCACTGATGAAAACACATGTGTTTGGTTTGGTTAAAGAAGACAGCGAGTCTGAGGGCGTCCAGAAAGAGAACACATCTATTGTGACTTCTGAGTGTGATGGCTCTGAAAAACTCTGCTCGCGCAGACACAGCATTTGTGATGACGGGACACGTGACAAGTAAAGGGGTCTCTTCTCAATGCCATTTCTGTTATTATTTATTGCAAGACAAGACAATTTGTCCTGTCTACTTTCTGACCTGACAAGGCGATTAATGAAGCGTTTGCCCTCTCGATAGGCCACCTCTTCTCCAATGCTATCACTAAGAACCTCGCTAACCAGGAAATCTACTTCAAATTGATCTTCTTTACTGCACAGGTCGACAGCTGTAACAATGAGATCAGCACTCTCAAGGTTTGCGGTTCGACGAAGTCCCCAGACTGTCGAACCCCATGGAATGGATCTTTTCTTAGGGTACTCTCCACAGGCTTTCAGTAACTGTGTACTCTCAGTGATTAAGAACAAACGAGCCTCGATGAACTCTTTTTCCATCAGCAACTTCAGTAAGACGGCGGAACTGCTGAATGCAAGGCGTTGTGCTTGTTCAATAACATCAAAATTATCTGGTAGAAGGGATGTTTCAATAGGCCACAAGTTTATAATCCTTAGGTTAGATAAATTACTCAGTGGTATCGTTGCAAAGACTGACCGTATTGTTTCTTCGGTTTGGGTGCCAAGACATCCTGCAATTGGCGGATCAATGGGGATGATGTTGCAATCAGCGGCCGCAAGTTTCCTGACTAAATTGTTGGAGAAATGGGATGAATCTTTCAGCACTATGCAAGTCAAATGCGGAGAGTTCTTACTCTGCTCTTGCAACTCTTCTTCTTTCCATAGGACTTCATATGCAATTTCATTAAAGGTAAGTTGACGTGGTGAACTGGTCAATTCTGCAGCACGGAAGCCAGTCATTGTGAGCAAAACGTTACCGGATGGACTCATGAGGGTGATGTCATATATTCGAGACTCGGGCACCTCTTCAATGGCATGGCAGTACAACTGATTGGTTGATGGTACATCATTCAAGGTAATGCTTTTGAAACTAACTGGCACAAAGGACTTATCATCAGTTAAAGACTTTTCCAGAAGGATGAAGCATGATTGAAGACAGGCATCCAACACAGAAGGATGGATCACATAATATCCAGTTTCTGCGGCAATGGTTATTGACTCGCTAGTGTCGACTAAGCAAAGCCCCTCATGGTCACATTCCCAGATCTCTCTAATGATGGAGAAAGTAGGTCCATATTTGAACCCACACCTCTCTCTTGTTTCTTTGAAGCGTTCCAATGATGTCTTCCTCATGTTTGTCAGAAGTTGATGAATTGCTGGTCCAACGGTATTAGAATCTGTATTTGTAGGAAAAAAAATAAAGCATACGTAGACTGTCAAATGTCCCTAAGGGATAATTGAAAGATACCCGCTGAATTACGGAACACACTTTGCACTTTTTAAAGTACGTTTTGGGAGAATTCAGTAGACCAGCGCATTAAAATTAAACACATGATTGAAATGGACAGCGGACTCTTCTTGGTAACCTGATGGCCTTCTTCAATCGCAACGTTTTATGGGTGCCCACAAAAAGAAGTGAGGGAGGGGGGGGGGGGGGGGGGGCGCTGGAACTGTATTAGGCGTAGAATCTTTGTACGGGATTCTCTGGATGCTCGTTTTCAGTTATTATCGCTTGAAGCTAAAATTACGGTTATTTCTAATAGGTTATACCGTTGCTATTGTAAAACAGTATGTCAAAACATTTTCATAACTTGTTTATCAACTCGTGTATTTTTCATTTTAGAAATGTTATTAGCGTTAATCAGAATTTATAACGGGCTGAAAAAGTGCCTAAAAAGCAGGTTTGTCATAAGGTCAGCTTTGTTGTAAAACAGAAGTGATGTCTACTTTTATCACCCCAGTAAAACAAGGACAATTATTATTTTTTTTTTATTATTTCTTAATAAATCTTTATGAGGAAATCTGACTCTTTTTCAAAACCGTTTCATTTTACTGTATATATCGTAATATAGGGAATAACAGTGCGTGTCTTAACCAAAACCGGCCAGGCAAGATTGCTGTCTCAACGACCATCCTTGTCACACACATTCTAGCATTTAGCAGACTTTAAACTAGCAAATCTTTACGAACCTTTCACTAGTTTGTCCATACTTTTTCTACTGCAACTTAGTTTGGTCCTCTACTTACAGCACTAACCTTGTTCGTCTTGTAATTCTACAGAAACGAGTAATGGCGGAGAGCCATAGCTAAAGCCCATTTCTACGCAGACACTGATTCAATCTTTGAAAACCTTGGTATTTCAAAATTACATGACATACACATATTACAACTAGGTTTATTTATGTACTCCTATCAAAACCGTACACTTCCTCCAAAATTTAATTGCAAATTTACCTTACAGAGACAAATTCATTCAAGTCATGCAAGGAATTCTCATGCTTTTCGTTGGCCTTTCTGTCGGACTGAACATCAGACATTTTTCGGCTTTTTACCAAGGACCTAAATTTTATAACTCCATGAAGATAGAGATCGTCAACTCGTCCTCCCCTGCTCCTTTAAAAAAGCACTTAAGACGTTTATTTATAATAATCATTAGTATTCTTACATAAATATGTTTAAGTATTAACTTTTATGCCGCTTTCTTTTTCACTTTGCAACTTTACATCTGTTATTGTAATTGTATCCGTCGTTATGCTCTTCTTCGTTGTAATTTCATCTAGTAAACCTGTAATATAGGAGGCCTGATTAATATACGCTTCATAGTTTACCTCAGGCCTCCTCGCCATTTGTTACTTATATTCTTTCTATCTTTGATCAAGTAAGCTGAACCCACTCTAGATAGCGGGCATTACCCCTTAAATCTACCAAAGCAAAGATTGAGCCCAGGCATTAGCAGCCATGGAACAGTGATGGAAAGCTGTTTCGGCCTTGTTAGGCCTCATCAGCATGGCATAGCTAATGCTCAGGCTTAAGTACCCACATATCAATAAAACAAGCAATGAAAACGTAAAGCTTGTGGGATGTGGCTGGAGTGACAAGGATACTTCAGAAATTAATGTAATCAAGTAAGCTGAAGCCACTCTAAAGGCAATAAGGTGGGTAGATTTAAGGGGAAATGCCCGCTACCTTGTGGCCTTAGTGCCTTTAGCGTGGCTACAGCTTACTTGATCACATCAATTTCTGAAGTATCCTTGTCACTCCAGCCACATCCCACAAGCTTTACGTTTTCATTGCTTGTTTTATTGATATGTGGGTACTTGAGCCTAAGCATTAGCTATGTCATGCTGATGAGGCCTAACAAGTTGGGATAACTGCTGATTGGCCCACATAGCAGCATCTTCACCCCCCCCCCCCCCCCCCAAGTTGTCAGCATGACAAAAGGTGACGACAATCAACCGGATGAGAATGCGAAAGCGGATGAGAATGCGGATGGTGATGTTGTCGCCGAAACGCCAGTCTTATTTTCCGAGGAAAACAATATTTCCCTGGGGTCCAAGTCCCCAGAGGCTGAGGAACGAGAACATTTCGTTCCTGCACCGAGTGTTTTGCAGGATTTATATGCGAGCGGGGCTTGTTTTACTAAAGTCCACGGCAACACGTGGTCTTTTGGAAAAAATGGTGGACGTCTGAAGAAGGAGTTATCTGTGTACTTCCAATAGACACCCTCTGCTTCTAGCCAAGACATTCTAGAAGGGCTTGACAAAGCGGGCCTAGACACTGACACGATTAATTCAATACAGCGCCGCGCTTTAAACAACACGTGGATTGTGTCCTTTGAATCTAGTGACGCTAAAAATGTTGCCCTCGGCCTTCAAGAAGTTTGGATCAATGGTTGCCAAGTTTTCTTGGGGGATTGTGAAAGGAAAGTGGTGCTTGTTAAAGTTTTCGAAGCTCCGACCGAATTGCCGGATGCGATTTTAATTGGGCGGCTTTCCGTGTACGGAAAGGTTTTTTCTTTTCGCCGAGATAGAGTTGCGTCTTCTATTTTTGATGGAATTCGTACTGCTCGAATGCGCCTTCAGATGGACATCCCGTCCACTGTTTTTATTGCAGGCGAGTTCATTCGTATCTGGTATCCAGGTCAACCGAAGACCTGTCGTCGTTGCGGGGCCTCTGATCATTTGGCCGCGAGTTGTTCCTCTGTTCGTTGTTTCAATTGTGAGAAACCTGGACACCGCATGGAAGATTGTGAGGAGTCTACTCGGTGTTGTATTTGCCGTTTGAATGCGCATCCCGCCCTGGATTGTCCATTCTTGTTGTACAGTGCAAATATTGACGTTCAGCCTTCCAATTCATCATATGCTGATGTTGCGAAGACCGTAACTTCCCCGCCGACCGTAATTTCCCAACCGGCCGCGTCGCCCTCGTACGCGAGTATGGCCTCGCGTTCGCCGGAACAAGTCGAGGCTATTCGCGCTGCGGGGGCCGCGTCGGGCGGGGCATCAACTCAATTGAATTCCAGTGGTAAAAAGGCCCAGCGAAATTCCCCTAAGATGAATAGTGCGACGGTAGCACCCGAGAAGAGTGAGAGGGAGAGGAAGAGAGTGGAAAGGAAGCAAGAGGACAGGAGGAAGGAAGAAGAAAAGAGGAAGGATGATCAGAAGGAAGATCGTGAAAGAAACTCTCGAAAAAATGCTGATGCATCGTTGGACAGTGAGCGGGTTCGCGATTGTCCACGCGAGTCCCGTGAGTATGATCGTGAACACGATGGACACCGGGACCGTGAGTACGACCGTGCTTCGACGCGGGACCGCGATGGGGATCGCGATCGCCGTCGCGAGCGGGATTACGATAGGGATGATGACCGTCATAGTTCAAGAACCCGTGAGCGAGATCACAGCAGTAACTCTGGATCTGACTCTGATGATGCGTCTGAGTGGGTAAGGGTACGAAGGAGGAGGAGGGGTCGCCATTAGCGCCAATGATAAAAGTTGCCACTTTAAATGCTCGGGGGTTAATTACCCCGCTAGATGTGATCTAGCCTTACACGAATTGTCTCAGGCTGATTTTGATATTGTCTTATTACAGGAGACTCATGTCTCTTGCAAATTACAAGCTTATAAAATTGCGCGGAAATGGTCTGGTGATTGTCTCTGGTCTTTTGGGAGTGGCCGGTCGGCCGGTGTTGGCTTGCTTGTCTCTCCTAGATTCCAAGGGAAGATTTCTCAATATGTTCTGATGGCAGAGTTATTAGTGCATTGGTGCTTTTGGGGTCACACAAATTTAATATTTTAAACATTTGCGCTCCAAATACCGTTTCTGAGCGCAGGGCCTTCTTCGAAGGATTACATTCCTATTTTCTTTCTCCTGTTCGTTTGATCGCTTGCGACTTTAATTGTATAGATGATGTTCTTGGTCGCTTACATTGCTCTGAAAATCGCCTACTTGATAAACGTGTTCTTCGTAATTTCATGTCTGATTGCTTACTTGTTGACATTTGGCGTAAACAAAATCCTTGTGGAATTTCTTTTACTTGGGCTAACAGTTCTCAGGCATCGCGCCTTGATCGTTTTTTGGTTTCTCAAAGTTTAGTGAAATACGTTTGCTTAAACAAAGTTTTACCGTGTCCTTTTTCGGACCATGATTTTGTTGTTTTAAATCTGTCTGTTGATAATCGCCCTTGTCCTGGAAACAGTATTTGGAAATTTAACACTGCCCTTTTGTCTGATGTAGACTTTAAGCGTAAATTGTCAGCGCTCATTAATAGTCACAAGGGTCGTATTGCTGATTTTTTTTCTCTGGGGAAATGGTGGGATAGTTTAAAACTTGTTATCCGCAACGCATGCATTGACTTTTCTTATCGTAAGCGTAAAATTGCCAATCTCGAGCGTAATCGCTTGACCAAACGTTTAATCTGGGCCAAGCATGCCTTTTCATAAGGTGGCCATTCTATGTCTTCGGAAATAAGAGACCTCGAAAGTGCCCTTTCGTCCCTCCTATTACGGGAGGCGGAGGGCGCGAAAATTCGCTCACGTGCCAAATGGATCGAGGAAAGTGAGAAACCAACTCGGTATTTCTTTCGACTCGAACAGAAGCGAGCTGAGAAGAATTCGTTTGATTGTCTCCTCGATTCAAATGGTGTGGAGAAAACGTCACAGTCTGATGTTGAGTCTATTCTTGTCGACTTTTATAAAAATCTTTTCACCAAAGATGACCTTGACGTACAGATTCAAGCTGAAATAATAGACGACCTTGAATTTTCATTAACGGACCTTGAACGCGAAAGCTGTGAGGGTGAAATAACGAAAGATGAGCTTTTTTATGCCCTGAAAGGCCTTCAGACTGGTAAATCGCCTGGGTCTGATGGTCTTCCGCCTGAATTTTATCTGTCTTTCTGGGATGATTTGGGCGACATTCTCGTTTTAGTGCTTAACGAAAATTATCGTTTGGGGGTCCTAACTGACAGCCAGCGTGAGGGCCTCTTGCGCTTGCTGTACAAAAAGGATGATAGGCGATTGCCGAAAAATTGGCGTCCAATATCTCTCCTAAACACAGATTATAAACTGGCATCCAAGGTAATCATGGAGCGTTTAAAACCGGTGATGAGTTCTATTGTTCATTACGATCAAACGTGCGGCGTAGTGGGAAGATCGATTTATTCTAACTTACAGTTAATCCGTGATACACTCGATATGATTGACAAAACTGATGAAACTGGCATTCTTGTGACGCTAGACCAAGGAAAAGCTATTGATCGCGTTGACCATGGTTTTCTTATGCGCACTCTTTCGAAATTTGGTTTTGGTCTTTCCATATGTCGCTCGGCGCGTCTCTTTTATAATGATGTCTTTTCACGTATTATCTGTAATGGCAATCTCACTAACGCCGTTTTCCTTGAGAGGGGAGTGAGGCAGGGTTGTCCCCTGTCTCCCCTTCTTTATGTCTTGGTATCGGAGGTTTTGTCAACTCAAATCAGGAAATGTAAGCAAATCGAGGGCTTCCGGCTTCCCGGAGCTGGGGCTCTTCAATTTAAAATCTCCCAGTACGCCGATGATGCCACTTATTTTGTTAAAAGTGAGCTTTCTCTCTGTCATCTTTTGCGTGCTGTACACAAGTATGAACTAGGCTCAGGCGCCAAGCTAAACTCTTCCAAGTCAGAGGCTATGTGGCTTGGGCGGTGGAGAACGAATGGCGCCTCTCCCTCTGGGTATCGAAAATGAAAATTTTAGGGGTCTATTTTTCAAATGGCCTAGTATCTGTCGAGTCGGATAACTGGAAATCGAAGCTTGACAAACTAGAAACCGTTCTTAATTTATGGAAACAGAGAGAGCTGTCTTTTTCAGGCCGTGCAATGATTGTTAATGTACTTGGCGCTAGCCGGTTTTGGCACGTGGCCAAAATTATCGCGCCTGCCAATTGGGTTCAGTGTGATCGTTTTCAACGTCTCGTATGGTCTTTTGTGTGGAAAGGTAAAACGGAGAGCGTCAGTCGGCAGCGTTGCTGCGCGCCTATCGAACTTAGTGACTTAAACGTCGTTGACTTTCGTTCTAAATGTGTTAGTCTTCGTCTGTCTTGTTTTTGTAGTCTCCGCGATAAATTTGGTGGCCACAAATGGCATTATCTGGCCCGTTATTTTATCGGGAATCGCCTAACAAGACTTGACGCGCGATTTGCTTTTGCTTTTGCTTCGAATCTGGTTCCGGCTTCATCGGAGCCTTCTCTTTTTTACCGTAGATGTCTAAACATTTTCCAGCAGCTATTTGATAAGTATGGTGCTTTACCTGACGATCTTTCTTGTAAGGAAATTTATTTGCTTTTATTTGATTTCCCACGTGCTACGCCTAGGTGTGCCGGCAAGTGGAGGTCTCTTGTGGGCCGTCCCATAGAGCGGTGGACCTCGGTTTGGCGCAAATCGCGCCTTAAGTTAATTGAAAATCGCAAGAATGATGTCTTATGGCTTCTCTTACATAATGCAGTTCGTGTCAGGTCCATTCTTAAATCCTGGGGTTATATTAGTTCTGATTGTTGTGCAGTGTGTTCGCGCAAAGAAACTTCTGAACACTGTTTTGTTTCCTGTCCTAGAGTGATCCGGGTCTGGAATTATTTTGCTCCCTTTCTTTCTCGTCTTCGGGGCTCTCCTTTTGTGTTATCCTGTTCTCTTTCCTCTCTCTGATGCTCCGTCTTTCCCTACTCTTCCTATCTTTCACTATTTAGTTGCTTCGATCTTGTTTTTTGTTTGGCGAACCCGAAACCTAGCGACTTTCCGAAATAACGTTTTAGATTCTCGCGCCATCATTGATATGATTATTAAAGATGTCAAATTACGTATCCGCTGTGATGCTTTTGACAGAGTTAGGTTTTCTTTGGTCCACTAATAATATTATTTTCTCTGGCAATGCAGATAACGAGATTGTCTTTAATTTGTAGGTTGTAATCCTCCTTCCTCTCTCAGGGCATATTCTTGTCAGGTTTCTTCAATTTTTCTTTTAACACGTATTAGTGATGTCCTTTAATTAGTGATTCCTCGGTTGCTTTAATTGGTGTACTAATTTATGCAATTGTCATTTTGAACTTCATCTTTTGTAATTAGTGCTTTTCTTTTTGCGTTCGTCGTCATATTGTATTGTATTTGCTCTTTTTATCAACAACCCTTTGGCCGTTGTGTAAATAAATTTTATCAAAAAAAGGAAAAAAAAAAAAAAAACAGCTGTCCATGGCTGCTAATGCTTAGGCTCAATCTTTGCTTTGGTAGATTTAAGGGGTAATGACCGCTACCTTGTGGTCTTAGTGCCTCTAGAGTGGCCTCAGTTTACTTGATCACATTAATTTGGGAAGTATCCTTGTCACTCCAGCCACATCCCACTAGCTTTACGTTTTCTTTCTATCTTTGTTTGTTTTCTTGTGATAATGTCATTGCTAGTGTGGCAAAACAATTAAATAAATAAAATAAAATAAAATAAAGTAAAACAAATACCTTGTTTTACTAAAGCCTCTTTTTGGAGCAAAAAATCCACACAGACATCTCTACTGGTTAGTTTAACCTCTGACTGGTCATCCTGCACACTTGTGATGTCAAAATGGGCTTTGTTAATACCGCCAGTCTTCAAAAGACGAAGTCGTAATGATCGAACCTGTCAATTAAAACATAAAATGAAATCAAAGAAAGAATCCGAAGGGAAAGGGAAAACAGCATAGCCACCCCAAAACGACTCAAACTTAGGGATTAGCATAAAGGACAGAACAAATCGTTTATAAAACACTTATTTTAAGTTTGATTGGTAACTCCATGTAAATAGTTAAAAAGCAACTCAGGAAGTTTAAACTAATCTCTCACAGACAGAGTGTAAATTAAATAGCTCAACTCTTATTCTTGAACTCTACGTACCTGTGTGTCTGGTAGAGTCAGAAGATTCAAGAGCCTCACATTACTCAGTTCCAGCCCGGCAACCCCTGTAAACTGGTCCTTAACCATTGCAAAGGCCATTTCTAGATAGACAGCTCCTGGCAACACAGTTCCCCCTTGTACAAGAGCATGATCCTTCAGATTTGGAAAGCGATGGAGGTCAATTTCAGTTTCCCAGCAGTGCAAGCCTGAATATAGGTCAGTCATCTTCACTTTTCCTAAAAATGGATGTTTCTTCTTTGCACTGTTTGCAGTACTCAGAGGAGAGATAACCCTTTTAGGCGGACGCTCTCGAAACCAAAAGTTATTCTCCAGCCACGGATAGTTAAGCGAGCGGACAAACTTAGCAGACGGATTTCTCTGCACACATGCCCAGTCTACGGGATATCCAAGAGAGTACAACTTGCATACCGTAGTCAGGAGAAAAGACTTGTGTTGTTCACTGACAGGTACTCTCTTTCGAGGAAGAGTTGCTAAAACAACTGGTACCGCTTGGCCTTCAAGTTTTTCTTGCAAAGCAATCTGCTTAACATAGTGGGACAAAATTGGCTGGGTGCTGATCTCAATAATTTGTTTGTAATCGTCTTTCAATAGGGTTTTCAGTGCTGATTGGAACTGGACTGGACAGCGAATGTTCTGCCACCAATAATGAAGGTTAAACTGTTCACCAGAGACGACCTCACCTTTGACGGTAGAGTACATTGGAATCTTTGACAGCTGAGGTTTCAAACTGACTCTCTTCACTGCCGCTTGAAAAGGCTTCTTAATAACCTCCATGTGTGGGCTGTGGAATGCACGTTTTGTTCCAAGAATACGCCAGAAAGTGTCTTTTGAGTGAGTAGCTAGATGTTTACCCAGAGCTTCAACTGACTTGGAATCACCAGAAACTGTTACACTCTTTGCATCATTAATTGCAGCAATGTTAATTGTTGGAGTCAATTTAAGATCTAATAACAACGTCCTGGCATCTTCTTCTGACATGCCCAGAGCGGCCATACCACCATTACTCGGACAGTGATCCTGCAGAGTAGAGCGAATCAATACAAGCTGAACTGC
Organism: Pachyseris speciosa; assembly: GCA_016490735.1. NCBI lineage: Eukaryota > Metazoa > Cnidaria > Anthozoa > Scleractinia > Pachyseridae > Pachyseris > Pachyseris speciosa. Next base: position 565,502 of record JAEMWC010000101.1, on the reverse strand, counting down.
TTCCTTGAGGGTTACAATCCCGGCAACACAGGCAGCTGCAAACTCACCCAGACTGTGACCAATAACAGCAGACGGGTGGATTTTCCAAGACACTAATAATTGTGCAGTTGCGTACTGTACAGCAAACGTGGCTGGCTGAGCAATGGAATTTTCTGATATCCTTGACTTGTCCTCTGAGGCCATAAGTTCACCTATGAGTGACCAGCTTTCTCCAAATTCTTGCACTAGATTGCTGACGGTCAAAATGGCTTCTTTAAAAACAGGCTCACATGTAATGAGTTGTCTCCCCATGGCATACCACTGTGAGCCCTGTCCACCAAACATGAAAACTACTTTTAGGTCAGAAGACCTCACCTCCCCATAGCAAACTCCCTTTTCCCAACCCAGGGAGTCATGTGCATAGTCTCCCAGGGACTTGGATGCCTCAGAAATGGACGTGAAAGAAACGGCAAGGAGGTACAGGAATTGACTGCGGCGTTGGTTCAAAGAATAGCATAAGTCTTCCACATAGGTCGCATCCATATCCTGCATGTTGTCTTTCAACCATTTGGAATAATTTCCTGCCATCCGCTTCAGGGTATCTTGAGAGTGGGCAGAGATGGTGAGAACATGACTAACATGTTGAACTTTGTTTTCCTCCAAACTTTGTTTTGATGATACAACTTCTCGAAGGATAACATGCACATTTGACCCACCATAACCAAAGGAGTTTACTGCTCCTGTACGCAGTTTTCCATTCTCTGGGGTCCAAGGCTCGTACGTCTGCTGCAAGATCATTCCTCTTTCCTCCAACTTCAATTTGGGATTGATCACGTTCACGTTAACCGTTGGTACAAACTTCTTCTTCTTAATCATCAGAGCAACCTTAATAAGACCAGCCAGGCCCGAAGTAGATTCAGTGTGATTGAGGTTTGACTTAACAGAGCCAATTCTTTTGTGTAAGTATCTGCAATTGAAGTAACTTCTACCACGTCTCCAATGGCGGTACCAGTGCCATGTGCCTCAAAGTACTCGACATGCTTTGCAGCTACTCCTGACTGCTCCAGAACCCTTCTGGATAGTTCAGCTTGTGTTTTTGCACACGGGGCTGTCATGGGTACAGCATTTTGTCCATCGTTGTTCATACCACATGCAATTATCTCGCAATATACATCATCTTTGTCACTGAAGGCTGCATGTGAGAGTTTCAGTATCACCGCTGCAAAGCCCTCTCCTCTTCCGTAGCCATCCCCGGAAGCATCAAAACTTTTACAGCGCCCATCAGGTGCAAGAAGACCAGCCATACTGGTTGCTATCTGCATGGCATGGTTGAGAACAACGTTAGGCGCACAAACAATAGCTATGTCACAATCTTCTTTGTGTAGACTGTCACACGCAAGTTTGAGTGCAGTCAAGGATGAAGAGCATGCAGTATCAACAGCAATGCTTGGACCTGTTAGGTTAAAACAGAAGGACACTCTGTTGGCGAGAATAGACGCTGTCATCCCAGTAGAAGAAAATTGGTCAATGTTCCTGTAATTTGACGGTTCTGTTAACAGTGCACCAAACTCCAAATTCATGACACCGACAAAAACCCCAGTTTTGCATTTCTGCAGGTCTTCGAGTCGCATTCCAGCATCTTCAATGGCTTCATACACAACTTCTAATAGAATCCGTTGTTGAGGATCCATTCCACGAGCCTCCAGATTGGATATACCAAAGAACTTGTTGTCAAACTGTTTAATTTCTTCCATGTAGGAGCCCCTGATGGCGCAATGGCGACCACTAACAAAGCGCTTCGGATGATAGAGCTGAAGGAACTCTTCATGTTGGCCTTCTCTGTTTTGGGGAAAAGCGCGGATTGAACTTTTTCCTTGCTCAAGTAACTTCCAAAACAAGTCCTTACTGTTTGCTCCAGGGAATCTACAACTGATACCAACGATAGATAAACCAGGGTGCTTGGATGTGCTCTGTGGTGCTTCGCTATGTTGTACGTCAAGCAATATACTCTCTCTTTCCGTATCAGGTACGTCCCATTCATTGTCATTCTTCAAACGCTCCAGACACTTAATGAACAATGTGACTATTGGTGGGAGAATCACAAGAGCATGTATCAACCCCAGCGCAAAGATTGGAGGGGTGAGTAGAAAGAAAACGTCTTGTAAACTTGGAAAAATAAACCCCAGTGATACGGATCCGGATGCCTCCAGTAGCGCTGAAATGAACACAGCCCACCCAACAGAGGAAAGAGCGTCTACCATGCGTTGTTCCACTCTTGGATTTCCTGAAAATGTGCATGAATAGACGACTTGAAGACTGAAATTGAGGGCCATGACAATTGTAAAAAAGAGGATAATGAAAGTGATATGATTTAGGTGAGCTCCCAATGCTTTCATAAGTCCTGCTGCCTCCAACATAAGTAAGATGAATGATCCTGTTATGCAAGTACTGATCCAGAGACTTGAGCTTGAAACCAAAGACACTGCAAAAACTATAATTGTGGTTGTAAGGAAAAGGAACAATGTTTCTCTTTCCAACGAAAAGACGTCATCAAGCTCAAAAAACGTTTCAGAGACTGGTGCAGCCTTAAGCGGAGACTGTTTGGGCAAAGCCTGTCTTAGTTTCTCAAGTGATCCTCTGTCTTCTTTAAAGCGGTGTTTTAATGACATCTTGACGTGAATACGAGACGCCAAAATTTGATATGGGGGATGATCATCTTTAAACTGCAGGTCTTGACGAAAATGGGCACTTCCAAAATGATTAAGAAAAGAGTTCAAACATCGGTAGAATTTCATATTCGAGCAGCTGAGGTTTTGATGCTTTGCCCACTTTAACAAGCCTGCCATCCAACAATCTGATCCTCTTTGATTAAAAGGAGCATTTTGCAGGGATTGACAAATATTGATTATTCGATTTTGCACGGTCTGCTTTGAGTAGTTAGCCCTCTCCGAGAAAACGATGCTCACGCTAGTTTTCCTTCCAAAAAACGTTTTCTGTGCTTCACTGAACTGGTTGAAATTGTCATTTTTGCGATAAAGACTTAAAGTGGTACCCATTCTCTCACCAGGTTGTAAAATGGACAACACAGATACGGTAATGATGGAGGCAACCATGAAGAATGAGAAAACGTTCCCACCAACTGACAGCAGCATCCACAGTACCCTTTCACAGAATCCTCTCAAGGCTCCAAGGTTGTAAAATGATGACCCTCTGAAAAAGGGTTGTGTCCTAAACGTCCTCTTTGTTATTATGGCCTGTCTTTCAAAACAAAATAGCAAGGTCTCAGCTATGGTGAAAGATGCAATTGAAACAATAACATATGTAACAACTGCTGCTAGAAAAAACTGAGAAATGACTGCAAATGATGATCTGATTGCCATTCCTAAAATAGCTGCGCCACAAATTGCTGTCAGTGTCAGGGGGATTCCTGCTCTTGCAACACAGCTACTGACTCGATGCTCAAGAGAGGGCACTACCTTCTGGTGTTCCCACTCTTGTAGAAAAATGACAACATCTGAAGTCATTTTTCCCATTAGCAGAAAGGGAATGAACAAGGCAGTTGGACCAAGAGATGTGTTTACCATGGAAATAATGCCTGAAGCGCATACAAATGGTAACAGGACTGATAGGAGTATCAGAGAAACAGTTGTTAAGCAGGTGAGAGTAGCGGAAGAAAGGTAGATGACAATTAGGGCAACTAAAGTAATTGTCAACGCCGACAAATAAAGTGGCCTTATTTCTGGTTGGAAAATGCTTTTCAAAGCATCATCAGATGCTTTCCCAGTCTTGAAGGAGAGTGATGCACATTGCAAGCGGCGTTGTACTGACAAGGCGGCGCTCTCAAAAGACGTTTCAAAGTCAAGAATTTCTTGGTCCCCTTCATTAGTTGCTTTCCTGAAAAAATAAATGATTCGGAGAGCATCCGCCCTTGCAGTAAGTGGATGTGTCTCATTTTCTACTTTGAAACCACTCAGCATCTGCTCAAAAGAGGCACGGAATGATTGACCGGTGGAAAGTACCATCGTAGAATTTGTCCACTCATGAGCCAGAATGGAAGACAAGTTGCTCAAATGTTCAAAGTTAGCACCAGCTAACTCCAAAGGACTGGTAATGGTGCAACCTTCTGTGGACGGCTTTTCCATGTTGTTTGTTCTCGATGGTTGTCTGAAACACAATTTCTCGTAACCGCTGATTTTCACCAGGGTTTGGTGCACAAGAAGAACGTCCTTTAAACAATCTTCACTTAAGAGGTTCTCACTATGTTTAGGGGTCATGACAATCTGCTCCTGACGTGCCTCAAGAAGTGGGAAGAATTGCGCCGCATGGTGAAAATCAAGCCTGGCCTGGCTACCCGTTACAGTGAAATCGTTGGATGAGGGCCGCTTAATAGTAAGGCGAATAAACCCCAGGCAGCAAGCAAACAGACTTAACACCGATAGTAACAGTACACCCCACGGCTTGCGAGCTAGAAGGAATCCAAATTTCTCGAATGCTTTCTCGTAAGTGACGAGGATGAGGTAAGAGATGGCCTTTCGTCCTGGTGCCATTGTCCGACCGCAAAGGTGAGGTCTTTTCTCGATGCTTGAAACTGAAAAGGCCTAAGCAAAACAATCAAACTTTATTTTCCAGAAATGTTTGGGCTTCTGTAGATTAAGAAAAAATTAACTGCATCAAACACATTACAAATCTTGGCATAATGTCTACCACGGGAGCGGTAGCTTCGGCCTCTTGTGTAGTAAGTGATTCACTTTAGAACATTTTCGTGGCCCGCAGGATTGTGGATCGTGTAACTACAGTTACACAAATGTGGATTGCTCAAATTAAATATATTTATAATGCACATGTTCTAATGAAAGGTGCTCACATGCGTATAACAATAAAATAAAAAAACATATGGGAAGAAAACTATCAAATAAAAAATGATTATTAATGACTTGCTACCAAGATAAAGGGTTTCTTGAACTGTTGTAGCATTACGTATGTTAGCAGGAAGACCGTTCTGTTAGGTAGGCGCTGCGACTGCGACTGATCGAGATTAGAACTTTAGATTGTCTTAAATCATACCGTGAGGTAGTCTTCAACTGCATGGATGAGTTCGGATATGTATTCAGGTGGTAGTTCATTAATAGTTTTCAAGGTGTATAAGTAGAATTGCAAAGTCGATTCTATGTTCAACAGGCAGCCAGTGCAGTTTGTATAAGGTATGATCAAATTTACTGATGTCACCTATTAACTTAGCGAGCAAGCTGAGAAAGAACTAAATAATAGAGATCCAAAAATCCCTGGGATCAAACCGGCTTCGTAGACAAGCAGCCATCTTGAAATAGAGAAACTACGCTGGTGAAACATATGAGAGAGAAGCAAAGAGAAGAAAACAGAAGATTGCTCCCGTCAGATGCCAAAAAGAAGCATGTTATTCCACTCCTCTGCAAACACCATTCGGCAACAGAATGGCCAACAAACAGGCATTAGCAAAGGCAATGCAGGCCCTTCAGACATTCTAAAAAAGAAAGCAGAAACGTTGGGAAAGATTTATCCAGTCCAAGAACACAAAGCATACTTGTAAAGAAAATAGTAGCGAAAAAATCACGAGAGGCGAAGGAGGCAACTGCACAGTAAGCCCTTGCATGCAGCTGAGATATCAGAAAGCGTAGAAAACATGAACGGAAGAACAGCTCAAAAGTTAACGAAGCAGCAAACTCGGCTTTCAGATCTCTTGCTTCTGGAACTTTCCAGGCCAGAGCTAAACGATCCGTTTCTAAGTTGGTTAACTTGGATGGAATTGTGGGTAATGCCATCGTGGATAGACTAAGATCCTAATTTCAAGAGAAAAACAAGCTGGTTAAACCTAGAAGGGAAAATGAGGTAATGTGATCAGCAAAAGAGCTAACCTACAACTTTTTCAGCTATGCAGCAGTTAAGAAGAACAGGAACAGAAGCAGTGAACCCTACTCTGGGTAAAAAGCCAGCGGGAAGTGAAAACCAGGAAATAAAGTACCTAAACAGGGTGTAATCAGTGCGGTAGCCAGAAATTATCAGATGCAACACATGAGTTAGTCATCTAGAAGGACTGTGTCTTCTTTGAGACTTTTCATGCTAGAGTATTGTAAAGCAGGACGCTGCTGGGAAAATGTTATACAAAAACGTCAGCTAAGCTATACACTGGAAAATAGCATTAATTCATTCATTCCTCGCCAGCACATTAACTTCTCAAAATGCAACCACTTTTGTCTCAAGACAAAGGCAATAGAAATTATTGCAAGTCGTTAAAATATTCTATTTCTCAAGATGCACAAGCATCTTATTCTATTTTGCAAGAATCGTTCTTATACATGAGCCATTCTTGGCGTTATTTTATTTTGTCTGCAACAGAATATAATTTGCTTTGATAAAACTAAATACGCCTTATTCATAAATGGCGGACGCGCGGTTGAGACGTGAGCCGAGTTCACGAAAACGAGGCTTGAGAGGCATCGGTCGATCTAACGAGGCTGTAAGTTTTGTTCGCGAAGGTTTGCGCACATTGTGGATTGTTTTGTCGCAAAATTGAGAAAGATCGGTTGATCTTACGTAGTTAGTTTTTGATTGTGTTGTAAAAAATGGCGGCAAGTTTACCACTTACTTTGTGTGAAGACGACATTCCCGGCGCGTCTTTAGAGGGTAGAAACCAATCAGAGCTCAATAACGATGCCCTGAGGTTTTGGCTAAAATGCCGAGGAGATAAATGCAAAGGGCTGAAAACAAAGACCCAGATGATAAAACGATAAGTTTAAATGTACGATCGATCCCGACTTACAAGTAGTACTTCTAAACTTATTCCGGTTGAGCAAGCGAAGTATATGTCAACGAAAATTTAATAAGCTTATTGGTTATTCTCTCCAGCGTTAATGAATATATCAACTCCGGTTTAAACGACGCGATAGTAGACCCAGATCCGGAATTAATCTATACAAAGAGAAAACTTGCCAGAGAACAGACAAAGAGCAGCAAAGAGACTGTACCCAGCACTTCTATCACCAGCATTACCACTCTTTCTCAGCATCAAGGGAAGGTGAGGGTCAATTACCCAACGAGTAGATGGGGTATCTCACTGCAGAAAATGCCTTTTTTCTCCCGTGCCGAGATGGATAAATACGTTTCGCGCGCTGGAAAGAGTTTGGGCTGTGCCGGTAAGAAATCCGTTCCAACAGGGCTCAAAAAAGCTGCAACATTTCTTAAGGATGAATATCTGAAAGAAATTGAAAGCCACGATGATCAGAGATATTTTTTCATGCGTTGCAAGTGTTATCACTCCTTCCGTAAGAACGATCCCCCTCATAATATATTTTTAGCATTATGTATTGTATCGGGTGAAGTGGAAGATTCCAAATGCACGTGTGTTGCGGGTTCCCTGGGCTACTGTAATCATTCATTGGCCTTAATGCTAAAGGCTTGTAAATTTAGTCTGTATGGGTCCCAAAACACCAAAGACCTAGAAAATGAATCTGATCAGATCCCCGGGCAAGCATGTACTTCAAAACTTCAAACATGGCATCAAAAAGGACGCGGGGAAACCATCTACCCTCAGCCTATTATGGATGTTGTCATTTCAAAAACCAAACTCGAGGATACAAAACGTGGAAACGACGGAATTCGATCTCTCCTTTACGACGCAAGAAATAATGTAGTGTACACCGGTACAGAGGAGCACAAATTCAAGGAGGCTATCAGACGTATAAACCCTCAAATGGGTCTTGCTCAAATTGCTAATCTTGGAAGTGATATACATCTGAAAGAAACGAGATTTGGACATAGCCCAGTGGGCTCTTATGCAAGTTATCAGCTAACCCACACTGAGTCCAACTTTAAGGTATGTGTTGATATTTCCTCTGTGCCTCGAGAGACAAAAAATAACCAGCTATTGAGTTATCCCAGCTTTCCCTTAAAAGATCATGGAACGCCTACAGTTGAAAACAATCAGCTAACAGATCTAGAGAGAGACTTGTATGAATCACTGTGCATTGATGAAGAAACTGTCAATGCTATTGAGAAGGAGACTAGAGATCAGTCATTCTGAAAGGTGGAAGCTTGAGCGGAAGTACCGTTTTACAGCATCTCAGTTTTATTTAATTTCCCGCAGACAACGCAGTCATGATAAGTTTAATTGACAAGTATCACAAATACATGCACAGTCAGAAAACACCTGTACATGTTTTCAAAACTGGATTTGTTGTATGCACTAATTGTCCAATTCTGGGATGCTCTCCAGATGCAAAGGTAATAGACCCCAATTCTGAAGATCCCTTTGGACTACTTGAAGTCAAGTGCCCTGAAACAAAGTTTCAAGTGAACTCCCTAGATGCTTGCTCTGACCCTAAGTTTTTTTTGTGAGAGGGTTGGGAACATGTGCAAACTGAAAACAACTCATGCTTACTATGCCCAGGTTCAGGGCCAAATGGGCTGTACTGGTGCACAATGGTGTGACTTTGTTGTGTACACCAAAAAAAGGAATGTCAATTGAAAGAATTGCCTTTGACAGAGGTTACTGGGTGGAGCTTCAGGGGAAGCTTTGCCACTATTATTTCAAACACTTTGTTAAGTATGCAGCAGCTGAATTTGCACCACCATGTACAGAGGCAGTGGTGGTTTGTTATTCTTCAACAGCATCATAATCAACCATTGAGAGCATATCCCACAATGATTTGATAAACTCTGCCAAGGATTTTCAACTATGCATAAGGGGTGGGTTACCTTACATTTTTATGTAGGGGGTGAGTCATCTACTTTGTGACCTGTATTTCGGGGCTGGTCAGTATGGTTTATTCCATGGTATGGTCACATGCTCTGGTCCACCCCTACATCTTTTTTAACAGTCCCTTAGAGGTAATTATTTCAGTGATTGTGTATTTCATCAAAAGGAAATAAAAAGCACCCTATAATATAAGTAATTACAAAGTAACTTTGTTTTGGAAAAACACTATACAGTATAAAAATGAAAGTTTCAAGATTCCACTGCAAATCAGCAATAGTCTGAAACCTTCTATTTTGTGTCAGTTTGAAATGATAGGATCTTGGATGTTGCAAAGAAATCCACAAACAGACCACATCTGATTTGCAACCCCAAAGAGATTCATTGGGATAATACTATCCCATATGTGAAATTTTTTTATTTTATTAATTGCCCGTTCAACATGGATCCGCAGCCGTGCAATCTCCTGAGTTCTCACAACATCTTCAGGGGGCATTTGTGTGGATGTTCCCAGGAATGGTGGAATATTCAAAGACACTCCTAAAGGTAAGATGTCACTTATAGTGAAACCTTTATCGGCCATTACTGAGTCTCCCTCATTGAATGGCAGGTCAAGTATGCCTGATCTTTCTACAATTTCTCTGTCTGATATACTTCCTGTATACAGTTGGCTTATAAATGTGATAGCACCAGATGGAGAGATTCCCACAAGCCGCTTTAGTGTAGTATGATTCTTGTAAGCACTGAACAACTCACTATTTAGCAACAAGCTACTGGGCATAGCACACTTTACTTCAGTGCAGTCAATTATAACTCTTGTACTGGGATATGCCTTCCTGAAATCTTCAGGCATTGTTATGTTGACAGCTTCTCTTGAAGGCCAAATGTTAGCCACTCCAAATCGAAGATACATGAAATTGATCCAACTTATAATGACCCTACTAACAGTTGCCTGAGAAACATTAAACAGATGGGAAAGGTGGGTTTCTGCAAACCCCTGTCTTAAGCGACATAAAGTGAGAAAAAATTCCTCTTGTGGCTTGAGTGATCTTGGTCTACCCCTCTTTACACCTAATTGTGGTGGAGAGCGATAGTGTTCTGAAGGTATCTCTTTATCACCTGACCACCAGTATCTGATATTTTCTCCATTATCCCCAGGATCTAAATATTCAAAGGTTGCCAAGAATACTTTATAGTTAGGAAAGCCTGTATAAAACGACATTGCCTCATCAGAGGTAAACCGGCTGAGTGAGAAGACATTTGATTGCAGTGCTTGACATTTATCTTCCAAATCTGAAACTTTCTTTTCGAGATCTGTGCATTTTTGTTTAAGCAGCCTTAATTGTTTGATGGACTCATTGAGCTCTTTTTCAGTAGAAGGTGATTCATTAACTGAGCAAAGAGTGGTATTGACGGCTCCTAAGATAGTGGTTTTGTTAGTACCTCTTTTAGGAATATCACCTGCAGCTTCATGTGTTTTGCTGATGAACATTTCAGGCTCCGAAGACAAGCACGCAAATTCAGTTGATGTAATTGACACTGAGAGAGACTCTTTTCCTGCGGCAGATCCCCCCTCTTTTTGCTGTCGTTGATAGGACCTTTCGGTGGGAGGCGGGGGCTTTCGCGGTGAGGTTTGTTTCCAAGCAAATATCGAGGGAACTGCACTTGCCTTTGGAGACATACGTCCACCAAGACCCTTTAGTAAGTCATTAACCTTAAAATGTAACGAACACACTTTTGCTGCCTCGGTGATGCGAAAAAATCTCCCAACATCTCTCCGTATAGCATGTATCCATCGCTTCTTCATTCCTTCTTCATCTGGAAACTTGAAAAATCCAATTCGTTCTCCTTTTGGACCAATACGCCCTCTTTGTGTACACAATGGTACTCAACACTGAGTGTTCGATTTCGACGCCATCTTTGTTATATGATGCCTCTTAAGCCTCGTTTTCGTGAACTCGGCTCAGGTCTCAACCGCGCGTCCGCCATTTATGAATAAGGCGTATAATGAGCTGACTGATTTCCTTTAGGTCAGCTCTCTTTTCGGAAAAGGCAAGCATACTTTGGTTCTATACAAGTGACAAATTCTGCCCAGAATACTGAATTATTATGTACACTCAGAAAATATGCACTGGAGATTCACTCGCTAATCCACAAAAAATGCAGAGTGTTGACAGGACAAGTTTCGATTTGAAAAGAGTTGAATGTGTGGAAAAAAAAAATCCTATGTATAACAGATTCACCTGAAACGTTCTAGTTCTCTCATCAATTGTTGATTTAAAAGGCAGTCTTTTTTGGATATACTCCTGTTCAGACACACATTACAGAAAACTTTTTAATTGTGTACGTGACTTTATTTGAAGGCGGTTGAGATCTCAAGGGGGTTATAGACTTTCTTTCTTGTCGGCTAGAGAATGTCAACTTTAGAATTTCTTCTAAACCTTACACATATTTTAAAGATCTAAATCTGTAGTAAAAGCTGATAGATAAGGGACACCAACTAGCATTCACATTAGCCATGCCAGTTCTGTGGAAGACAGTGCACGAAGCCTAATCAAGGAAATAAAACGTCCCGTGGTTTTCAATCCTTTTTCATTAAATTCATTAAAATCTCGAAAAACGCCAGTTTTTGACGATATATTCCCGCCACTATCAAGATCGATCTTTTTACCAGAGGAGAATTTAATAGAGGATGGCCAGGAATAAATACATCCCCTATAAAAAGATATGACATCAATGGGCCACCCTGCGAATTCAAAAGTACACTGGAAAAGAAAGCTTACCCCTACATTTTTGTTTTTCAAACAACCACCCAGAACATATTTCCACGAGTACTAAAGAGTTAAGTGTAGAGTTTGTGCTTGAATAGCCACCTCCAAATGCGTCATCCTTAATCTCACATTCAATGTGAATCAGTGCTTAACTGTTTGAATTCTGTGGTAAATAAACTTCATTCATTCATTTATTCATTGCCATTTATGATAGCTAGACGCTCTATCTTATCAGAACCGTCCCAGAGAAAACAGTAGCAAGTCATGATTGGCAGTATTAAAAACCTTAGACAGGTCAACAAAACTCCAATTGCAGATTCGTTGTTATCTAACAAACGAGTTCGATTCTCTTGACCAGGTCAACAAGTGCACAATTTGTTGAATGATTCTTCTTGGATCCATCGGCTATAGCTGCTTTGTTTAGATAGCTTACGCATCTGTGTTTTTTTTTCTAATACTCGTGATACTCTTGAAATGCAAGGAAAAACAGAGATAGGTCTGTACTTAGTGAATTTCTATAATATAATGATTTTTATTAATTGAATTGACTTGTATAATCTAATCTAAGGGTAATTCACTATATTTCATATAATAAGAGTAAGATTATATGTGTCAGTAGCTCGGTTTATTTTGTACAAGTGTACAAGCTATTTGTTTTACCACCCTCGGTCGGTAGCATGCTTTCATGTCCTCAACGTTTTGACATATCAAGTTTTTCCATTTCTAAAAGGATGGAATTTATGTATTTTCCTTGAATAAAAGTTTGAATTTTCAATTAGTCTTAACTGTAATCTTCTTAGCAAGGTCCGGTGCAACATTTACAAAAACGTCATTGAATCAATTGACAACTCATTTCTTGTTACTGACTAGTTCGATGTCGGGCATGGATTCTGTAACATTTACTGCCTCTTCCTTCTTTCTTTTCAATATCTCAATTGTCAGTTTCCACATCTGTCTTACGTTATCCCTCGTTGTTAAAAATATTGTTCAGCTTGTTCAATCGATTGTCATGACACGTATACTTTGTCTTAATTGCACATTTCTTAACAATTTGTTATATAGTTCGTTTGGGGTTAAATGAATCCGTTTGTAATCCAAGGTTTCTTTAGGTTTGTTTTAAATTATTTGCTTGAGATATGCTTTTCGGGAATACAGGTATTATATAAACTGAAACATATTACTCGGAAGTACGAGTATGCAACTTCATCACCACTAGTATTCTTGAGGTACTCTCAATTACGTTTTCCATTTCGCCGCGCCATTTATCGATATTCGTCTTTGTCGTTACCCGTCTCACATGAAATGTTCTTTTATTTTGGCTCAATATTTATAAGGGGTAGTATGAAAAAAAAAAGGTAACTGTTCCGGGCGATCATTTATCAAATATAGTCTAAGTTTATATTTTCAATAAATGTGTTTATATATCAGTGGGTATAAAGCTGAGTTAGCTGCTATTACCGTTGGTCTTCTTACAATCTTATGACAGGATAGAGGATAGACAAGACAGATATTAGTATAAAGGGCTGAAGAGGAGAAAGGCGAGATTTTCTCCGAAAAACAATTTTATATTTCGCTTTTAAAATTGCGTGCACGCAAAAGAGCCGCATTTCGCAGCATTTTTGTCGTTGCTTCCCAAAATTTAAGACGGCTCAGTCAAGCAAGTCATACTTTCCAAACTGGCATTCTGTCTAAAGTCATCAGTCATATCCACTAAATTATGGAAGGATTCAGGGTCTCTAAGGAAGGAAGGAAGGAAGGAATTGTATGGACACGTACTACTGCCTCAAAGACGTTTTTTTCCCAGGCAGGAGAATCGGTTTCATCGTCACTCGTAGCAACGAGTGGTTTAGCATAATTTTGGAAAGTTTGCATGGCATTACAAGGAAGCTGTCATTTTGGCGAACCTCTCCAGGAACACAAGAGTGGCTGAATTTATCCTTATCCTTTAGCTTACACCAAGAATTAAACACTCAAAGCCATAGAAAAATAGTTATACACCCTTGCCGACGAAGACCTTATACCTCATCAAAACATAACGGTAATTTGAAAATTTAGCGTTTTGTCTATGTCATAATTAACTTGACGCGAAAATCCAGTTCCATTAATGTTAGCAGAAGCCAGGCTTTGCCCCCATCATGTGAAATCAGACAAAAGGTTTAACTAATGTGCAGTCTCATTACAAAATCGCTGATATTATAATTCTTATCCACACAAATTAGATCAGCTCATAACATCAATTTAAAAAAGTTGACACTCGTTAAAGGCACTTTTTAGCAGATTTAACAATCGTAATGGACCCACAACATCAAAAGACTTATAATTCGAAGGATTAAATGATGAATTTAAGATTAAAAACACGACTTCACAAAATTCAAGCTCATTAACATAAAAATAAGGTTTGGTTGTAAGAGCCACGAAAGAACAACACGTTTCACCGAAGCGCGAGCTTTTGTCTGCAGTAACATAGAGGGCAAAATTACTGACTGCTGATTGGTTGATGAAGAGGGCATTTTTCCTTAATTTTGCTTTTGAAGAGAGCAAAACTACTCGCTTCCGATTGGTAGAATGTCAAAAATACTCGCTCCTGCTTAGCTGAACGCAATGCTTTCAAATTCAGTTGGTTTCTTCATTTTGAGCAAAACAACTTCATTTTCTTTGAAGTTCAGTTGCCTTTTATTTAATTCGCGTTGCATTCGCTAAAAAAGGCATAAAAGATCAAGAGCAAGCTTTAAAAGATACTCCGGAAGGTGAATTTTTAAGTCATAAAAGGAAGAGCAAAAGAGTTTTTCTCGTGAAAAGCTTAAAACTTGGATCGATTTTCATGGCGCCCGGCGTAGCGGGATTGTTGTGGTTGAAAAACAAAATGATTCAACACGTCAAGGGCTTTCACTTTACCACGCCATCTTGTGGCTCACCAAAAAAGGGTCACAGAACAGTTTACCATTAATGGGAGGGACTAGTAGCTCAAATTTGGTGGAAGAAGTTCCTTCGTTGGACAAACCGTTTGGTATTTTTACATATGCGTGTTTTCAAGTGGTAGAAACCTCTACAGCACAGCTGAATGAAATAAATTGAAGCTTAACATTTGGTCAAAGCGTCATTTTTGTTCAGGAATAGAACTTGTATTTTTCTCTCGACTGGATGTAAATAACAATCATCTATACTGGTTTTCGACGCAAATTGTTTGTTTGTTTTACTTGCGATCGAACAAACGAGTATTTTTATTCCGCTTGGCTGACTGTTTTTCGACGTGCCTCAACAGTATTAAGAAAATTTTGCCCTTATGTTATTAACACGTAATCGCAATGAGTCCTCGTAAAGTTGATGATTAATATCTGCACTTGTGTTTTCAGAAGTTGCTGAAATTGCCCGGCGAGTCGCTGCTCGACTCGGGCAATTTCAGCAACTTCATGAAAACATAAGTCATATTAACCCTTAATTTTACTCGGCCCCATGCGATTGCTTATTTAATTTAGCGCCCAGTCGCCAACACCAATAACGACGCGCACCATTACTATAAATAGATTTTGTTACATTAGTCCCCCGCCGTGACTCAGACAAACATTGCAGTTCGCTAAAGGAAAATGTGTTGGCGCGAGTGACAATTTTCGAACAAATACACGAAAGAATCGGTAAAATCGTGGTATTTTCTTTCCAGAAGGGCGATAAATGGTTAGCACCAAACACTGCTGTTTGTGTGAGTGCAAAACGGACTGGAGGTATCCAAAAAAGTGCCAAAAATCCCTCAGATTGACAAGAATCTGGATATTTATTCCATTCCCCAAATCTTCGCAACATATTGGGAGGTGCGAACGTTGGCTAATAGCTTGTTCACGGGAATTCTTTACAGAGAGAAACATCTCACGGCCAGAAATACATACATTTGTGCCAGAAGCATAAGCTTCTCTTTGTTCCCTTCACTGGCCCAGAGAAAACGGTCCCACTGCTAAATTTTCCGATCCACTGAGCAAATCTCACACCAAACAATGCGCGTGTCTGCCCCAACTGAGAAAGGCCCCAGAAAACAATACCAGCTAGAGTCACTGGCAAAGATAGAAAACCTAATCGACAAGAATTTTGCCGAATCTATACCAACTAACATGTTAGGAAAATCTATAACAGCCGACAGCGAAGGTAGCCTGCGAGCAAGTCTCTCGGGGCTTGTTCGCAATGCTCCCAGAGTCGCGAGTAGTCTGTGCTACGATAATATCGCCGGTGCGGATTCCAGCTCTTATGGAACAGTTCTTTGCGAAGATCACACAAATAAATTCTGCTTAACTGTTTCTCGACCACGTTTGCGCTTTGCATACCATCAACTATTGGACTTATAAGGATTCTTTTGCAATGGAAAATGAAAAAACTTGTCGAACAAGTGAGTTTTGATAAGATAGAGACTACATGTATTTATCTATTTATGCAAGGCCTTGGTTTTATCGCGAAAACCCAATGTCAAACTATCACTATTTGCTGAAGGTGTTGCATTGCCACTACTTGCTAGGGTAGATCGATTTGGGCTTACATTGGACAATTCCTTGAATTTTGGAAAACACATTACGAAAATTGGCAAGAAAGTTGGAAAGCAACTAGATGTTCTTGGTAGACTGAAGAATATATTATCGTTTCGGTCTAAACTATGCCTTTATAATTCGTTTATTATGTCTCATTTTCATCACTGTTCCCCCATATGGCATAACTGTTTAAAGTCTGATAGTAAAAAACTGGATAGGTTGCATGAACGAGCACTTCGTTACTTGTATAGTGACGAGTCTTCACAAACTAGCACTCTTTGCGATCGTATTGGTTACAGCCTTGTGGATCGACGTATCCAGAATTTGTCAATTGTTGTTTTTAAGACAATCAACAATTATCCACCTGAATATCTGAGAGACCTATTTAGGTTAAGAGACAAAATAAAAAAACTGAGAGGGGTTAAAAAGCTGCAAGTACCAAAACCTAATACGACTCGTTATGGCAAGAACTCAGTAAAGTACTTGGCGGCTATTACTTGGAACAAGATCTCTGATACCCTAAGATCCGTAAGTTCATTGTCAGTCTTTAAAAAAGCGGTTCGACAGATAAGGTCTTAGCTAATTTCTATATAATATCTATTTAATATCTATGTTCTATTGAGTAATTGGGCTTTTTATTGTATATAGCTATGTCATGTAATTTTAAGGCTTTATATTGTAAATAAGTTTTTGGATTACCGTTTCTTTCTTTCTCGGCTTATTAGCATACTTTTGCTAGAAGTCTAACCAACCTCATCAATCCCGAGACCAAATAAAGCTTCATCATCATCACCAAACAATGCGCGTGTCTGCCCCAACTGAGAAAGGCCCCAGAAAACAATACCAGCTAGAGTCACTGGCAAAGATAGAAAACCTAATCGACAAGAATTTTGCCGAATCTATACCAACTAACGTGTTAGGAAAATCTATAACGGCCGACAGCGAAGGTAGCCTGCGAGCAAGTCTCTCGGGGCTTGTTCGCAATGCTCCCAGAGTTGCGAGTAGTCTGTGCTACGATAATATCGCCGGTGCGGATTCCAGCTCTTATTGAACAGTTCGTTGCGAAGATGACACAAATAAATTCTGCTTAACTGTTTCTCGACCACGTTTGCGCTTTGCATACCATCAACTATTGGACTTGTAAGGATTCTTTTGCAATGGAAAATGAAAAAACTTGTCGAACAAGTGAGTTTTCGATAAGATAGAGACTACATGTATTTATCTGTTTCCAGAAAGGAAAATCGAACAATCATATGTGCACAAAATTTTCACTGCGTTCATTCAGCTGATTTATGTAAGCTTAACATTTAGAGACATGCAAAATGCCATTTTTCCGCAGTTAGCCCAACTCAGGAGGTTCCTTTAATACTTGGATCAAGAGTGTGCTGATGTCCACTCTTTCATTCTCTGATGCAGTCGGACACACGTTCATCGCATTTTCCACTCAATTTGAAACCCCGGCACTTCAACCACCGTTTTAACTGCCCCACAGTGTTGTCTTCTGGTTCTCTTCAAAATCTGGAGAAGGGAACATCGTCATCTTCAGTCAGAACGGTTAAAGGGGGAAGAGAACTGCTCGCGAACGACATAATTTCAACTCACGCTCTTACAGAAAAGCGATTTGTTTGTCTGAGTCACCCAGGGGGCTCCAATTTTGTGACGTCATTAGTGCGCGTCGCTATTGCTAATACCAAACATCCTTCTGACTGAACCTTGTACAATTCTAGGCGTGACTTTGATTGGCAATCCTGCACATATTTATCGCTTAAAAATCACTTACTCGAAACCTTGTAGGGAATGCCGACGAATAGCAGAAAATCAATCAAATGCTCACGGAAATAACCACAAGAATGTATTAACCCTGACTGCGGTTGCGATAGAACATTAAGTTGATTTAGATGATTTCGTTCTACCTTTTATTTTGACATGAAGAATATTGCCAAAAATTCCATTTTGATCGAAACCGATATTTGCCTACGTTTCCTTATGAACTGTGATTACTCGTTTTTATCAAATTTGATTTGAAAAGTTCTTTCGCATCAAATATGGTCCAAAAAGATTCCCTTTTGTGTAATGCGGGGAGATAACTGATTCGTATCCGTTTACTAGATAGAAAGCAAGTTCTGTTAATTAGCTTCTCTCCGTTCTTTCGTAACCATTTCCTTCCCGGTAATTTTTTTTTCACTAATTTTGACTCAATACTTCTTCATAAAATGAATTTTTAGTATGATCAACCAGTCAACTAATTTGCTGAGGAAAAATACCCGACAGAACGAGATTCAACGGGTAACAGAACACTGTAACCACAACGAAAGAGACCAGTTTGGTTGACCGACAAGTCAAGTAAATGTACACTGAGGAGCTTTCCTTATGATCTGAAAATGGCCGTTTCACAGTCGGCATATTTTAGCTGTACAATCACATTAATCTTCCACATGGCCAGAAATCTCGGACATCACATTTCGTGCGACTTACATTCACGCTGTCGCGTAATGGGCTTTAACCGCTGGTTTGAGCAGTGACCTCACCGGGCTCATATTTTTAGGACAGATCGAGGGGTGAAATAAAAATATATTTATGGTCAAATGAATACCGCTTGGCTGAAGGTATTGCCACAATGAGCAATGGCGGATAAAATACACGAAAAAAGCTATCGAACGATGCCTTTTGAGGGACATTTGAGGCACATTTGGCCGAGATATCGCTTGTTGAACTCAGAGCACGAGCTTCCGGCTTACATGTATTGTACATCGCAGCTTTACTTCCTTTTTATCATCGAAATGGAACGGGTTAGTTTTATTGAATCTCCTCGAGAATCACGTTGTTTATAATACCAAATATGTAGGATTTGCGTGCGAGAATACGGTGTTAAGAGCGAGACTTTGTTGTTTTCTTCTTCATGGAACGGACGTGGATCTGCGTAAACACGTAGACCTACCCGTGGTCTTATTTCATTTTGTACGGTTTTTAGCAGCCGAAAAGAAAGGTACGTTTACAAGCTGAAGATCTGTTTTTTATTCTGAAAATAGCGATCTATCTGCATTTTTTGACTCGATTTTGGCAACTTACATAGCGACTTTAGATTTCCGATTATTTGCTAGCAAATATATTGTCTTCGCTTCTTTTTTCACTGATTTATAAGGTTTTGACTGGAGCTGAAATTGCAAATTGCATCCTTCCGAAAGAAAGGTATGGAATTTGTTTTTCTGGTAGATTTTTTAACTACAATATCGCTGAAATATTTTTGAATAACGCTCGATTTTGGCAAACGGAAAAACGGTATTAATTGTGCTTGTATTTTCCGTAACTCCATCACTTCTCATATAAAGCTTTGTAATTTCGTACGCCATTTTTGATATTGATTGAGAAAAGCCGCTACTACCGTGCGGGCTCAAATGTCCGAAATTTTCGGCCATGTGAAGTGCCTTAACTAGCCTCCTTCGCAGACGTCTTTGGGCTCGTCACGCGTTCCTTGCCCACGAACGTCTGCTGAACTGAACTACCACTTCCGTTCGCGGCGGTTAGCCAATCATACTTCGTTTTCCAATTTATGGAAAGTAGGACTTCGACCCCTGGATTATTTTAACAGATGATGCACGTGAATCGGGTGTCGATTTCCATTCTTACGCAGCTCGTTATTGGTTTCTTCAAAACAAAGGCTAACCGCCGACGAACGGAAGTGGCAGTTCAGTTCAGCAGACGTTCGTGGGCAAGGAACGCGTGACGAGCCCAAAGACGTCTGCAAAGGAGGCTATGCCTTAACAGCAGACGACATGTTTTTGTGCAATTACATTGTTTTGGAAGATTTCAAAAAAACTAAATTAACTTTCTTGAGGGTCGCAAAACGGTTGAAAAATTCACAATGATTATACTGTTCAACATAGAAAAGTATGCTTATTGTGTCGTCAGTAAGATCATAACGCCAACGAGGACGTTTTGACATAGTCTAGGAAATCTAGAGATGGTATGCAAAGATTTGCTACTTGAGGGCAAAACACAGGGAAAAAGTGATCGAGGCAGGCGGGAAAATGAATGGATAACATCAAGGATTGGATTTGGAGATGAGTTACAAATGGCAAAGATCCTTGAAGATGGAGATCTAGGGCAGTAGACCTGCTTTGAGCGGATAGCACATTATCAAGATCGATGTTCAAATCCCAAGCCACTCCCCACAAGCAAAGCGTTTTTTAAAGTTGAGAACATGTAAGAACGTTTCACCCAGAAGCAAGGGACCAAAGTCAAACTTAAGTTGTTTGATAAAGAGAAAATTTTAAAAGAATAGTATTTACTTACTATCTCTGTAAGTTGCAGTCCTCAAGCCAGTTCAAGTTTACGCCTCAGACCAAAGTGCTTGCCACCATATAACAACAGGTGGTAATCCTCGATTGCTTCCCAGAAAGCTTGTCTGCAGAGGTGAAACCCGTTGTCTCGCTATGAGGAAGTCTGATGATAGCAAGGCTCAAAACCGTCATTCGGGAAAAACTGCAGAATTAAAACACGTCTTAAAACCTTGCCAAAAGTAGAATTCACACTTTTTCAAGCTTAAGCTTACGTCCAGACTTGGTTCGGTGAGACAAATATGCCTTTTTGGTCACTAGAGACTTGTGTTTTCCCCTTGCTTTTACCTGTAAATACAAACACTGAACACTTTGAATTTCCGCTTTCAGTTAGCGCTAAATTGTCTGATAGGATCAGTTCCCTTTCTTAATTATTGGCAACAGTCCTTAATAAATTCATTTGTGTTTAACTCTGAAGGGATTGGAAGTACGTTGCTCATACAATGTCAAAGTCCAATTTAATATGCGTCAGCAATAGACTACAAGTAAATCAAGGAAATCGCAAAAATAGACACACAAACGGATACTTGCTCTGTCCAGCAGCCTTAACAGACGGCGCTGTGTCAAATTCCGCCGAAAAATCTCAGATAAATGTACACACTGAGGAACTTTCCATATGCCTTGAAAATGGCCGTTTCAAAGTCCAGGTATTTTGGGTGCGCAATTACATTAATCTCTCAAGTGCCTTAACAGCAGACGACATACGTATTTTGTGCAATTACATTGTTCGGAAGACTTTAAGGAAGGTACGTATGTATTAGTGGCCAGTGGAAAAAAGTAAAATAAATTAACTTTCGTGGAGACGCAGGGCGGATGAAAAATTCACAATGATTACTGTCTTCAGAAAAGTATGCTCATTGTGTCATCAGTAAGATCATAACGTCAGCGAGGAAGATTACGCTATTGTCGATATTCTGGAGATGGTATCCAAAGATTTCAGTGCTGCTTGAGTGCAAAACATAGGGAAAAAATGGTCGAGGGAGGCGGAAAAATAAATGGATAACATCAAGGATTGGATCCGGAGATGAGTAACAAAGACCGAGTTCCGGAATTGGCAAAGATTCTTGAAGATGGAGATCTAAGACAGTAGACCTGCGTTGAGCGAATGGCACATTATGAAAATGTTAAAATCGCAAACTACTCCCCACAAGCAAAGCGTTTTTTTTAAACTGAGAACATATAAGAACGTTTTACCCAGAAACACGGGGCCAAACTTAAACTGAAAATGTTTGATAAAGAGAAATTTTGGAAAGAAAAGTATTCACTTACCATCTTTGTAAGTTGCAGTCCGCAAGCCAGTTCAATTTACGCCTCAGAGTAAAGTGCTTGCCACTACATACCAATAGGCGAGAATCCTTGATTGCTTCCCAGAAAGATAGCGGAAGGAAGTTTTACTCACACATGTCAAAGTTCAATTTAACATACGTCAGCAATAGACTCCCAGTCAATCAACGAAATCGCAAAATAAACACACAAACGGATATAGACTGGCACAGAACTCGACTTTTGTCAAGAACTCACGACGGATACAATGAGTGTACCTTTGACGTGGGAAAACAGAATTGGAACTGCATTTTCACTTTCCGTTTTCCTTTAAATTTGGTAAATTTAATTTTGACGGCTTGTCTCAGTATCCATACAATGTCAGCAGTCATCAACACGTTTTCACTAAACATCTAGTACCGCTGTGTATAATGCCCTCAGCTAAACGTTACAATACGCTAAAACAGAAAAAGCGGTGATTTCCATTTCAGGGAAGGAGTTTTTGTTGGTGTGTTTTGGAAAATGTATTGACACAACATCACTTTCATGCGTCTGTCCTTTTATTGATCATAACATTGTCAAAGTTGCTGCGGATCACGAGCCGCAGCCATCTTGACAATTTATGACGCAAGTTAAGATCAATAAGAGGACAGACGCATTAAAAACTGACGTCAATAGGCAGCTTAAGATCCGACGACAGCGGAACTCTACGACGGCAGACTTGGTTGAGGAGGCTTGGGGAGAGGTCGCCGTTGCAATGGCGCGCCACGGTAAAGTAAACTTAGCGGCCGCCACGGTGGGCTGTCGTAGTAGTGACTTTTCCCTTCGAAGTTTAGGAAGTGCAGTAGCTACCTTCAGAAAGGCTCGTGAATTGTTGATCACAAGTTTTGATGATGGCGACATTTCAGAACAGGAAATTTTTACTTTTGTATGATGCGAACGGTTCAAAGAATCCCGATTTTCCCTACCAAAATTATGATGAGCCGAATAATTGGCAAGTTTTAGATTTGCTATTTCGAGAAAAGACGAGTGGAATAACCCACTAGACCTCAATTTATGGCTGAACAAGTCTACGATAATTTATTTGTATACATACACAGATAGAAATAAATCACGAAAAAGGAAAATTGTAAAACTCACTAGCTAGAGTCGAACTGCCAAGAGAAAGGCAAAAGTGTGAAGGTTAAAATTCCCTGACACAAACCGTTTGTACTTGCTTAGAAATTTGATAAACATGGTCTAATAAGAATAAACTGTCAACACTGCGCAAGAATTTCGCCCAAAACAAGTTCAAATGGCATTATTTTGATCAAGGCATTATTTTGATCAACGCACGTTTTAGACGTAACGGCAAAATGGCCTTCTTCACGTCACAAATAAGACCACTACGGCGGGAAAGTTCACAACGACGGCAGCTGGAAGTAATTCTGGCAGTAATTTCACTTCCGTTTGCCGTCACAGACGTCCGCCTTCGTCGGATCTTAAGCTGGCTAATTTATTTTTTACGGTAACAAAACCCTCAAATGGTCAAATACCGGGTTGAAATGAGGAGAAAAGACATCGTAAACAGCCAAAAATGACGCGAACATTGGGGGCTTTTCTCGTCGGGCTGATACTTTGCATAAATTGTTGTTTCATTTTCGGGCGCTTCTACACAGGAGATGAGTTAAGCATATGACAATTCTAGCTCTTTTTCCCAATCAGGGAGAGTGCCATCTAAAAAACTTAAGTTGAAAACAACGAAGTCCTGCGTGTCCCCATCCTCTATCTTGCGCATGCTAGACATTTAAGGGCCTGTTTATATGGTCTCGGGTACCCGAGACAACCCTCTCCTCGAGTTACCCTGGGCGAGCTATTTTTCCACTTATTTCTTTGAAAAGTGCTACCAACCGTTTACATGAGATAGGCGAGACAACTCGGGTGGGCGAGACAACTCGGTTAGGCGAGTTGTCTCGCCTCGGCAGGTAGGGTAACCCTGGCAAGCGGGACAACGTTTTCTCATGTAGACACTTTGTCTCGCCTACCCGGGACGAGACGGCCGAAAATTAAATATGCGCGTATGCGAAAAAATGTTATTTCGGTCCAATTTTTGAGTTAAAAAACGCAAATTTATTTCAAGGAATTACATTTTAAAAGCGAGCATTACCCACAGTGATCAGATAGAGCGGGGAAGAAACTGATTCAGAGCTAAGTAAGAAGCTAAGTTCTGTGACACGTTATAAACTTCGAATTGGCTGATGGCTCACTGGTCCTTTTATAAAAAGAATTATCGAGGCAAAAATGAACCTAGGAAGGAAATTTTCAATCAATATTGACGATATTCGAATAAGATTAGATTTAGTTAAACATCTTATAATAAAAATAAGCGAAAGAAGTTTTACACAACGTTTCGATGACTCCATGTCATCATTTTCAAGTGAACAGAGAATAAAATTTACAACATAATATATACCGTGCAAGGCGATAAAATGTAAAATATGCAGGTAACAAGTGACAAGTTTAAATAAATAGTTTTGCACGTATGGAGTCTGATTGTGTGTTCAAGCATGGCCTTTTCTTCTTTATGAATAACATTTCATAAATCAGACAGTCCAGTTTTCCGTTGCACTTCTTTAGGACGGAAAAGTTGTTGGTAAGGTCGCCGATGGTTTTCAGACGGTGGTGGTTCTTTAAGTGCTTGCCGATTGCTGAATAACGGTGTTCGTCAATACGTTGGTGTAAATGCCGGCTGGTGTAGCCGACATACTCTGCATCACACAGATCACATTTATAACAAGAAAGGATGGCTTTGGTGGTGAAGAAGTAGGCCGGTGTTCGTTGGTTTCCGATAGACACTCGTTTCCAGTTTGCATCCTTTCTTGTTATAAATGTGATCTGTGTGATGCAGAGTATGTCGGCTACACCAGCCGGCATTTACACCAACGTATTGACGAACACCGTTATTCAGCAATCGGCAAGCACTTAAAGAACGACCACCGTCTGAAAACCATCGGCGACCTTACCAACAACTTTTCCGTCCTAAAGAAGTGCAACGGAAAACTGGACTGTCTGATTTATGAAATGTTATTCATAAAGAAGAAAAGGCCATGCTTGAACACACAATCAGACTCCATACGTGCAAAACTATTTATTTAAACTTGTCACTTGTTACCTGCATATTTTACATTTTATCGCCTTGCACGGTATATATTATGTTGTAAATTTTATTCTCTGTTCACTTGAAAATGATGACATGGAGTCATCGAAACGCTGTGTAAAACTTCTTTCGCTTATTTTTATTATAAAATATTGACGATATTCAATCAAAGAGCGACCAAATACAAAGAAAGAAGGGCAAATGGGAATTTGTAAATTTGAAAAGTGCTATGAATAACTAAGTAGGGTCAACTTTGTCTCGGTCACGCAATTCTCATATAAACGCTCGGTAAAGTTGTCTCGGGGAGGAGGGTTGTCTCGGGTACCCGAGACCATATAAGCGGGCCCTAAGTGGATAAACGTGTATCAGTTCCAATACATTTTTTCCACTGGATGGCGACATATCCGCTGGATAAAGTCATCCACTCTTTGAACTGGGGCCTGTACTCTTTTTGGTGATAAACCTGACACTTCCTCATGACACTTTTGAACCCATTGATCTATCTCGTCCAATCAGAAAGGGGTATGCATTTCTCGGAAGAGTTTTGTTTTGACCGTATAACATCTCGTCCAACCAGAAACGGGTATGTATTTCTAGGAAGACGTTTCTTTTGATTGCATAACATCAAAATCATTTTGACTTCCACCTTTGTACTGAGAAGAGATCTCTGAAAGTGCTGAACATTCGCATCTATAGGTAAAAACCTAAACCTAGCTCCGAGTCGGTTTGATCTTTTGCTGTACACTGTGTTGCGGGAAAGCCTTTTTGTGACTGGAAGATCCATTGAGTCAAGATTTTCCTCCGTTTTCAGCATGACGACAAGAACGGGGGAGATCATTTCGTCCCATTCAGCAGACGAGTGGAAAGCAACTAATAAGGACTTGCAGAGGTATCTATAATTTTTATTTTTCTGTGAAATTTTTTTACGTAAGAAGGAAAGCTGTTGTCTTTTAATTAACGTATCACCAACCACAACATTTTGCTTTAACAGCCATTTTATTTGATCGAAAGAAATGAGACTGCCCCTTAATGCGTATGTATTTTGGTTTTGGAATAAGGATATTCTTTAAGGATAAGTCGTTGTACAGAGGTACACATAAATATATAGAAATATAGGTATATCATTTGATTATCCAAAAGACTAAGTAAGAAATATTTTCCCCAAATTATATCTAGACTTCTTGCATCTAGAAAGAAAAGATGAGATATTATTAGAAAACGAAAACAAAAGGCGGCTGTACTGTACCCTCGCGATGCTAATACCTCTTAATTTATAAACTATCATACCCGATGGACTGCTGCTCGAAAAAGTCGATCGAGAGAACCCTTTCTATTGCCTATTTCGATTCGAAGTCTCAGCTTGATGAGCCCTTTTGGTTCGGGAAGAGCACGCACGCGAAGCGATGTAGGATGCAAAGTCTGGAGTAAACAATCCTTAGCTGTAAGACAGCCTACAGAAGCCTGGTTCACACTAGCGACATAACGACATCAACACTGCGAACTAAACGTCTTCAAAATGTAGCCCAGTAGATCCTAAACACACTCTTTTGCTAAACAGCTCTTGTCAGGATAAACCGTAGTTAAAATTCCTGAAAATTCTTCTATTTTTTGGATAAATATGCAAATCGGCCCCGCTGCTGTGGTAGATGGTCAACACACATCTGTGAATAGGTAAAATATAGATTTAGTCAAGCCTAAAAGCGGAACTCCACGACATTATTAGTTTTTTACTAGTATTGAGCAACTTCGCATGGCTTTCTTTGCACCAATATTTTATGTTTAGTGCAGTCAACAGGAACTGACCGCGGTTCAGAAACCTCGAAACATTAAAACATCACAAGAAAACAATGCACGACGCGTATGTTTGTTCAAAAACAAATTTAACAATAAAAAACTATCAAACATTTTCATCCAACATCGTGTTCAGTTGGACGAGCATGTTTTTAGCCACCTCTCTCGACATTCCATTTAAATGGTTTTCCATGTTTCATCTAGGTCAGATATTTTCATCCAACATTTCGCGTTGCGAGCAAATCTTTGATCGTTTAGCCACCCCAACCAACAAAGTGAGCACAGCCGGTAAAAAGCAACTATGCAAATGAACCATATAACGTCGAAATTTGAGCAATAACACGCAAAAAATAATCGTTCTGTGCACTTACCCTGTCTAGTGTTTGGTCAAACTTCAGCTACCCAACGTTGTGTTTGAGAAACACGATGTTGGATGAAACTGTTTAGATCATTTAGCCGCGACTTTTATCCTTAATTGAAGAGGACTCAGCGACGTCGAAAAACAGTCAGCCATGCAGAATAAAAATACTCGTTCGCTTGCAACTGAAACAAAACAACAAGCTAAACAGACACGTACAATTCAACTATTTCTTTGCGTCCACAACAAGTAGAGATGATTTTTATTTATATCCAGTCGAGAGAAAAACATAAGTTTCATTCCTGAACAAGAGTAACAACGATTAAAACAAACGTTAAGCTATAATTAATTTACTTCACCTGTGTTGTAGAGGTTTCTACCACTTGAAAATACGTAGGCTTGTCCACTTTTAATAGTAAAAACACGCATGAGCAAAAATAGGAAATGGTTTGTCCAAAGATAGCCTCCTACGCAGACGTTGTTTTGCTCGTCACGCAATCTTTCTTCCAGGAAAGATTGCCTGACGAGCCAAAAGAACGTCTGCATAGGAGGCTAGTCCAAAGAAAGAACTTCCTCCACTAAGTTTGAGCTAGTCGTTCCTCCCATCAATGCCAGTGAAGTGTTGACCTTTCTTGGTGAGCTGCAAGAGACCGTGGTAAAGTGAAAGCCCTTCAAGCGTTTAATCATTTTGTTTTCTACCACACAATCCGGGCGCCATGCAAGTCGAAATTTTAAGCTTTTCCGGAGAAACATTCTTTTGCTCTTGAAAATTCACCTTCCAGAGTATCTTTTAATTAGTTCTTGATTTATATGCCTTGTACGCGAATTAGAATACAAACGAAGGAGATGAAGTTGTTTTGCTCAAAATGAAGAAATCAACTGAGCAGCAGAAATCGCGCGAAAAATCAAGCCTTGTTTTGGTTTGGGAGTCTCGTTTTGGTTAAGTAAACCTGGCTTGGGCCTGCGATCAAATCGAAAACCAGTACCTGGTCAGCGGTCAACTTGAAAAAAGCTGACCTCGATGAGCCCTTAACTTGAGTCCGCGATATGGTCACGTGTTAATATGGTCATGTGTTACTGGTCAGCGGATGTCTTGTTTTGACAGGTGTCAATTGACCATAACATGGATGTCCAACTACAATCCTGGCCAAAAGTGTTGGGACAGTTCATGGCAGATGACTTCAAACAGCCTCTCTTAAGACTAACACGGCCCAAGACAGCCCAACCCCCCACCCCCTCTCCCCTGTCAATGTTGACGAAAATCTGGGGAAAAAACCATTGAGATAGAATAGCTTCATTTACTTTGGTTCAATTGAGACGACAAACACTGACATGATGAATGTACGTTGGCAATTTTTCCGCTTTTGGAATCCCATAAGAAAGGAGGAATAACAAGACTTGTCACCCTGTGGGCGCTGCTTCGCAACATTCATAATCAAAAACACACGCGAGGAAGGTTCAACATTGCTAGTGGGAAGGGGATCAATTACATTTTAACATTGCTAGGGGAGGCAGTTGGATTATTATTAGGATATTAGTAATTATTAGGCAACTTCGTCGTCGTACGCGCCCACGCTCTATACCGTTTGCCATGATTACCAAGAGAAAAGCAGTGCACAGGTTCATATAAGTATGGTGCTCCGCTATTACGTTATATGGTTGTGATCTGGACGGAGGAAGTCAACTTACGTACGGAACGTTCAATGGTCAAGACAGTCCGCTTTATTTTCTGTGGATATGGCCATAATTAGTTCCATGTTCGTGAAAAGTGCAGAAAAAGTGTGCGTTAATTTTTTCAGCTCTTGGCTCAGAATAGCTTGACCGAGAACGTCTCCATCCTCTTTGATGCCGTGTGCATGTAGATAAAACAGTTCTAGTCCCGAAAAACAAATGATCTGTTAAAATTGAACTTTCCGTTAACTCTTTTCCATCCAACGTCACACATATGTGATGATAAATACTGCTTCCTTTTTATGGTTTATTTCTTGTTTAAAGTTTGTCAGAACGTTATAATAATTGTGTGAATAGGACCAACTGTGTTTTAGCAATCATTAAAGCTAAAAATAACGACTACAATACCAGAATTCCGCTGCATATCACCGATCGTTTAACAGCAAAGCCCAAAATGCTTGTTTTTTGGCCAGAGAATAACACCAAAATTTACACATTTTTGTGGCCAACTTTTTAATAAGAAAAACTGCCCAAATATCAAGATTCTACATTTACAGCAAACCTCAAGCTCTCTCCTTATTATCAGCTATGAAACGTTTCTCTCACATTTGGTGCCTGCCACGTTTCAGCCCGTTTCTGAGATCCAATCTTGTGTGTCTTAACTGGACTCGTTCACGGCCGAAAAGAATTCTGGGAACTGTAACCACGCCGCGAGCATAGAACTCTCCTTCAGTTCATTACATAGTTTTTCGATAAGTGCTGAGCCACCCGGTGCTACCAGCAAAATGTTGCATCGATGAGTATTTTTAGCGGTCAGAACTAGCCCACATTGCCTCGTTAGCTCCCCGAATCCACTTGCAGAAAGACAAGAGAGACAGGTTCCATATCGAGCCACCATCATCACAACAGAGCGTGTTTGGCATCTCCATCAACATAAAACCGCCTCTCACCTCTGGTTTCTTTCAAAGGCTTGCCTTTACCCACATTCTAGCTTAATGATGCCAGCATGGGGGCTTCTGCAGAGGAAAATGGCTCAGAAAAGCACTCTAAAACTGACAATTGCACCACAGTCAAGCGATTCCACTGACTCGACAAACAACAGCCACTCGGGTGCATCACGTGACTCTAAAGCCTGGGTCCCCAGTATTTCAAGACAGCAGATATTTTCATAATAACTCCATATATGAAGAAGTTAAGAGCCCCAGACCATTTATTGCCCAAAATCTGGTGAAATAAATAGCACCCACTTGGATCGAAAAGGGTTAAAGTATTAGCAAAGCGATTTTATAAAGATTGTGTTTTTTCCGTGACGGTTAGTCCTTGAATAGGGCGTCATTTTTCGGGTTTGGGCCTTAAATAGGATATCAATTTCGTTTACTAAAATTCTATGCAGAAGTTTATAAATGAATTCTCTTAACTTGTTGTCAACAGTTATTTTATAGATTGTATTGAATTTCTGCTTCCAGTTGTGGCCAAAGTTGACAAAAAGTCTGAACCAGCGTTTAACAGAAGTAGGCTCCGTCGTAGTGTTTTCCTGAAATAAATTGTAATAATCTTTGCATCTCAGTTTAGTTAACGAGATTACTATTTTATCGGACAGATAGAATGCATCCCTTTTGTCAAGTATATCTCTATTAATAAGACTCGAGATAACGTTAAAATTATTTATAACATTCATGTTTTCTTTAAGCGTCTTTATGTCCCTACAGATAAGAGTTGAAATATCTGCAAATTGACTAATTTTAATTTCCACTGATTGCGGTAATTTTATTCCTTGACAACCTTCAGACTGTCTTATCTTTTGAGCTAGGATCTCTACGCCTAAAACGAACACCTCTTGAAACTTTGAAATAATTAGTAGTGTAGCCTCGACCACGTTGACTGACGCCAGGGAAAAATCTTATCACGTGCATAACTGATCTTTGTTACTGTCTCTTGAGAAAACTGTAGTAAGACAGGTTGGCGCGATCCATTGACCCAAAATTTTTCCGAAATTTTCCGCTATCGAATGGAACGGTATTTTCCACTTCAAGTTTGCCAGTTCCTGGCTCTCAGATACTTGGGGCGAGCGAAGAGCGAAACACGAAACAACGAGCGAAGAACGAGGGAAGAAAATCGCGCTAAATTTTCTTCGCTGGTTCTCGCGCACTCGCCCCAAGTATCTGAGAGCCTGGAACAAGCTAGACCAAAGTGAAATGTCAAATGGAACAAGAAATTTCCGGAAAAAAGTCAAGCTTGGGAGGCTGATCTGAAATTTTAGAAAAGAACATTTCAGCTTTTACTGTTCCATTCGATTCGGTACCGGAAATTCCGCAAATTTTGGCTCAATGGAACGAAAATATATACACATGCGTTTTAGGGATTTAGACTTGTTTACTTACCGATCGCGAACACAAGCAACTTCTTGACGGGTCAGCCACAACTCAGATAGCTAACCCAGACTTTTTGGACAACATCTTCTAGCCCCGAGAGATTTTCTGCGGCTGAAGTAGTTGTCGTTTTCGCAAACGTGAGTCTAATGTTTATATTATTAACCGGAAGTCTAACGACGGGATGTTGTAGTTATTGTATCTCGCTATGAACTCTGGGAGTTGTTCTTCTACACCATCATGGCGGCCATGTATTGACGTTTCGAGTGTTCACTAAAATCCTAAGTTTATCTTGTACATCGTGAATTAATATTACCAAGAAAAATCACAAATGGCGACGAGGATGGGATCGCTATAATTGCAGAGGAAAATCTGTGTTTAAAGTACTGAACCGACCAAGAAAACTTACCGATCAACTGTGTATTCAATGTCTTCGGATTCTTTATCGACCTCATCATCTTCGCAGTCTTCAGCGACTTCTACCTACACCATGGCTACGGGAATCAACCTACCTACCTTTCCTGAGTTTGAGCTCCAGCCGAGGGACACAACGCCTTCCCGTTTTGAGAAGTACGTAAAGCGTTTGAACAACATGCTCACAGCGATGAACATTACCAGAGCGCCCCAAAAGAAGTCAATGCAGCTACATTATGTCGGAGAAGAAACCTGCGATATCTTCGAAACTCTTGCTGTACCGGAATCGACCGAAGGAAATAATGTATACCAAATTGCAGTCAAAGCGCTTACCGATGACTTTGAACCTCAGAAGTGTGTTGATCATCACGTCTACGTCTTTCGTCAGGAAGCCAAAAGTCCGGGGAGGACATTACCGATCGCGAGTTCTACACACGTCTTCAGCTACTGGCACGCAAATGTGAATTCACCAATTCCGAGTTGGAGATAAAGCGGCAAATAATTCAAGGTACTTCTTTGGTTCTTCTCAGGCGTAAAGCCATCGAACAGAATCTTAACCTAGAAAACTTGCTCAAGGCCGCTCGTGCCATGGAAACCGCTGACGAACAAACCAGCGAGATTGAGAAACAGCAGTCACACGCAGTTGGTTTTGGTGGAGAGGGAACAAGTGATGATCAGCAGAAGGAGAGTTTCAATGGCCGACCAAAGTCTGGTTGTCATAACATTAAATGTGGTTTGTGTGGTGGAAGGTAATTGTCAGGGTAATTGTCCTGCGCAAGGTAAACAATGTCTAAACTATGGCAAAATGAATCACTTCTCTAAAGTTTGTTGTAGTAAAGCTAACAATCGTTCAAAATCCACTCGTCCAAGAAAGCCATTGAAAGGTAACCACCGTGCCAGATCTGTGGACATTGATGACCCTTCTGGTGGTGAAACTCCAACCTTAGCGGGTGCTGATGATAACAACAGTGACGAGTACACCTTTGATATCGGCATGCAGCAACCTCAAACAGCCAAACCTATCTTTCAAGTCAGGATTATGGACACGTCTGTCCGCATAATGGCAGATTCTGGAGCAATGGTGAACATCCTGATCAAAAGGGACTTTGATAGCTTGAAACCAAAACCGCAATTGATGAATACGTACGAATGTCAAAGTGTACCCATACCTGTCTGCTGAACAGCTCAATCTGCGTGGCAAACTCCGAGCCAATGTTGCTAGTGATCATTGTTCATCAGAAGAAACATTCTATGTTGCAGAGGGCTCGTCAGGTTCTATACTTAGCTGGATGACATCACAGAAATTAAATCTTATCAAAGCTGTAAGCACGGCTGAACAACCTCCTGTAAATCTAGCACCTGGTGCCCCAGATTTCCTCAACGACTAGTCCAACTTATGGAATGGGTGAATGCAAAGGTGGACCAGTACGAATACATGTTGACGAATCTATCAAACCAGTGGCACAGCCGCACCGTCGCATCCCGTTTCAAGTCCGGAAACAAGTGGAAGAGAAACTAAGACAGCTTGAGAATGATGGCGTCATTGAACGTGCTGAGGGCCCAACACCTTGGGTTTCGCCAATTGTTGTTGTACCCAAGCCCCAGAAGCCAAACGAAATCAGAATCTGTGTTTACATGCAGTGCCTACACAAAGCTATCATCAGGGAACGGCACATTATTCCTACCATTGATGCCATGCGCTGCAGAAGTCATCCAGAGGAAAGTGAGTGACTCAATCCATGGTATTCCCTGTGTTAAGAACATCAGTGATGAAATCTACGTTGAAGGCATAGACAGTGACACCCACGACCAACATCTAAAGAAGTCTTCCGCCAACTTCAGGAGAAGGGTCTGACGATCAACTTACCTAAGTGTCAGTTCCGAGTTCCCACCGTGCTTTTCTTTGGCCATGTATTCTCTGAAAAGGGCATGTCGCCTGATCCAAGAAAAGTAGAAGCTTTTCAAAGCGTTGCCCCGCCGAAAAACGTATCAGAAGTACGAAGCCTCCTTAGCTCTGCTGCATTCTGCTCTAGATTTATCAAGGACTTTGCAATTATTACCAGACCTCTTCGGCAGCTGACCTGTGATGGAGTGAGTTGGCAGTGGACCCGAGAGGAACAGTCGTCATTTGAACTCTTAAAAGAAGCATTATCAGTCAAGACAACCCTTGGATACTTCGACCTCAAGAAACCCACTTCCATCTTTGTTGAAGGTAGCCCCGTTGGTTTAGGTGCTGTTCTGACCCAAGAAGATGAGTCGACCAAAGAAGTGACACCACTGTACTATGCCAGTTGTCCGCTTACTCCCACGCAAGCAAGATATACTCAAATTGATCGTGAAGCCTTATCGATTTACTGGGCAATCAAACGTTTTCACCTGTTTGTTTATGGCAAGGAGTTCAAGGTCATCACCGACCACAGGCCCCCTGTGGCTTTGCTCAACAATCCGTCTTCCAAAACCTCCGCCAGGATAGAACGCTGGCTCATGGAGCTACAGCAATATCGCTTCACTGTAGAGTATCGCCCGGGTGCCTCAAACCCAGCTGACTACGCTTCAAGACACCCCGTTGGAGATCCAGAATCCCACAACTATGAGGTAGAATCTGAGGAACACATTTCTTTCGTCGCAAGGAATGCAGTACCGAAAGCTATCGCATTGTCTAGAGACTGCAACTGCAAAGGATCCAATGCTTCAAGCCATTATGTCTGCGGTCAAGTCTAGCTGCTGGAATAAAGCTCCACCTGATGTGTCGCTATCTGAGCTGTCACGCTATGCGCAAGTGAAAGATCAACTAACTTGTACAGACACTGTCCTCATGAAATCAGATCGCCTTGTGGTACCTGCTGCACTGCAAGAGTGAATCGTTGACATTCCTCATGAAGGCCATCCGGGCATTGTAAAGACAAAAGCTGTCCTGCAAGAGAAGGTGTGGTTTCCATGCATGGACAAGATGGTGGAAATGAAGATCAGGACCTGCTTACCGTGTCAAGTTGTTACCCCAGTCTACACGAGAGATTCACTTCAAATGTCTGTACTACCTGACAACCCTTTTGATGAAGTGAGCATTGGCTTTGCATACGTGGATGACGAGACCCTGCTTCTAGTGATTGATGACTACTCAAGATTCCCTTTCGTGGAACCAGTGTCATCTACGTCTGCTAGTGCTGTCATACCCAAGCTACAGACATAGTCAAGTCAGATAATGGTCCACCATTTAATGGAGAAGAATTTGAAAAAGGTTGCTCGTGTGCTTGGCTTTAGACACCACAAGGTCACTCCGATCTGGCCAAGGGCCAATGGAGAGATTGAGAGATTCGCAAAAACGCAAAAGAATTGCATCAAGGCTGCTAAAGCAGAAAGGAGGAATTGGAGAAAGGAACTGGTAGCCATTTTGCGTTATTACCGCACCACGCCCCATGCAACAACTGGTGTTGCTCCTGCTGTGTTGTTGTTAAAACGCCCTGTTCGCAACAAACTTCCACAAGCCAACCATATAGACCCTGTGTCTGAGATCATCCACGAAGGCGATTCCTCACAGAAATCCAAGATCAAGCTAGATGCTGACAACAAGACCTACGTGAAACCCTGCACTATCTCCCTTAGTCAAACTGTGCTGGTCGAGAGGCCATTTTCTGTATCAAAAGGAAGAACTGTTTATGATCCCACTCCCTTAATCTTGGACACTCATCATGACCAAGATGATCTGCCAAGTTCAAGTAATCCTTTTCCTGTTCCAGAGAATCAAATTCGTGCCTCCCATCCCGACAGTGATCCACCTCTGCGCAGATCCACCCGAAAACGAACTCCAAGACAAATTCTTGACTTATAGTCTGGAATTCTAGTTAGAACTCTTAACCTTGATGGCGTGACTGTTTCAAGTTGAAAAGCCTTTGCTTATGAACTACACGTATGTTTCTGTTTGACTTTTGACACGGAGTGAGAATTTAGTTCTAGTGGACAATCATCAAATTTGTTTGATTTCATATTGCTGCAACCTTATAATTATCATTGTTTGATCTATTTCAAGAGATTTTCCAACTAGGAGGAAGGAGATGTAATGTTTATATTATTAACCGAAAGTCTAACGACCGGATGTTGTAGTTATTGTATCTTGCTATGAACTTTGGGAGTTGTTTTTCTACACCATCATGGCGGCCATGTGACTGATGTTTGGAGCGCTCATTAAATCCTTTGTTTATCTTGTACATCATGAGTTAATATTATCAGGAAACATCACAGTGAGCAGCACACCTTTGAGACTCCTCCCACTCTTTGGATCACTTGGTTATATATTTCATCTTCTATGAATGTTTTTTAACTGCTCTTCCTGAGTTATTCCAGAATTGTCACACCATCAATTGTGCGCCAAGTACGCGCGCCATGTGCGTGACGATGGGGAAGGTGCCCTACAAACTACCAAGCCTAAATCGGCTTTATGTTGTCACTCCATGAAATGCGGTCAGTTTCATTTACGGTATGATTCAAGATGGCAGTTTTGGATTTTCCCGATGAAAGCATACATTGCAAAAGATGAAAATCAAGAGATCGAACTTCTCTAAAGTGGAATTTGAGGAGCACAAACTACGAAATTGTACCTCAAGGATTGAAATGTTGTTTGTTGAGTTGACGACAAGAACATGAAGTCAGGCCTCTACCGGAGTTCTTCGATTTTTTTCCGTCGCTAATGTAGGAGTGGCACGGTAGTGCTAATGACAGTAAGTTGTAGATAATGGTATTATGCGCCGATCAACTCGAAACTTCAACATCCCCTCCCCCAGGCAAACCCCGGGCATTTGAACCTTTGAAGATTAGATCGTTCAAATTCCCGCCCTCTCGGGCCAAAATGATGTTCAAATGCCCTACGCTATCGTCGGATTTATCTGTCAAATGCCCCTCCTAAAAAACAATCGTCGTCGCCTCCAGTCGTCTTTAACAAAAAAATGTTTCGTGACCCTTTATATGATGATGCCATTTTTATCAGACTTGAGACATTAATTCAAGATGGAAAGCTATTTTAGATGCTGGCTACACGGTACGCGGAAAGACATTTATTCAAGATGGAAACCTGTCTGCGCAGTACGTGGTACGCTTTAAGAACTAGAAATACATCTAATAATAATAATATTAATAAAACTAATAATAATAATAATTTAGAACTTATACAGCGCATTTTCCATGTGTATATGATCAAATGCGCTTTACAAGCCGATGAAATTGAAATTTTGGAAATGTTGGTTTTTGTGGAGAGGGGAAAACTGGAGAACCCGGAGAAAAACCTCTCGGAACAGAGAAGAGAACCAACAACAAACTCAACCCACTTATGACGCCGAGTCCGGGAATCGAACCCGGGCCACATTGGTGGAAGGCGAGTGCTCTCACCACTGCGCCATCCCCGCTCCCCGCTTTTAATTAGTTAGCAGGCTACATAGAATGCTGTTCCAGTGGCAGGGTATTCTGCAGTTTAAGCCAAAGCGGTTTTTCATTCCACAGTTTTTTTTTTCTTTCACTGGTCAATGCTGTTTTATGGCTATTCTAAAAACCTCTGCGGACACAAACGCGGGACAAAGCCGCAGCTTGACTCATTGTATAGAAAATCTACATCGTTACAATCTAAAATCATTAATATTTAAGCACTCTCTACTTTTCATACATACCTTAAAAAATACTACACAACTTTTGAAGACCTTTGTTTGTCAGCCAATCGCTCACAAATTCTATATCTCTTCCTTTAACCTCTTCCATCTCGTCCAAACTCATGTTTATAGCTGTTAGTCTTCTTATTAAAATATTTTGTGAAGGAAAGAAAACATTCAATATTTTCGGTCCATATTGCTAATTATCTCTGAGTGAGGACTAACTGAGACTTGACACCTAGTAATATCTGAAGTAATTTGGTCTGTTGAAAGGACTCAAGAAAGAGTTAAGTGAGATGAAAACCATGCATTTTTTACCACCCAGTTGCGGTTTCTTGCGATAAAGCATGTCAATCAGGTTCATTCACAGCTACAGTACCTACCCAGAAATTTTCCTTGAAGTTTCCCATAAATCCCCAAGTTTTGCGAAGGGTCAATTAATTCTTTTGCCTGTTTATACGTTTTATTTCGAAAACTCTGTGACAGGCCTTTCTTTTTGTGCTAAACTTCATCCAGGACCTTGAGCTACCATAAATTAATTTGCAATAATTGTTTACTTCTCATTCTTGTCATCTAGACAGAAGGTCAGTCTTCTGCTCCACAGAACATCTCTATATAGAAAATATATCAATTGGTGAAATCCTAATCAAAAGGACTGGACCTAACTGTATGCAAATTTTTCAAAGCTATGCAAAAATTCAAGGCTTGTTTCTGCATGTATAATCCCTCCATCTTTGGCCAAGGTGTTGACGTTCACCAAGATTATAATGTTTAGCATTTGCAGGGGCGGATCCAGGGATTTTTGACAGAGGGGGGGGGGGGGGGGGTCCAAACTTACTACAAATTACTTCACCTCGTAACTCCGTCACCCTCCCCTACAACTCCTCCCCCCTCCCCCCACAGCCGCCGTTAAAAAAATGGAGTTTAAGAAACGAGTACGTCACAAAACAAGAGGTTTAATGAGCAAAAACAATCGCTCTGCTCTTGCGTTTTACATTTTGGTACATTCCTTTGCCGTCCTCTGCAAAATAACGTGAAATGGCCAAATGTTAGGTTTTGGCGAGGACACGAACACATGATGGCGAATTTTTCTTCTTTCTCTTTACTTTAACGCCGTTCATAGAAATTTAGTTCCTGGGTAGTTCGCCGACATTTTACAAGTTGAACAAATCTGAAAAATCGCACAAGTGCTACAATAACGAGAAGCTATACTTTTGAAATGACGTTTTCGTTGCTGTCGTTTCTTAATCAATTTACAGTCAAGTCAGGTCAAGCGTACCCCCTAGAGTACATTAATGAGTTGATTATTTGAACATTGAACCCGTTAGTCGTTTCGAATAATGCAACCATTTTTCGAAATATTCGAATCAAACTTCAATTGCTGATTGGACCGTGTTTGAAAAACGCGTTCGACCAACCAGCCTTTAATTCTGTCATCTCTTTTAATAGAGCGAGCCTTTTTTAGCCCTTTAAAATCCAAAAATATTGTTCTTTCCGAGGAATCCTAAAAATAATAAATTTGTACGGAGCGAAATTAAACACAGCTGATAGCGTACAGCGTTGTAAACAACCAAAAATATTGACGACAAAACTTGCTAGAACTTCGCCTGAAATCCTTTTATCACGAATAAGACTTCTACAAGCTCTATGGGATGTAGAAAGCAAAAAAACTGCTCGATAATAACATTTACAATACCGTTTTTCACCATCACTTCCACTCACCGTTGGACGCCATGTTGGACGGTTCGATTTCCCATATAAGGAGCACCTTTTGTTTGCTTAGTCCAATCAGCAAGCGAAGTTTGATTGAAAATGATTGCATTATTCGAAACGGGTTCAATGTTCAAATAATCAACTCATTAATGTAATCTAGGGGGTACGCTTGACCTGACTTGACTGTAAGGAGACGATCACGTGTTTAACAGTTGTTGGACCAAACTGCTTTGCGAGCAGAGGTGAGTGACCATCAGAGGGTACCGCCAAAGATAACACTTAATTGTGGAAATATGCCTGAAATTTAGATTAGTGGCAAAATACAATGGATTTCCATCAAAAAACAAGTCAACCAGTTGAGTTATCCTGTCGCTGGAGAATTTTAACGTCAAACAAGTCATTGTAGAAAAAACATTTGGCTAAGGAAGGGGGGTCCGGACCCCCCCCCCCCCCGACCCTCCCCCTGGATCCGCCACTGATTTGTGAAATTTTTGTGTCGCATCGCAACCCACCACTTATAAAAAACGTTCTATTGTCAGTGTAACTTAAACTACAACAGACTTTCTTAGAATCAGATGGTAGCCCCATACTCTGTAGAGTGGTATATGTATTAGTTATGGAATGCTTTCTAGTGGGTTACCATGGAATTTCCCACGAGTCACTGGTATTTTCTCGGTATACACACGAGCCTTTAGGCCAGGCTCGTGTGTAATTTGTAAAGCAAATATAAGCGACAAGTGGGATATTCCATGGTATATCTCGAGAAAGTATTGCATAACTATTTTATACCATGCCATAGAAAATACATAGCCCCATACAATCATTGCAGTGCACAATGGGAAACTAAGGCGGTCAATACCGACAAAAACACAACAGCTTTCCCGCATTCTGATTGGCTGTATTTTCTATGGCATGGTATAAATAGTGATATAATCGCCTTAATGATATAGTCTAGTTTGTTTGGATACCTTCTGTAACACAAGTGCTGGAAATTCAGTCAAGCAAATGTGATCTGAGCTTTGCAGTGGAAAGTTTGCTTTCACTTACCCATAAATAACTTCATATGGAAAAGAAAACTCAGGCATCATTTTTGTTATTACTAATCCCTTATTGTTGTAAGTAGCTTCAGACTACTGCATAATTTATATATAACAAACTTAATGTTAAGTAATCAACTTGACCATTTATTTGTCAAATCAGTAAAGATAAAGTTGTCACACAGATTGCAACTCAAGCAGCGGAAAGGAGTACAAGATAATTTTAGTAAAGATTTCGGCTAAAACTGTGGCTATTAAAGAATCATTAAAAACATGGAATTTAGAGCACTTCCTAAAACAAGGTATTTGTGCATGTGGTAAAACAAAATCTCTGTTGTGCTGCTAATTCACCATCACTTCAGCTTACAGACACCTCAACTGTGTTATGGATGTAAGCGACTCAAAACTGTGGCCAGTTACACTGCTGTAATAACATCTGGGTAATTACCCAATGCTGATCATTTAAATTTACCTCAATGTTCGTTCTCCACAGGAGTTTGAGAATAAACACTAAGTACAGTAAACTGTTGTTAGGTGTTTGCTGTTAAATCATGAAGTGAAGCTGATGTATTTTTCCAATCGTGAGAAGTTATGATACAGAGCACATCAGAAGCCCAAAGCTTTGGAAGCATCCTAGCTGACTGTGGTTTTATTAGAAAGCATTAGTTTATTCATTAAGAGAATGACTGGATATTTGTCTTATCTTCCATAGACTGCTGAGAGTATTAATACTTTATCTCAGGTCATGCTTGCTAAACGCTTACCTACACTATCTCTATTGCAATTGTAAGTGTTTCATTTAGTAAAATAAATATATGTTTAAAACACCCTTCTTGTAATGTCAGCAGATGACAAGAGCCATCCTTACAAATTCAGTAGTATTAAATCTCTAATATTATTGAACTTTTTTAATATTTGCAGTGGTTGCTGCCCAGGTCAGGTCAATCCATGTCTTTGGTGGTCCTCGTGCTGCAGTTGGTACGTGCGTCTTTTGGAACGCTTCTTTGGTGGGTTTGGTGAAAGAATTGCGAAGCATCCACTGCTGACCATTTCAGTTTGCCTTGCATTTGTTAGCATCTGCTCCGTGGGTTTTGTCTGGTTCCAGCCAGAGAACAGAACAGTAAAACTGTTCATCCCACAAACCAGCCAGGCCATAAATGACCTCAACACTGCTGAGAAGTACTTCCGAGTAAAGAACCGAGAAGAAATCATCCTTCTAGTGGCATCTACTGATCACCCGAATGTTCTTGCTCCTGATTGCCTGCATCAGGCTTTCAAAGCTTATCGTGCAGTTACTGGGCTGGAATCTTATGTGGATTTTTGTGTCACACTGTCAGGAGACAAAGCTGAATCAGTGGAAGACTGTATGATGATCAACCCACTGGAATTCTTGCAGTACAATGAGAGTAATCTAAACAACAGGACCTTGGCACAAGTTCAAGTGGAGCTAAATAGAGCATACGGTAACCCAACAATTCTGATGCGCAATGGCCGACCCTTCCAGTACAACTTCAACCGTATGTTTGGCAGTGCCACTCGACAGGAAGGCAGCATTATTGATGCAAAAGCCCTGCAAATGGTGTATCTTATCCGTGATCCTGATGATGACAACACAAACGAAAAAGTTCTCAAGTGGGAGAAGATGTTTATTGACAAAGTATCCACCACACTGGTAGACACTCTACCTTGCTTTGAAGTGCACTACTCGAGTGAAAGAAGTCTGGATGATGCCATAGCTGAAAGCAGTGGCTCTGACATCACCCTCGTCTCAATAACCTTCACCCTCATGATCAGCTTTGCTTGCTTCATGCTTGGCAAGTTTCTGAATCCACTGACCGGTCATTCTTTGCTCGCTAATGCAGGAGTGTTTGCAGTGGCTCTTGGGATACTTGCGGGGTTTGGACTGGCCATGTGGTGTCGTGTCCCCTTTGTCAGTCTCGTGGGTGTG
This sequence comes from Pachyseris speciosa, assembly GCA_016490735.1. Classification (NCBI taxonomy): domain Eukaryota; kingdom Metazoa; phylum Cnidaria; class Anthozoa; order Scleractinia; family Pachyseridae; genus Pachyseris; species Pachyseris speciosa. The sequence goes on along the minus strand of JAEMWC010000101.1, from coordinate 523,846 downwards.
TTGCCTTTCTTGGTTCTTGGAATTGGCATTGACGACATGTTTATCCTGATGGATGAGCTCGATCGCCAGCCACGAGACATGTCAAAAACTGATGTAATCAAAACAGTGATGGCACGTTCAGGAGCCACTGTGACCATGACAACTGTGACGGACTTGGTCGCTTTTGCAGTAAGCACATCCACTTCATTTCCAGCTATCAGGTATGGAAAAAATAATTACATTTGTCCACCTAGCTAACCTTGTTAAAATCATTCTGAATTCATAATTGATTTGTTTTATTTCTGAGAGCTGTCAACTCGAAAGTAAATATTAATAAATTATTGAAGAGAGCAGATGGTGAACCATTCACGAATGGGAAAAATTACAGTACAGGCGCCTTTGCATTTTGTCCAATCAGGGCAGCATACAAACTGATCTTAGTGTCTGTGGTTCTACTTTAAATTATTTAGCTTCTACTCACCAGGACATTTGACAGATTCTGCACACAATAGATAAGCAGTACCTTTTCTTATAATCACATCTGCAGGCAGTATTGCTGTCCTAGGAAATTATTGTCTGCCTTTTTATGGTGTCTGGTGAGAGGACGTTGATTGTGTGCACGTGGCTCCCACACTAAAGTTTTTTTTTTGACATTATCCATTTTGTTTGTTACTGTTACATGACTGTACTGAACCTGTACTGTACTGACTGTACTGCACTGCACTGCACTGCACTGCACTGCACTGCACTGGACTGGACTGCACTGGACTGCACTGTACTGCACTGCACTGCACTGCACTGTACTGTACTGTACTGTACTGGACAGGACTGCACAGTACTGTACTGTACTGTACTGGACTAGACTGGACTGGACTGCACTGCACTGCACTGCACTGCACTGTACTTACTGTACTGTACTATACTGGACTGGACTGGACTGGACTGGACTGCACTGCACTCCACTGTACTTACTGCACTGTACTATACTGTACTGTACTGTACTGTACTGTACTGTACTGTACTGTACCTGCAGCGTAATGATCTTGAAGTAATAGCTTTCAAAATGGTTAATAAATATTTCTTGAATGTGTTTGCATTGGTTTGTTGATGGCTTCGTTTTATTGAAAACCAGTGGTTAGCAAGGGTTGCAAAGAAAGTTTACATGGCAAATTTAAGAGGCGTTCTCCCTAAAAGCGGTATGACCAATCCCGGTTGAAAACTAGATTCCGCTCGTTTCTTGTGTGTTGCAAGATTCTTAAGTCCTTGTATTAAAACCACAATCCGCTTGATCGGATCTGTTAAATATTTCGATTTTTAAGGGATTTTAAGGACGGTGCCTCCTAATACGAAGATATTTTTTCGCGGAT